>JAOUZG010029736.1:437579-455391 GCA_026289955.1 Argiope argentata | reverse complement strand
TATATATATATATAAATTTATGTTTGTGTTACTTTTGGAATAGCACTTAACCTGCAATGTTTTTTTTTAAATTTGTTTAGACATCTGCTTTATTATAATTTTATTTTGACTTTTTTAATTTTCTTGTATTTAACTTTCTTTTTAATTAATCAATATACATGTATTATTATTTTAACATTTTATGTGATTTAAATATTTGTTTTTAAGTTATCCCTTATAAATTTAATTTAATCAATTTTCATTTCTTACATATACTTGCATATCATTTATTAGACTTATTATCACATAATAAACCTTTCTAAAATGTCTTAATAAAAGGACTTAATAATACTTCACTAATGAAATTAACTTAAATGTGCACCAATATTTATAGTGAATAAGAAGGTTATATAAATATAATAATATATGAAAATATCAAGCTATAACGTTATAGTAACATATAAAATTAATATTAATCTTAGATGCTTTTATAAAATTAAGGAAAATGCGTATTTTATAAGTTTAAACTCTCAATCAAAATCCTGAACTAATTACATATAGTTTGATATAAATTCAAGAAAAATACAATATACTATACAACACACTATTTATAAAAATATAATAAAGTTTTAGCAAACGCATCGTTAAAATTATTTAGCTTATTATATTTTCAAAAAAAAACATGTTTCTTTCTAAATTTACTCTTAATTGAATAAATAAGTTCATTTAACAAATACATCAGTCAATTTAAAGCTAAAATATTTACATAAAACACATTTGATTAGATTTAAAAATAAGTAAAAATAAAAATAAGTTGTAATATATTGCTTGATTTGATTTTAATTTATTTTTTAATAAACATTAAATTTAATTCATACATGATTAGTTTTAAAAATAAATTTTAAAATTAATTAGGGAGTAAATTTACAATCCATTTAAATCAATTAAACATTACACAAATTGAATTATATTTATTAAATTTGAGAGAAATGCAATCATCTGAAAATAAATTATAATTCCTTTTAATATATTTAATATTTATTAATCAAACATATTTTAAATTAATTGAATTCAGTGCGATTTATTTTAAATCTTGTATTAATGTTTTCAATGCAAATAACTATATTAAATAAAAAATAAAAATTTTGATAAATTCTGTGAGACTTTAATATAAGGAATGTTTTCAAAAATTTAATCATATAAAGCATATTTTCACTCTCATATGATAGTTTTAACATTTTATATTTATTCTAAAGGAGCTTTTCTCATTTACTAAATGCTCTATTCTTTCTTGAATAACTCATGTTCATCAATTAGGAGAGTTTTAATTTATGCAGAAAATTCATAATTTATAGGAATTTTTATATTTTTATACACAATAATTTAATTGGAGTTCCTAAATTGATATAAGGATGGATTATTTATTTTTTATTTGAAATGTATTTTTCTACTGTACCAATTGTACTAGATTCTTTTAAAAAAATATTTTTAACATTCTTCTTCGAACGTTATTATCATTTAAATAAGTTTTGATTATGTTTTAACTGTCTAATGTAACGATAAATTTATGAAGAAATAATTTTCGATATTATATATATATATATATATATATATATATATATATTAGCGGGGTATCAGTCTCTAGATCTCACTATCCCACTATCCCTCACCTCCTGATGGCAGGAGTATACGATTAGATCAGGAAGGGGGCCAGCGGAGAAAGGGGGGTATAAGGGATGAAGCCACGAATTGGAATGTGGATGCGTCGAAGTTGACGGTGTATAGACTGTTGCATGTCCGATAAAAGTGCAACTAGCACTTTACTTTTGTTCTTTCTCTTCGTGTTCATGTTGTCCTGTGTCCATTAAAATATACAAAAGACAGACTTGTGGTCTCATTTTGATGGAGTATTCACCACGGAACAAGACCCTACATATATATATCTATACATAATACAATGAATTACAAGTAAAAGTTTACTAATAACAAAAAAATATTTTTAGCATGTTTTTTTAAAAAGTGTATTTAAATCAAATTATTTATTTCAAAAAAGTATTTGAATTCTTTTAATAATAAACTGTTTCATATCTTTGATTAAAGAGAAGAAAGTTCAGGTATTTTTAAGCATAAAACTTTATAAGTAATTGCTATCGAAATAAGGCGAAATTCATTCAAATAAAAGTATTAAATAAATATTTAAAAAGTCCTTCTATTTATGAAAAAAAACGTGATTAACAAGTTATAATTTGCTTTTTTAAAGAAAAAATGACTATATTTTTAAGTAGTTAATGATAACCACTATTTTTTTATAAGTGCTAAATAATCGTGAAAAATGTTGTTATGAAAGTTTATTTTTTTAATTCCAGAAATTATTAAGAATTAATTTGAAAGATAAATACAAATCAAATTTTACCAAAACAAAATCAGATAATTAAAAAAAAAATGCGAATATTGCCATTTGTTCTTTGTTCATTGCATACACGATTTTGAGCTTCAAATATTCAAAAAAACTCTGAAGAAAACAACATCATGTTCTCACATGGTAATAAATACAAATATATATATATATATATATATTAGAAAGCAATTGTAAAAGATGACTACAAATGTGACAAAAATGTCTATCATATCACATTTCGTACTTGTAGTTTATAGCAATTCTTAAACAAGCATTTCATCGATTCGAATTCAGAAGCATGCTTTTTGGATTTCATTTTGGAAATAATTTTGAAATGATGAAAATTTATTAAAAACTCAGGTTGAAATAGAGTACTTTCTCTTCAAATACAAAAATGAGGAAACAATAACTAGAAAATAAAACCATTCTCCCGAGATAGGAATTCTCTTTGATTCTAACAAATCTTTGGAAAACTGGCAGGGAAAAAACGAGTTAAATCATTGTGTCGTAAAACACACAAAACAATTACCAGCGTGGCGGAGAGACAGCAAATAGGAAACAAACCTTTTATAGTCCCCAGCGGGGAGTGAGGCGAATTCCTGAAAAGGGAAATGGAAATCTCTCGCTTGCTGCCTGACACTCCATAACTCTGTCAGCAGAACTGACAGCACCGACGTCATAAATAAGCTTAATTTGCCTTTGCTCTCCGCTAAACTTACCCCACATTTAATTTCCGTCGTTACAGAGTAATTAGGTTTTTAAATAGCCTTATTAACTAAATGATGCTACGGAACGAATTTGATTCTTGTCATTAAGGTCATGCGCTGTTCACAAGGTTATCTTCTCGCCAGATTCACAAGTGTAATAAATTTATTCAATATTATTATTTTAATTTCACCAAATTATAATTTAATGCTTATATTTGGTTGGTGCAGAATATTAAATAATTCTTATCTCCAACAAAGGCTGTTTTGCTGAACTTGATGAAATATATTTAGCCTCATTAAAACACAATTGTTTAATATGTGAAGCATGTTCACTTTGCTAAAGTATATTTAATTTAATATCCTCTTCACAAACAGAATATTTTGATAATAGTATGCCCTTTATTTGAGGATAAGTAAATTTACTAACCCACCAAGTGACCAATTATTTCTATATATTTTTCTGAACTGAATATTAGATTATTTTTCTGAGATGAACACAACTGAATATTCGAAATGGACTGTCCCGAATAGAGCACCCCCAAAATTGGAACAAACTTATATTCCCCTAACTACTGCAATTCGATTATTTCTCTAACTGTTACAATAATATATACACTTGCCATTGTAGAATTACATCATACAAGGTGATCAAATAAATGAAAATATTTCAGATTTAGTGGAGAATAAAAACAAGAAGTTTTAAAAATTGAATTTTTATACCGTCCCTATTCAGAAAAATTATTAGCAAATGATTTTTTTTTCTTAAAACCACATAAACCACGCTTCTATAAAACCACATAATTGTATGCGCCTATCAATAAAAGTTTATGAAGTATTAAAAGGAAAATCTATTGATTTTACCTATTTTTTTCATAATTCTATCCAACTTTTAAACCAGACATTCACTTATATTTTTAAGGATAATATACATATTACAAAAGTTAAATAAATGGTCGAAAATAGATGATAATAAAGAGTTTCCCTTTTGTACAAAATCACATTCTTTAAACAATACTTGCGTATACGCTATCCATTTCATTCCTTATGACATAATAAAGATTTTGAATTTGTTTTCAATGCTTAACAGCACATTTACAGCCAAAGTAAATTCATCGTTTAGTTTCGACATGATGCCAATTTAAATTAACATTAGTAACTGTCATTATACTGTTGTAGAAAATGAAACTAACTAACTTGCTTCTGAAAATGCCACATTGCATATTGATTGGCATTTTCCATAAATAATAATTATTTTTGTTTGAAGTATGAGTTTTTATCATTCCAAAATTCATTTATTAAGAAGAATATTTTAGAGATTTAATTTTCAAACTAAGTGAAAGCGAAAATTTTTTCATATCATTTCAAATTTTTGAAGTATTGCAGTTAGAAATATATGCTTAGGTGCAATATTTAGACGAAATGGAAAATTATGTGGTAAGAATCAAAGATGATCTAGTCATATTTTTCTCAAAGCTGAAGTAACAACTTATTATAATCGAAAATGTGTTTTCATACAAGGCCACAATAAGTTGCATTTTATTAGATACTAGTGTCTGTTGAATGATTTACTTATAAAGTTTAGTGATTATCAATGATACAGAGTGTTCATGATTTAACGAAATTACTTTAAAGTTGTCTACAGGCAAAACAATTGTTCAGAAAATTATACAATTTTGTATACGGTATAATGAAGGAATAGGATTTTTTAAAAATATTTTTGAATAAAAAAATAATTCAAAATTACGAATTAGGGACAGTTTTTGAAATGAATTTGACATTTAGCATATTTTTTACAAATTTAATCACAGCAAAACCTTGAAAAATTAAGTCCGAGAGGTGCACTAACATGCTCAATTACTGGACAACGATGTGAATAATAAATTCAGAATAAAATTGTCCCATATTTGCAAGCACATCAAAGTTTTTAGACAACATATTTTATGCAAGATGGAGCTCCTCCACACATTAGCCATTGTGTAAAAGACTTTCTCCCTAATCATTTTGCAGAAGAACGTGTCATCAGTTGCCCCTTTTGTGTTCTGTGGTCTCCCCGATCTCCAGACCTAAATTCATGTGACTTTTGGCTTTGGGGCATTTAAAACGTCTGGTAAGTCTTAATAATTCAAATACTTTACCTCACTTAAAAAGCAGCATCTCACAGTATGTTCTTACTATTTCCCAGAACACGATAAGGTCAACATGCCCTTCTTACGATTCCAGATGGTAGCGGGAAATGACAGCCATCAAGTTGAAAATGTTTTTTTAAAAATTAAATTGGTAAAAAATATGCTAAGTGTGTAATTCATTTGAAAAACTATCCCTGGTGGCCAAATTTTGATTTTTTTTAAAATTTTCTCAAGCAAAATGCCATTTTTTAAAATTATATCCTATACTAAAATTTCATAATTTTTTGAACAAAAGTTTCGCTTGTAGAGCACTTCAAATTAGAATAATTTAATTATGGACCCTGTATTTGATCAAAATTGTTCTGAATATATATATTTCAATTCCATCGCTTTGTTTATTCGGTTTTCAAAATTTTTTTCGATTTATTTCATATTTGAAATTCAATATAAGCCATTCTTCTAGCTGAAGAAACATATTTTAACATCTTAAAACTAATAAAACCTATATTATTAGGTGAAATATGTAACATATTTTATTTTGTTAAAAATAACAATGGATAATTTATATCCTTTTATGTGATTTTCGAATAGGAAAGTATATATTAAAAGCATATGCATTATTATACTTCGAGTAAAATTAGATAACTTTTGTATCAAATTTCTAGTTAAAAATATTGATGTTGGTATATTGAGAGTAATATAGTTATTTCAGCCTTTCCCAGTTTTGTTTGTGGGAGATATTTTTAAAACTCGTGCACGCTCACTTAAAGATTTTCGATTTCAGTTCTGTGCAAAGTCACCATTCGTGCTTTCCAAAAATATATATCGATAAATTTTCTCACACTTTTATCGATATTTACATTTCTATATTGTTGTAAAAATAACTTCGGCCATTGCGCACTTGGAAATGTAATCAATACAGAGCTACATAAATAAAATGTGTTTCGTTCAGATATTTGTTCTTTTTTTGTAATTTAAATCGTAATAAATAGATTCTAATATTACAGCAAGTATTTCTCCACACTCAAATAGTTAGTTACATTTATAGCTGTCGCTTCTTTGGCATTTACATTCAAGCCCAAAATATTTCTATATAAAGCATATCATTTTATATAATTTGAATTTAATCTAAGGGAAATCGCTTAGACTAGCCTTTATTAGATTTTGAAGACATATTTAGAAACTTCAATCATTTTCATTCGTTTATGATATTTGTTTTGTGAAATGAATATTATTTCCTGATCAAGCAGAAATTGAAGATTATATGTAAATATTTTAAAGAGTTTTAAAAATTCAAAAGATTTTTATTTATAGTTATTGCAAAAAAATATATATTTAAATTTTTTTGTCATCGTAAAATATTATCCTATGAGTTTGGATCTAGAAATTAATATCCTTTCTTAACAAATGGTATGCTTTTCAATAGGCATACAATATATTTAATTTTATAAATTTATCTGAGAAAAAATAAATATTCGTTTAAAAAATATTCAGTGATAGCTAAGGAAATATACTAATAAAAATACTATACCATATATATTATAGTAACTAAATAATGGAGAGTAAACTAATAGTTTTAAAATTTTATAAAAACTAATAGAAATTTACATAAATATTGTTACAAGCGGGCGTGCGGCACGAAAACTCGCCTAGGTTGGCCACGTTTGGCGAGGAGCCTCGCGCCAGCTTGATTGGTTTGGCGAAAGGAATAATCTAGTAGCCGCTAGATTGTGCGCGATGTTTTGAGAATTTTCACGAGACTCAGGTGCACGCGCTTCTCGGCTATATAAGGACGAGTAGCCGGCGTGAGTTAGTTAGTTGCTATAGTGATTTGATCGAGTTAGTTGAGAGTTGGCTCTGAAATAAAAAGCGTCTCGCTGGACTAAAGGACTTGTGAGCTGTGTTTGCGTTTGCTGTTAACGCTGTGTTATTGAGCTCGCTGCGATTTACTGTATCTGTGCTATACGATAGCTGTTTTTCAAACTGTGTTTTATTGTGCGTAAGACTTGAATTTACGCTGTAATTGACTGTTGACTGCTGGATTGTATTTATCTGAAATTTTTACTTTATTAATTATCCTGTAAATAACTGTAAATAGCTGTAAATAAATTTGTTTGTGCTGTCCTCATACAAAGTCCATTCAATCCGAACCCGCTACGCTAAAAACGTAACAATATTAATAATACTCTCCGCCATCTATGCATAAAAATTTCATTGTCTTAAGTGCAGAATCCTTGAGTATAAAAATTTATTGCCAGGCATTATTGCCAGTACACAAACAATTAATTTTTTTTGTTTTAAATTAGATTTATTTTCAAAAAATTCTATTGGGGGGATATTACTGTTTCTAAGTTATCGACCAAAAATGTTGCAGATTTGTGATATAAATTTAATTATGTACCACTTATTACAATGTTTTTCAAAAGAAACATTTTTAAATTAGAATCTATTTATCGATAATCTAAATATTTCAATTCCTTTATCATAACCATTTAAAATATAATAAAAATAAGTTACACTATGCATGGAAGAGTTTAAAAAACGTATTTTTAGCTAAATGAAATACCTTAGAATGATCGTGATTAGATTTTGCTTGTTTGCTAAATTAGATTTTTAAGATATATTTTTAAATGTCATTCATTTTGATTTGTTTTTTGACAAAATAATATAACAATTGTTCCCCTGAAAATATATATTACATAATAATCAACAGAGAAATTGATGTAAATATTTTAGATTTCAAAAAATAGAAAAAAAATTGATTTGTAGACTGTAAACAAAATGATACCATTTTTTTAAGTCTGTTTAAAATATTTAATAAATGCAATGAGTTTAGATCTTGAAATTAATTTCCTTTCTTACTAAATGATATACATTTATGTACATATATACTTTTAAATGTTGGTGAATAAAATAAAAAAAAATCAAAATTTTAAAAATATTTATGTGAATAAAATATTTATTCACATAAATATTTTTATGAATTTGAACTATTAACATTCTTTGTTATCTATTTATGAAACAATTATAATCTTATGTTCAGAGTCAGAGTTGTTTGTTAGTTTTGTTAGTTTAGTTTGTTGTTTGTTAGTTTTTGTTTGTTTTAAATTAGATTAATTCTCAAAAAATTTGAAAAAAAAATATTTATAATTTATTGTGCAAAATTGCTGTAAAATTTTGATATAAATTTAATTGAGTGCCACTTATCACAATATTTTTAAATAATCCCCAACATTTTTCGTTTAGAGTTTAGTTATCGGCCATCTAAATATCTCAATTCTTTTGTCATAACCATTTAAACTGTGGTAAGAATAGGAGTCGACAATTCTAAGCAAAGAAGATTTTTAAAAAATGAAATTTAAGCTGAATTAAATATCTTAGAATGACTGTGATTAGATTTTGGTTGCTGAATTATAATTTGAGGATACATTTGAAACATTAATTTCAATTTGTTTTTGACAAAATAAAACTTCGGTTGAAATGCATATTAAAAACCAATCATATCGGACAATATTATGCTTACATGTTATAGATATTTTTAAAAAATAATTTTGATTAGTAGTATCGTAAAGAAATTGATAATATTTTTTCTATCTTCTAAAAATAGTAGATTAGTTTATAAGTTTAGACCTGGAATTTTTTTTAAACAAATGCATTATACATTTTAATAAACACACGATACATTATACATTTTAATAAACACACGATACATTATACATTTTAATAAACACACGATACATTATACATTTTAATAAACATACATTGGAGATTTTGATTTTACGAAAAAACCTATATTTCCATTTTCAGAAAAAAAAAATTGACAGCTCAAGATGTTTACTAATATAATATTGTGCAAGATATAGTAAAATAATTAAATATAGGAAAATAAAAAGATAACTAAAAAAACTTATAACATTTAAGCGATTTCATATAAATATTTGAGAATTATTAATACAATATGTTATCTGTGTATAAAAGCTTCATAACCTTAATCACAGTCTTTGACCAAGTAAATCTATTATAAGACATAAAGTAGAATAACATTAAATATTTGTTTGCTTTAAATTCAGTTAATTCTCCAAAAATTTGGAAAAAATATTGTTTCTAATTTATTGGTCAAAAATGACAAAGTTTTGATATAAATTTAACTAGGTTCCACTTATTACAATATTTTTCAAAAACAAAACATTTTTAATGTTAGAATCCTTTTATTGGCAATCTAAACATCATATTTCTTTTTATCATAACCATTAAAACTATGGTAAGAATAGGAGTCGATAACACTATGCACGCAAAATTTAAAAAAGGGAAAAAGGGATTTTTTTTCCCTCTAGAAATATATCTTTTCCTTTTTCTTTTCCCCTTTGACCTATAATGTCTGCAGACCTTTTATCAATCCATTGAGCGCCATTGATATCCGTTAAATTTCGGCAAGAGCGTTGCTAGATTTTGTTCCGAATATTGATTCCGGGCCAACCATTTCGTCCCAAATTGATGGAAATATTGAAAAAGGAAAAGATGCCCCTCTCTCATGGAAATCTCCCATTGAAGAAACTGAAGAATTTGCGGCTGTCAGAGGACTTGAAAAATGATTTCGCTTCCAAGACGAAAACTCTTTGCGAGTTTTATTTGCGCATTTTAGCTACATCTTGGAGCCACTGGCTCAGGTAAATATATCGATAGGGGAATGAAACGTTGGAACTTGTATTTCGAAAACTTTAGAGAATAAAACCCACATTAAGAGTGATTAAGTATCTGTGATTGTTTTGAGAACTGTTCTGCGAAGTTTAAAGCGAGGGAACTTTTTTGTTTCCAGTAACATTTCGAAATGGAAGGGATTTGTTTCTGTCGGAATATTGGAAATATCCTGTCATGTGTCAAAGCGTGATGCATTTCGTCAGGGAAAGGGAATAAAGAGATCATTTTCAGGAAATAGTTCGTATGTTTATTTTTTAAAAAGTTAATGCGTTTTATTTGTTAATTGCTTTTCGAAGTGCACGACCAGATTGAAAAGAGTTTGTTCATTTGAATGATTTATTGATTAGAAAATTAGAATGCTTTAAAGTGTTTTACTATTTATTTTTTGAAAATAACGTTAAAGGTAATTTTTCTCAACTATTAACGTGATAAATTCCATGCCCATAACAAAATTCTGTAATGGAACATTATAAACATGTTAGAGTTTTTAACTTTGTATTTTTTCGGTTACTAAATGCTATTTTGATGTTTCCAAAAATGTAATTTCAGTAATGTAATTCAATTTATAAATTATATTTTGATTTCACACAGGTAGTTAATTGGAAGGAAATTGATTTTAAATTTTCGTAAAATTCATTAAAATAATCAATTTTGAAATCGAAAAGCAAGGAAAAAAATATATATTTAATTTTTAGTGGTTTAATGGAACAGTTAATTTAAGATTATTTTTCATTAACTAAAAAAATATTAGGACATAAATTTATGCACAGGTAATTAACAGTTAATAAATTAACTCAAAAATCATCTTTAATAATATATTTCTAATAATAATAATAATCAACATTCAACAACCATTAAATTATGCTAATGGAATATGAATTTAGCGCATAAATTTTAATTCTAAACTGACTATAATTAATTTTTTATACATTTTCATTACGGCTTATGTTTTTGTGTTTTATTGTACCAATAATATTTTGAACATATTGAGGAAAATTTATAATTAAAATTGCATTCGTTTTAAATGAATAAGGTTTATTGATCTCAAAACATATATAGATGAAAAAAGTTTATACATATAATCAAGTAAGTATTTTTTATAAAATTGTCTAAATTGTGCTAACTTTGTTCATTTGAAGCACATTTTGATAATTTAATTAAACTTTAGGAATATTAAAAACAGTTAGGTATGCAGTTTCATATATTAAAGGATATTATGTTCTGTACAAGTTGAAAGGTTCTTATTCTATTTAATATAATAGCATAAATTGAATAAGAAAGTATGAATACTGAATAAATTTATATAAATAAATGAAGTTGTTATGATTCCAACCATTGTGAACTAATCTGAATTGATGGAAATCTGTCATTGATATATAATTAGAGAATGGTTTTTATTCAGAATATTTCAGATAGTATAATTCATAAAATTCATACTTTTTTCGGTTTTTTTGTATATTTATTAATTTGGCTCTTAGGATAACAAAAAATTCTTTTTAAATCGATTAGCCTGCAATTGTTATTTTCTATCATTATTAAATAAGGCCTAGGCAGTTGCCTAAATTGCCTAGTCGGAAATCTGCTACGGATATATGATTGGAGGAAAATCCATATTCAGAATTATATAATGATTCGCATAATATAAACAACAAAAATCCTAATTTTTTTGCAAATTTATTCATTTGGTTACTAGGCTAATTATTTTTTTAAAAAAAATATGCCTGTGAGATCCTATTATCCAAGTGACCTGGACAATTACCTAATTTGTTTAGCTGGAAATCCACCATAATTTATAAGTATGTAACAATTTATATTTAGAATTATGGAATAATTAACTCATGATTATAGAATAATTCTCATTTATAATTATAGAATAATCCATATTTGTAAATATAGAATAATCCATTTTTATAATTATAGAATAATTCAAATTTTTAACTATAAAATAATTCAAATTTATAATTATAGAATAATTTATATTTATAACTATAAAATAATTGAAATTTATAATTATAGAATAATTCCTATTTATAAGCATATAATAGAATGATTCATACATTATAATATATACAATTCGTACTTTTTTTCATGTGTGGCTTCTTATATTTTACAAATTTATTTAATTGGCTATTAATCCAATATTTTTTAATTGAATTATCATCGGATCCCCATCATTCAAGCGGCCTAGGCAACTGCCTAATTTGCTTCATTCAAAATTTGTTATTGATATGTAAGACAAGCAGCATTATATATACAAGCATGAAACATATTAATACAACAAATGATCCATGTTGTTAAGGCTATATAACTTAATTATTTTTCGAAGAATTTTGGTATAATTCAGACAAATAAAATACAAGAAAGAGTGAACTATTAATATTAGTCGAACAATGTCGTTTTCTCGCACACCAAGCAGCGAGCAAACGCATCTTCAGCGCTGAAACCTAATAATCAGGCGTCCTAAAATATCTGCATCGGGGATGCACACGCTTAAAGACGGCAAATGAAACGGCCCCCGGAGGAGTTATTTAATAGAAGCGAGAAAATTCCGACGGCGCACAAAGCGCTTGTTTTTCGCCGTCGTGATATCGGGCGTCTATGGGGAAATTAAACTTTTCGCGCGAGAAAGGTTTGACATAAAAAGGAAGGCGCCAGAAATAATAAACACTACCTTTAGCGATGTTCCTCCTTCCCTGGAACTTGAGGTAGAGGATAATAGAGAACGCGACGAGGACAATTCCTCCGATGACAGCAAAAAGGATTAACAGAATGGGACTCAGGCTCAATTCCCAGACGTCCTCTGAAAAAGAGATAATAAAACGCATTACAAACAACGGTGGGGAGATTCATTTCCTAAAAGAATGGTTCTGACTGCTGGCGATAAACACTGAAGCAGCATGCATGTTTGCATGAGCATAATAAATGTAATTAAATGGATTTGGCATTGGAACCAGAACTTTTGGCGAAGGTTTGTTTCTTTTATCACCTAGTTTGTTTGGGTGACTAATAGGTTGGCGATAAACACGAAGCAGCTTTGTTCTTTGCTCGTTTGTTTCCCTCCTAATAAGTGTAGCTAAATGGATTTGGCATCGGAGCCAAGAGTCCTGGTGGAGATTTCTCTTCTTGCCAAGTTGGTCTATTTGGCTAATGGGATTAATTCTTATTATGCCAAAAACTTTTGTCATAAATTTAAGCATGCGATTCGATTACGGTCAACTACCTGGCTTCGATGATTTGTAGCATTTTTGGCAAAGTAAAATAAAAATACTCTGTATTTTAACGTAGAGTTTCTGCTTCGAGCTTTGTCGAAAATGTATCTCTTAAGAAAATTGTGTGATCATAGATATTCTTTTCTATCATAAAAATTCTCCTGTTTCTAGAATTCTTTCTCATAATTAACAAAATAATTTATTACCTAAAACGTGCTTATGTAAATAAGGTTAATTTTGAATAATAGTCTATTTCTGGAAGCATTATTTCCTTTTCAAATGCTTCTGGTAACGAATGTATTCATTACAAATCAAATATTTTCGAAATCTTCTTATTTTGACTTTTTATTGAATGATATGAATTGATTGAAATGTTTTTCCTGATTGAAAACTGTTACTTTGGATATTAGTTTATTTCTGAAAGCATTATTTCTTTTTCACATGCTTCTGATAATATATATACTTAATATGAATGATTTATTTTTTAAATCTTATTTTGATACCAAATACACTAGTTATTAGTATATCTATAATATATGGAGTATCATTTTTAACTGAATTTTGAATATAATATAAAGTCAAAATCATAAAATCGTATTTTCCCCTCGTAAGTCAATCGATAAATATTTTAATAAATACGTCAAATATTTTTGTTTATAGTCAGCCTAGACACTATTTATCATATTTAATGTCATTCTAATTGTCAATTATACATGTAATATGCCGTCTGAATTTTTATGAAATTTATACATATAAATATAAATTTCAATTTGAGTGAGATGCTTATAAATGTCTGGCTTGATAAATTGTAGATCAAAATTGCATACGTCTCTTGGGAATTTACATAATTTGAAATTTTTCATAATTTCTGTCAAAATAATTGCTGCTTTTAAAATTTATAAAAGAAAAGGAACAAAATATAATGCATTGTACAAATAAAATGCATTAGTAACAATAAAAGATATGAGAACCATAGATATTTATTTCACATAGAACATATTCATTTACTGGTTAAAAGTATGAAGTACATATGTTTTACTAAACATTTTCTTTTCTTTGCAAAGGTTGCTATTAAAAAAAGATTTTGTGGAAATAGTACCGGAGAAATAATTATTTCTTATTTCAAACTTGTTTTTTTAATAAAATTATTTGAAATAAGGCCTTTTATTGTTTTTGAAATAATAAATAGTTACAATAAGTCTAAAATTTCATAGCAGACTTTCATAGCAGAAATTTTCATAGCAGAAAAAAATGGTTTCGCAAGAAAATTACTACGAAACATCTAAATTTTCATTCAAAATATAAAAATTGCATTCTTTTAATAAATTTGTATTGTAATTCATTTGATAAAAGCAATATTTAAATTTTAACTTTTATTAATAAATTAAAAACTAGAATAATATGTATTCTCATTGTATTTACTTTTTTTCATTTTTAATCATGAAATTTTGAAATTACTTCTTTCTCTACCAGGTGGCACTGCTATGTGGATTGTTAAGTTATTTGTTTCACTTTTTTCACTGATAATTAAAATAATAGCCATAAAATAGTTTAATCATACGGAAAATTTTAAAATGTTCGAACTTTTGCAACTTCAGCATGAAAATAAACAAAATATTACATCTTTATAAAACTGATAACGTTGCCTTCAAGTATCTTATATACAGATCAAACATTATTTAAAGGTACAATATGCAAACCAGCAACTAACTGCTAGCCTATAATCATAGTTTTGAGTTCATCTAATTATATTTAAAAATTATAAGAAATTAAGAACTTAAATTTCTATTCGAAATTTACACAAGTACTTATAGAAATGGTGCAAGTGTTTATGGGTTTGGTTGTAGAGAGTAACTGGAACATACATTATTTCAATTACCGACATTTAATCAATCATGTTTTATATTTTATTCTCTTCTTCTTCGTAATGTTCAGCAGGTAATCAATTTTTTAATTTAAAAGTTTTTTTGTTAGTTAATTTACATCCTTTATAGGCACTCCACTTCTTCCTTCGTTTTACGAGAAAATTATGAGGAATTTAAAAATTCCGGTTTTAATTAAGATGATTTTAAAATTTAATTTCTGTTTTAAAGTTACAAGAATTTTTTGTTTTTATTTTCAAAATTAAAGACAAAATTTAAAAATACTGTCAGATAACTAGGTAACACTTTCATCAACAGTCATCTGTGCCATAACAATGGGAAAAGAGTTTGCCCTCTATAGATATAACAAGCAGTGTATATGTAGAAAGACTGGGTCTTCAATTCATAAATCTGCGATTATGAAGCCTAAGCTCTGCCACAAAGTCATCGCAAGACCTCGAAAAGGCTAAACAAGAATTAAGAGTTCCAAATAAAGACCTGAACCGTCACGTGGATCCCACTTACTCTCTAATTATACTAAATCATCTATCTAACAAGATGACATCTTCTCTGCTATAGTTAAGAAATAGCAAAGAAGACATCATCTCATCAGATTGATGATCCGAATAACAGAAGTGTATCTCGACAGGGAACTTAATAAGTTATCGTTTAACATTATATTCGGCTGAATTCTTAAACTTTATTTTATTTGTTATTTTTTAAAGTTTTTAAGAAAAAAATATTTAAAAAATTCTATAAAAAGAGAGTTTAGAGAAGCTGTGAGGTCAAAGCTTGTCATTATTAAGACAGACATATACATTCACAGTCCGAGCTCTCTGCTTTCCAAAAGAATATAAGTATCCTTTCTGTGTTATTAAATTTAAGAATTTTATTTCCTTTCATTTAAGACTAATTTGGTGGATGAGGATATTTAAGGGTTTCTCAAACTCGCAAATTCAGCGTTTGTAGCCGAATATCATATCCTTTAGATCAAAAATGATACTTCAGTCCCAGTGATGTTATCTGGCTTATAAAGCTTTCACGACATACTCTCCCATCAGCGAGTTGACGTTGTGATGAATGATAAAATTGCGCCAAGCGTATGTGAGATGGTACTGATGTTGTAGTTTAATGCGCCTGACGACTTTTGCTGCCGGTAGAGGGCGCCACAACAGTTGTACGAAGCTATCTTATTCTAGGCTAAATTTCAACATTTTGGTGGAAGCGAATTTCTCTAGGACCAAACTCACAATTGGATGGGTTGTACTGAGTAACATATCCATTAGATCAAAATGAACACGTCAGCCCGAATGATGCTATCTGACTTATAAAGGTTTCACCACACTCATATAGGAGAAGAATTGACCTCTAGCGTGAATTTGTTCAGTTAGAAGACTTATCTGGGCAACCTCATATTTTATAATTGTAGGTTACAAATTTAAAATCTTGGACTGAAACCGATTTTGAATACCTTTTAAAAATGCAGTGAATTCAAATTTTGCATAATCTTCGGATAAATATCAGCCTTTTGCCCTCGGATATCTCCTTTTGGACGTTATTTGCGATGGGGCATCATTTTGAATCTCTATTTATTATTTTTAAAATTTTAACTAATAAAAATAACAATGGAATGTAAGAAGTTGCAGACTAATTTTTCAGGGAAATTAAATTTAATGTAATTATATATATATATATATATATATATATATATATATATATATATATATATATATAGGCGCATTAAATAATTATTTGAGTCAAGTGAATAGTAATTCATAGAAATAATTTTCCGAATTCAATAGTTTAAAATAATAGTATATTATTTTATATTCTTACTGAGTTTAGTAATACATTTTATTGAATCACCAACAATTTTTTAAATTTATCATAAAATCCAGATTTTATATATCAGTCCAGATCTGGCAATCTTGACTGATAAATATTCATCGTTTAATCTCCACCCTTTAAATTCTCATTGAAGTTGCCATTAACTAAAAGTATTGAATTCCAGGGCTGAATACACAATTAATATATAGTAATAGGTTCAGAATAGTCTGTAGATAATTATCTGAAACATTGTACAATTGAAACGGCTCAAAGTTTCAATCGTTAAAATAAGTGTACTATTACATTTCTGGCTCCTCAAGGACAGTCGTACGAACGATAGAGGCTATCATATTGTAGCAAGATTCATTAGGATAAAATATTGAGTTCATACTACTGTTACCATCAAGAATAGTTTTGAGAGATATTAAATGATCACAATTGACAAGAAGGGAAAGTATATATCCATCTTACTGGCATTAAATTGTCTTGAGATATCATTATTTAGTCGCTGAAAATGCATTCATGTGCAATCATCTAATATTGCAAATATGTTGCAAACCCTGCAAAATATTTATACATCGTCTTTATTATTTTATAAAGCAAAACCGTTATTATTTTTATTAAGCTATTATATAAACTCTTTAAAATACAAAACCAAAAAAATATGATTGGCGTTAAATTAATAGTTAGAACTATTGGATATTACAGGAGATTTTAAATTTTACAATTTTGAATTGCCTAAATTCTAGAAAAGCCTTATTAGTTAAATTAAAAGCCTCAACTTTAAGCTAATTTTAATTAAAGCATTATGCTAAGTTTGGTTAGTTACTTGCCTTATTTAGAATAATTTCTCAAAGGAACAAAGCATATTCTAGTAAAATATTTTTTTATTAATTTGTATATTCTTCAATGATATTTTCTTCTACTTTAATTTATTCCCTGCAGGTTCTTTAAAATGCTATATATATATATATATATATATATATATATATATATATATATATAT
>JAOUZG010029736.1:422409-437569 GCA_026289955.1 Argiope argentata | reverse complement strand
TATATATATATATATATATATATATATATATATATATATATATATATGTGTGTGTGTGTGTGTGTGTGTGTGTGTGTGTGTGTGTGTGTGTGTGTGTGTGTGTGTGTGTGTGTGTGCGTGCGTGCGTGCGTGCGTGTGTGCATGTGATTAGAGTTTAGTTTAGAAGAGATAATTAAAACTTATTTTAAATTTTACAGATGATTTTACAATTTATAATTTTTGGAATGGCAAATTTTCGATAAAAAAACTTCATCAATAAAAACATTATAATGGATACTTTCTCTATATTTCATATCGATTTTTGTAAAATATTCTTAATTGATATTCTCTTGCCTTGTTTATTGAAATGCGAAGGATATTTGAAGATACATTCAAATTCATATGTAAAAATTATTTTTTAAAATGATTAATTATTTTTTTAAATGATTAATTATTATTTTAAATGATTAATTATTATTTAAAAATTAATTAATTATTTAAAATTATTCTGGTAATCTATGGATTGAAACTGCAAGAATGTGTAAATGGTGATATATTAATGGTATTATACGATCGAAAAACCCTTGATTCTCTGATTACAAAATCGTCATTGCGCAGCATTGTTTCAATTCCCTACCCTTCTGTTGCTTATAGATAAAGTATCTCTTCAACAACAGATACTAAACAGTGGCTTTGAAAAGTTTCAAAATAGTACAGTAGATCGGGAAAAATATATACAAAGAAATTTTCGGTATCAAATATACATCCTACTATACAATATACTATAGATTTGGCAGCCTTTTTAATGTAGACATTATTTCCAATTTGTTTAAATTTGACATTAAAATCATTGCCAAATGTAACCAGCGAGTTTGCAAAAAACTGATTATTCAGTAATAATTTAATATTTAAATATCAATAAAAATTGATTATTTAATTACAATTTAATATTTGACTAACAATAATTTTTTTTAAAAATATTAACAAAAAAATTGATAAAAACATTAATAAAAATTAATTTTTGATTAACAATAAATCAGATATTTTTGCAAAGGGAAATTTATTATTTAAATATTCAAACAAATTATAATTTTTAAATTTGAAAGTTTTTAGTTTTAAATTTCAAACGGAGACTAAAAATGAAATGAATTAAAACGGTTTAAATTTTCCGACCTAATTGTTCAACTGACTAATAAATTGCATTTGAAATTTCTTACCAGAAATTTCAATAACATTTGATTGAAATTCGTTTATTTATGATCATAACTGGATTAAAATCTCAATAGAATAACCAGGTTAAAAAATAAGATATACCGCATTTTTTATATTCATTTACTGGTTTGAAATTATCATTTCTGTTTCCAACAGCACAATATTTTTGAAATCAATATACTGTTAATTTTTTTTGTTCAAACATAATTCATCTTTTAGGCGGATTTCATGATTTTGGTTCTTAGTCAGATAACGAGGACTAAACATTTGCTAGTATTTCCATCTTTATAAAGCGTGCAGTATTACTTCCAAATACATGACAGCTATTGAGAGAATTGAGTTCAGTTGCTGAAGCCCACCAAACACAAGACCATAGATATATTACTTTTTGGCGAATGATTCTATCTTTTTAAAAGACTTCATTTCAAAAAAAAAAAAACATATTTATAAAAATAAAAAAAACGTTGAAAAAAACTATGTTTGTATGTTATTGAAGGATTTTAAATGAAAGAATGCTATAAAAATTATCTTAATTTGGTGAGCCGTGACGTCTTGGTGTTAACGTCCCGGCTTTGGAACGGGAGCTCGATTTCGCCGAAAACCGTCCTGTAAGTGTGTCTGGTGCACATTAAATACTGCTCAGGTGCCTCCCTCGACATCTGACTGAGTTCAAAATCGTGAGTCCATTGCAAGTAGGCTTAATGGGGCTTTAAAACCAGACGTTAATATAACTAAACTAAAAACTAAAATCTTAATTCAGTATGAATTCAATGTTTGACTCCGAGAAACAAAATTGATTTGAAACAATTTTTTTCCTATATTTATTTGAATTTATATAAAAATTATCAAATTTTTAAATCATATTTATATGCTATATGTGTATTTATATGCTATATACAATACGATGGTGCTTGGTTGCTTCGTAACTAAACGCAATCGAAAGTATTTTCTTTAAAACTTCACATATAAGCAGCCAGTTTTGAATAAAATGGTATAGAAAGCTATATTTCATATATTAGTTCCACCTAGGAAGAGAATAACAGGAGGGTCTTAGAATCAAATTGTTAAAGTTCATATTCGGAAAAAATATCTTTTTGACATGTTATCTGAACCATCCATAAGGAATAAGAGGCAAAAAAAGGCCAAGAATATTTGAAATCTAATACAATGAAATTTATCTGAATATTTATACAAAATTCGCTATGCTAGATATCTTTCCAGGACACGGGTAACTTTCCACTAACAGAATAAAACTCCTACCAA
Source organism: Argiope argentata (assembly GCA_026289955.1). Taxonomy (NCBI): domain Eukaryota; kingdom Metazoa; phylum Arthropoda; class Arachnida; order Araneae; family Araneidae; genus Argiope; species Argiope argentata. The sequence goes on along the minus strand of JAOUZG010029736.1, from coordinate 435,115 downwards.
AGCGAAGTGTCCCGAAGACCGCAAAAATACGAGATTAATCCAGAAGTCCTATCTGCCACGGAGGAACTCATCCCCAGCGGTAACATATTCAATACGTCTGGAAGAAAATGCAATCGTGCTTGTGGGGGAGGAAGAAAGTAAAAATCCACCCTTTCCCTCGGCCACCCCTGTATCACCTAAACGACGGAAACAGGCAGGAGAAGGCTGCATTCAGATGAATGGGAAGGCCTATCAGGAATTGCGTTCGATGTCACGTCTCCGCTTTCGAAGATTTGCTTTCGGAAAAGGAGGTTCAGTTGAAAAAAAAAAAAGAGGAACAGGTTGGGGGATCGATTGAAAAGAAGCGAAATGAGGACACCGGCCGAGATTGATCGGGCGCGACCCCTCGCTCTGGAAGGATGAATGCCAGCCCGAAAGAAGGATCCGAGGAAGATTTCTTTCTCGTCTCGATCAAATCGGAGTTGGGTTTTGTTGGCGAGTTAGTGGTGTGGTGTGCGGGTATTGAAGGGTGAAATAGAGTTGGAGCCATGAAAGGGGGGACGGGTGGATGGTTCGTGGTTTAGAGGAATGGAATCGGTAGTTGGACTAAGCAAATCGTCAAATTTTTTTGACGTGTTCATTCGAAATGTATTTGGGTATTCAAAGTTGGACAAAATTTTTCTAGTATTATACCTCCACAGAGTTCTGCAGAAGTATTATGCTCCATGGTATTTCTAGTATTATGCTCCATGGAGTTCCATTCTGAATGTTCTGCAGAATTTCCGTTCAGATACGATTATAAAGTGAATTAATTTTTTTTTTAAATAACGAATTCCAAAAAGTTGTCGAATTTAGGAGTAAATTTCAAAAATTTACATTAAAAAGCCATTCTTCTTTCAGATAGTTTATACATAAGAACGCAAAAAAAGAGGAATTGTCAAAGTTCCATAAAAATTTTAATTTCAAATTAAGAAGAAATTATCTTTACATTCAAATTTTCATCCATATTATAAATATTTTAAAAAGTTCCCAAATATTCAAAATTTTAGCCGTAGGAATTTAATTAAAAGCCAAATTATCTGATTTAAATAATTTTTTTCATTAAAGACATTTGAAATTGAAATATTAAAGCTTGGTTACAAATACATTTTATTTTGACGTACACTTAATTCTTAGCACTAATTATTATTAAATTAAAAATAAGTAATAAAATAATTATAATAAATACATAATTATTATTAAATTAAAAATAAAAAGGCAAAATTCATCAAAACTTTGAATGAATAATGCAATTTATGAAAAATTTGGCAAGATATGTCCTGACATTAGATTTCCTGTTTGAGTTTTCAGGAGATCCATAGAATAATCCAAAGATTCATGCGATTGGCAATCCCACAAAAAGGAAAATATCCGCTTGACATTTCTAAAGAATCATCAAGCAATAAAAGTTGAGTTTCAATTAAAAGCTTCAAAATGTTAAAATGTTATAAGATATTCTCCATATTGGAGACAGAAATGTAATCTATTTATCCTTATAAGATGTATTAGATATTCTTAGGCGAACAAATTTAAACATTTTAAGAATGCGTTTAAAATGGATTAGTCTAAACCAAGCAAAAATTCCTCTGCCGTATGATCTACATTCGTTCAACTTACTGAATAATTCGTATGTTCCCTTAAAGTGGTTCTAAGTTTGATCTTTCTATCTTGTTACCATAGAAAATAGATAATATTAATATTACTTCCACTGTGAATGTATTATAAATAAATTTAAAGAACATGAAATGAAGTTTTCTTCTCACTAGTAGCGACATTATTGAAATATTTTATAAAAAAATACGACTTCCATCTGTCAGAATCGAGAGAATTTTTAAATACTGCTTGAATAAATAGTAATAATTCCTTAGCCTACGAATTACATCATGAAATCTTATAGACTAATTCTTATATACTCTGAAAGTGGTAAAAAAATTCAATCATTTTATTCTTTTGTTATCATTTTATTTTATTGATATTAATTCCACTATTAATGTGTTGCATTGTGTTACAAATATTTTTTTTAATTCATGGTAAAAGTTTTAATTCTCACTAATAATAAATAATTTAATTTTTTCTTTTTAAAAATCCTGACGTTTAATTAATAGTACCTTGAAGTTTTCAAATGATGTATGAATAATTGAACTTGTTAGCAAACTTCGAATGTTTCCCTTTAGCATCTAAAAAAATTTACAAACTTGGTTTTCGAATTTGGAAATATTTTATATTATTAATTATTTGATTGAAAATTAGGATGACATTTTAAATATTTTTATTGGTCGAATTTGCAAAAAAAGGGAGGGGGAATCTTTTTCAGATGCTGATAAAAAAAATTTATACTCAGGAATAATTGAAGATTTATGTCAATTATAGAAAAGGATAGCTAACAGTGACAAGTAAGTAAACTTCTTTTTCAAGTAAAATAATTATGGATTGATCAAAATATATACATTTAAAACACCAAATTAACTTAAGAACTAAAAGAGGATCCAATTTAAAATAAAGAACTGTAAAATGTTGATGTTTTCTTTCAGGATAGAAATGTTGTATATAGATTAGCAATTTCATCAGAAAATTTTATATATAGAGAATAATTTACTTTAAAACATTCCACCACTCTAATTTATAAATAATAATGTAAATAATTTATTTTCTTAATTAACTGAATTGATGACGATGACGTGTCTGCTTTACAACGAAAATAGGAGTGCTGTAGCTTCTGAAGGTATGGATACCTGAGCACCAGAGGACAGAAATCTGAATTCTGACATATGAGAATGACACTCGCTTGCTAACCGCTTTTCTTAGGGGGGCACCTCACAGATAGTAGACAGTAGAGCAACCATGCCTTAACAGGGACTCGAATCCTGAACGTCCAGATAACGAGGAAAACGCGCTACTTCTGTGTCAGGACGCTGGCATTAACTGCATAATTATCAAAGTATACGAGTAATGGCTTTTTTAGTATTTTAGGAAAGAGTTATTATAGATTTTGATTAAATTTCTCACCATTGTTGAAATGAAAGCACATAAAAATATTAAAATGACGCATCATTAAGAATAACAAATCTAATTGGATATGAGAATGGAAAACCCACACGTAAGAATTAATAGAAATTCGTTAAAAATAAATACCATACAATTAAATAAGTAGAAGCAAATACTTTGCTAATATATAACAAATAAATAATGAAAATTATAAATTGTAACACACTTATACAAATTTATGCTAATAACTTAGTTATTTACGGAAAAAATTCTAACTCTCTCCAAGCAAATAAGGCGGCCATGATTAAGTAACCCAAGCAGCGGCTCGTCGGGAAGGATTCCGGTTATTTCTCGGGGAAGCACTCTCTAAGCAAATTCCTCAAAGACAGATGATTTGCCAAGAATGCTCTCTGCGCCGCGATAAATCATCGCCCTGACGCGGGCAGTACCAGGCAGTTAATAATATGATACATCGCATTGTGTGCACAGAAACTGCTAATGGAAGTGTCCCGTTTCATTTACTTTCAGATGAGAGGGATAATTACTCAAATCATACTTGCATGACTAGTCATATTAAAAAGTAATCAGCCTCAGATTGCAATTTCTGGGAAAATGTGAATATGTAAGCGACGGTGACGTGGGGACAGTTTACTTCAGTGTGAAGAAAATAGAAAAAGTAAAAACTGGGCAATTTTATTTATGTGTAAATATTATATGTACTTTCAAGCAATTGCATAGAAAAGAACTGATAATAATTATTCATTTGATTTATATTAATATAATTTTAATGAAATCAAATCTTGTGCTAAAAAATTTGATTATACGTGCTAACAACTTTTCTTAAATTATATTTTAACTATGGAATTTAAAAATTCTTTTAAAAAATGTGTTATTTATTGATTGTAATTATCAATTCTCTCATTTCTAAGATGATTCAAATTCAAATATCTCAAAATACTGGAAAATCGTTTTTTTCTTCAAAAGTCAAAAAAAAAAAAAACTTAACTGATTCCTTAAAATCCACAAATATAAATTATGTCCATTTGGAATTTATATTAAAAAAACTTATTAGCCTATAATTACCAAGAAAATATACATTCGGGCATCTTTTGAGTGTTCTTAGAAAAATTCCTTGCTCCTTAAACCCATCTAACTGAAATTTCTCCAATGAACACATACCACCTTTGATAATCAGTCAATCATACAGTCATCACTCGTATATAATGAAAATTGAAGTACTTTCACAATTATAGTGAGGCGTATTTACATTGAATAGGATTTTGGAGCCGGTGTCTTGACACAGAGGTAAAAGATCTTCTGCGTGGTATAGGTCCCGGTTAGGGCATGGTTTTTCTTCAGTGTTCTATATGTGAGATGTATGAAAGTGCCCCCCCCTGTGAAAGGGGGCTGTGCAAGCGAATGTGATAAGCGTGCATCAACTTCATATGCTAGCTAAAACTTCTACCCTCGTGTGCTCAGAAGTCCAAATCCTCAAAAGCTACTGCACCTCTCCTTACGTTGTAAAGCGAACACGTCATCATTATCATTATCAAGAGTTTGAAGACTTCCAGTAATGATATAATTAATACTATATAATATAACCAAATTTAATAAATATACAAACAAAACGACCTAATTTTGAAATAATATTTTGTAAAGTCCAATAATTAAAATATATTCCTTATTCATTTAGTGGAATTCAATAGATAAGATTGATAGCGAGATAAGCTAAAAATAAACTCTATACAGATATTATAGAATTAAGAGAGTTATAAAAGAACATAATTATTTCAAGATGTACTGTGAGTAATATTTCCAAAATAATTTCACATAATTTAAAGTACATTTAGTTAATGATTTTTTAATATACAACAAGGATTTTAATATAATGAATAATTTCTAGTTGTCTAATGACAAAATATTAGCTAAAAAAAAGAGTATTATGTTTTTTCAGATGAATATTTAGTGATCGTCTGAAGCAATGAGGCTAGTGGCAGACAAAGAATCATGCTATTTTAACTTCTTTATCTTCTACGTGGAATGGAACTTTATATGTTCATGTTCACTCGAAAGCAGTATCATAATACGTCTCGGGGGCCACTTTAGTTTTCTTTTCTTTCTTCAAAAGTCGAAGCAATGCGTTTTACTTTGCACGTAGCCCGCATTTTCTTACTTGTTGCTCTATATATTGCACGCTTGAGGCTCTTGAAAACCAAACTTTATTTAATGCCACCTTGCCATACATAGTGAAAAGAGAGACAACATGCAGTGTTTATCGCTCGCGATACTCTATATATGCTATTACAGATATTATTCATTTGTTTGAATGATCTGAAATTTGATTTGAACTGTATTATTTTATTTGGTGAGTTGATAAAAAAATTTCTAAACTGATGTGTATTAAAAATTTTGTATTTACAAACAAGAAAAAATATATATATATTTCTTTAAAATATGCAAAAAATAAAACTTTGATACGATTACAATGATGATACCAAAGAACAATTATTTTTCAGACAATACATTGCCTCTTAAAAAGCTAAAAAATAAAATGAAAGGCTTAAATAAATCTATTTTTTTCTATCACATGCTTATAAAAATCTATTATTTTTGCAACATAAAATTAATTTAGAATTGAGGAAATAACAAAATGAATATTGTTTCATTTTATGTCAAATTCCCAAAATCGGCATATTTATGAGTAACTACGTCTAATAGATTAAAGGAAATAAATAAATTTAGTGTTGTATATCAAACGGTTATACAAATGTACTATTGGCATATCACTGAATAAATCTAATATTATATATCACATGGTTATAAAAATGTACTTTTTCTATATTATTAAATGAACCTAATAATGTAAGTCACAAGCTTATAAAAATATACTAATTGCATATCATTAAATAAATCTAACACTGTATATCACACACTAACAAAAATGTTACTGTTTGCATATCATTACATTAATCTACTAATGTATATCACACGCTTATAAAAATGTACTATTGGTATATCATTAAATAAATCTAATAATATATATCACACGCTTATAAAAATGTACTATTGATATATCATTAAATAAATATAATAATATATATCACACGCTTATTAATATGTACTACTATTAAATAAATCTAGTATTGTATATAATCCACTTATAAAAATGTATTATTTGCATAGTATTAAATATATCTAGTATTGTATCTCACACGCTTATTAAAATGAACTATTTTTATAGCATAAAATAAATCTGAAGTTGTATATCCCAAGTTTATAAAATCCTATATTTTGTATATCATATGCTTACACAAACGTAAATTCATAATTAATTTTTTAAAAAAAATGAAAAAATCTACATAGTTTTCTTTTAGGTCAAATAGAAAATTCTGCATGTATATATGCTTACACCAATATAATTTATAACTAAAAGAATAACAAAATGGGGGTGGAATCTATATAGTGTCCTTTTACGTCAAATCTACATGTATATCATATGCTTACTCAAATATAAATTTATAACTTAAGAAATAACAAAATGGAGAAAATCTACATTATGGCATTGTACGTCAAATACAAAAAAATCTACATATTCCCGACTAGCAATATGAGTTTCTACGCAACTACCGACTCTTCTCGATGCGATCGAAATTCCAGCCCACCATCTGCCACTCGACCACTCCATACGAGGAAGCACACATGTCATTATCTACTAAATATGCAGATACATCTCGAAACGAAGCCCTCCCGGTAAGTTTCAATATGGAGGAGACTTGGAATGTCTCGTCATTAAATGCGATTCGTTGAGCAGCCGCAATATCCAAGCCGGAGACGTGACATTCGAATCATCGCTTCACGGAGCCTCATAATAATTGTTCAGTGCAGCTTTGTGGATTAGTCTTTTACGGAGAACTCAGCCTCGTTTCGAACATGAGTAAATCAACCGAGTTAACTACTGCAGCGAGACGCTTCGATAGATTCTTGATGGTGCTTTGGAGTGGAGGTTATTCTTAAAAACGCTGCGCTATTTGTGGAATGGGGCAACTTATACCATTTAAGCAATGACATATTAGTTATTTAATAATATTAATAGAGCAGTTTTAAGGATAACTGTTTATTATCTGGAGTTCAATGTGCAAATGGTAATATTTTCTATGAATTCTCCGTTTCAGAAGAATTAAGGGTAATATTGTCAGGATACGGACGCTTATAAAGATATGCAATTGGGAACATTGATATTCAAAGGCAACCAAATACTTTTAGGTACTAAAAATATAAATAGTAATAATATAATAGATATTATTATCTTATTAATCCTATAATTCATTGTGTTACTATATGACTAAATGTTTTATTTATATTTATAAGCTTTACGTAACTATTTTTAACCTAATTGTTTCAAAGGGCAACAATGTGTATATGGATTTTTTAAAGGCTTTTGTTAAATATTTGTGCTGCGATGCCCGTTGAATTATTTCTTTTTCACGATTTTGTATATATTTTTACTGGTATATCAATGAATATCATTAGAATTTAATGAGTCAAGACTGCCTGGTTTGTAGGGAGTTGGATTAGCTTCCCTTGGACTGAGAGTGCGAACCAGCCAGCCGAAGACTCTTCATATGTGTGGTGGTGAAATATGTTGTGGTCACATAAGTCTTCCATGTCGAGAGTAATATCACTGGGGGGTACTGGGTCTGGGAGGATTGTTCTTTGTTCCGGATCTAAATTACGATCTATAAAAGAATGGATGAAAAATGCACGAATGAAGTCCTTCCTGTAATAAGGGTTTGTGACGTGAGTGAGCTAGAAGACAGACTTCTGTCCTAGGGTACTCAGGGATCCATACTCTCAGAATCTACTATGCCCCTCCTTTTGTTGTAAAGCGGAGTACGAGAACAACAACATCAGAATCTAATTGACTTGGAATATCTGTTTAAGCTTCATGGATGAAGTATCTGTTAAGAATTCGAATAACCATTACTTTACAAGGCTAATTTATATCCTTCCCTGAGAGAAAAATGATACTATCCATTTTTAACTGATTTCAGTCAATTAATATGCACACATATAATATCTGTGAATATCAACATATAATTATTTACACAAAATGTGCTTTAATACTTGTGAGAATCTTATTTATTACTCAGAATTTCGTATTAAAAAAATGGAAGCTAAATATCTTAAATAAATAGATATATACCAAAAGGATAAAAATGTACTTTTAGAGGATAGTAACTCCTTAGAACGAAGGGAACAGAAATCCTCAATCTGATAAAAAAAAGTGGTCAATATCTACTTACTCCTAGATTAGATCAATGAGTGAATAAAACAAACCCACTCCATATTTCCCCATTGTTTTATTGTCGGGAAGAAATTCCAGAAGGCCAGCTCCCTTCACAACTCTGACACATTATCGACAAAAATTTGGACCAGTGAACCCGTAGGGGCAGAGGCAGCCATCACCCACGCAGTAATCACTTCTAAACAAGAAAACTAACTTCCCGCATTGTAACTTACAAACCGATCAAAGGCAAGGCTCCCGCTAAAAAACCGACCCTCGGGACCTGTGGAAAAAGGGGAAGCCGGGAGCTGAAATAATTGATGAACACTGCTCCGGGAACCCCACGAGATATATCATCAAAAGTTCTTTGATGACAGACATTAAAAGAACGCCTCGAGGAATAGCCTATTTCTTGCGGAGGGGTGACAGCTCGCTTGAAGGGTGAGACGAGAAGAAATGATGATTTATGAATGTCTCAAGACATATTAAGAAAGCCAAGGACTACTGATAAATTTCGCGCTCCGGCTTTAATTTGGCATTTTTCTTCATCAAGGTTATTTTTCTTTGGAGTTATTCGGAGAAATGAGATGTACCTCATATATTTTCAATAAATATATAATTTTCTATGAAATAATTTTTAAAGATTAAGCAGTTAAAGTAATCCTGCGAATTATATAATTATTGTTTCAAAATGACTGAATTCCAATTACACTAATATGAAAAAACTATGCAACTTTCCTGATTTTGATTCAACTATTTCCAATATCAAATTAATATTGAAAACTTTGATGTAATTTCAAACATTATCTTGTTTTGAAAATCACCGCCTGGTTAAAATCGCCACATTGTATTAGTAATACTGAATTCTTTTCATGAAATTTAACTTTCGAAATTCAGGCAAACTAATTTTAAAACTTATGAATTACACTAGTAAGCAAAACCTATGCAAGTTTTTTGTTATTTTGTTGTACCTCTGCTTAAATTCAAATTAATATTGAGAGATTGGGTTTATTTTTATATATTATCTTCTTTTGTGAAATATTTCCTGATTAAAATCGCCAAATTGCATTAGTAATACTAAGTTCTAACTTGAAATTTAACTTTCGAAATTAAGGTAAACTAATTTTTAAACTTTCGAATTACACTGTTAAGCAAAACCTATGCAACTTTTCTGAAATTGCTGTAACTCTGCTCAAATTCAAACTAATATAGAAAAACTATGATATAATTTCACGTATTATCTTCTTTTGAAAAATGCTGCTGATAAAAATTGCCAAATTGCATTAGTTATATTGAATTCTCTAGTTGAATTTTAACTTTCGAAATTAAGGTAAATTTATTTTTAAATTCAACCTTTTGACCACTAAAGGTACTTATACATTCCACTAACCTTTTTAAACTTAGTTAAGATAATTCTGAGTAAAAGTAGTGATTTTTGTTAGGTTGAGGTTGTATTTGTTCATTACATCCCAATTACAGAGCTTTAAATTCATTTGAAAAAAATCGAATTGATTTGTTTAATACAGACACTATTATCTACATTTTCTGCTCGATTGAAAAAAAAGAAAAAAAAATAATAATCAAAGAAGAAAAGTCTATGCACATATCAATATATTCTCGACAGAGTGCACAGAACTGAAAACTTATCAAAATATTGAACTAGCTTCTTTTGGATTGAAATATTGAAGGGGGAGCACTATCTGGCTAATGGGCCTATCACCGAAAACCCACCAATCATCATCATAGCTCTTTAAAAAAGAAGTTGTTCAAGGACCATTACTAATGGGAGCTCTTTTGCGCAAACGACGAAGTTAGGATGACTCAATATTCCAATTTTTCGAATGTTGAGGAAAGACAGGAACCCTGTTTATCCTTTACTTAGTGAGTTTAGTTTAATTATATTAACGCCCTGTTGTAAAGTAACACTAAGACTTTTTTGGGATGGACCTCGTAATTTTAAACCAAGGTCAAATAAAGAGGGCGATACCTAAGCTACCCCCTCTCGACACCACACCACACTAGTGAGAGGATGTTTGACCCTGAAAGATTTAACGTGCAATAGACCCGCTTACAAGACGGTTCTTCTATGGAAATGGATCTGGAATCTGAAATCCATACGTTCAAGAGCCGAGACCTGACCACCAGGCCAATGTAGCTCTTTTCATCTGTGAGGTTGATGAGGTTAAGATGTATGTACATATCAAAGTGGGGAAACACGTAGTTGCTTTTTTTAACAAATAAAGACATATTAAACACCTAAATAGTAAAAATATGATTATTGCAATTATATAGATACTAAATATTCTTCTTTCCAACAGATAATATTGCTGCGCTAACATAAATAACCAGCAATCGCGTTCCTCGTTCGGCACTTTATTTTTGATTTGTTAGTCTGTGGTTCGAATTTCAGTCACAATGTTTTATCTTATGACTGGAATTCTTTTATTTAAAATATGAATCATTGTTCATCTATGATCTAAAAGGTTCTGCATCTTTCTGAAATATTCAAATTAGATAATTTTTATATGTGTATAAAAGCTGAGTCCCAGCAATTATGAGTAAATTCTTAGTCTATGCTGTTGTGAGTTAATTCGTCTTATAACTCTAGTTTTTTGTTTAAACCAATAGTTTAGTCTTTATATTTTTGAGACAGCTTGTATTAAAAATTGTAATATTCTTCGCAAATACCTAATTGAATATTCTAGGTATTATGAGAAATTGGTTAAGAAATTATTAAAATCAAAATAAAATATCGTTGTTAAAGATAAAGAAAAAAAATGTGCATATATATTAAAACTCTTCAAAAAAATATTTAACTAATTAACTGTTTATGCCTCTTAGGAAAAAGAGTATCGAAATTGGGTTACAAAGCCTTTGATAATTATAATTGTCAAACATAAGCTATGTGTAATATGAGATTGCATTAATTTTTTTATTTGAATTATCACGTTTATTTATTTACACAAAATAACTTAACTTTTTGCATTTGAACGTATTTGAAAGTTTATCTGGCAAAGTTAATTTATTACTTTCACTTGTTGTTAGAAAATGGTATTGAGCCAAACATGGTTCAATGATAAATAATATATATATATATTTTGTTTCTTGGATTTCCACTTAGCCACATAATATTTTAAACGTCTTGCAAACTACGAATACTTTTGAGTTAAAAAAATCAAATAGAACTGAAATTTGTCATTACTTATTACTCCAGATGAATAAACTAGTCATAATTCAAAACGTACTTTTTCCATGACGATAATGCACATCAAAAACAGTTAACTGGTTAATTAAGAGAAATAACTTTAATTCGTATTTAAATATTTTCCCTTTATTTTATAAAAAATATAAAATATTTATTTTATTTAAAATTCATATCCTTTACTTACATTCAATTATTTAACCTAAAAATATTTTACTCGTAAATTTAAAACTTTTAGCATACATAAATAAATACAAAAAAAAATATATTGTTATATTTTACCGAAAATTTGACAAAGTTCGAAGAAAACCATTTATTAATAGGCCAAAAAGAAGAGGCTTTGACCAAATGTGTCCAATTTCAGCCGTATTTTCTCAAAGAAATACACTAAAATGAATCCCTCAATCCCGACCAATACCTCTACTGTAACATAAATCCTTTTCTCCAAGTTGAGTATGTGTCTGCCTCAAGATCCCTAACTACGAGGCTGCTCTTCTTTTCTTCGTAATAGAAGGGATTTATCACCATTCTGAGAAAGATTCGGCTACATCAAAGGATTGGAGAATGTGAATTATTTTTTTTCTTCTTATGACACTGTCGTACATAGTACGACTTTTTTTTATTTGGCATAATTCTTTTATTTTTTTAGAATGATATATCGAAGAAAAGGAAAAGATTTTAACATTTAATATGACAATTCTGATATTTTTTTAAATAAAGAGAATTACATTAAGTTGGAAATGGAAGATAAATGAAAGTCATGTTAAATTAAATTAATACATAAATGATTAATTTAATCGCTTTTCATTCTTTTGTTTCAAATTCTTGTCATATCAAAAGAATTCGAGCTGCACAATTATTTATTTAATTAAATTTATTTTTATTTTATGCAGAATAATTTATTGTATTTATATATTATACATTCATTTGTATGTATATTTTGTTGCATAGTTAATTATTTATATCATTTTATTGATAAATAATATTTATTTTATACATGTATGCAATGATATCTGGAATACATAAATACACATCAACATCTTGTGTATATAATTACAGAAGTTAATTAATGTTAAAAAGGTAATTAAAGGTAATTTAAGGTTAATGGTAAACAAAGTCAACTTCAATGTTAAGATCATTCTGTGAGGTGGGAATTTAAAAGAAAATAATCACTATATATATATATATATATATATATATATATATATAAATATATA
>JAOUZG010029736.1:397927-413688 GCA_026289955.1 Argiope argentata | reverse complement strand
ATATATATATATATATATATATATATATATATATGTTATGAGATGAACATTCGGAAAAGGGGAATATAGATATCTTACTTGGAAAATATTTTGGAAAATTCATTATAACGATGTCAGATTTTATCAATTTTTTTTTTGGAAATCTCAATAAATGCAGATAGCTAAACAATGTGAAAGGGAACCGTAAAGACAACAAATCAAATGTAATTAATTTGTTGAAATATTTCAAAGAAACTTTTTCAGATCTGGTAAAAGCCATAGAACAGATTGAGTGGAAGAGTAATTGCATATGATGTCTGAATTAAAAAATACTACATTGTTTTAATCAAAACTCAAAAGAAGGCAAAAATCATCTTTCCTTCCGAAATGTTTTCCCGAGATGGGCTACCTCGAAATGAGGATGATATTCTTCCGGCATGGTGGTTGGATCTCCCCACACTGGAGTTTACATGAAAAGGTGGGGGGTAGGTTCCTCACAATAATGACGGAACATACTTCTAACGAGAAGACTTGCACCATAGCCGATGATGCCCCTTAGGACTAAACCGCAGTTCTCTCCAGTGTGGCTGTTGCAGCGGTCCGGCCATTCAGCTCTCGTGGTTTAAATCCGTGTGCCTTTGTGGCGGATCGGAGAGTCTGATATGACTCCTCTCTGAAATGATTCCCCTCGGGGTGCATTTCGAAATGAGCATGAGGTACTTCTAGCTTGGTGGTTGAATATCAAAACTCTGGAGGATGCATGGAAAGGTAAGAATCTGAAACTTCCCTTCTATGATGTGACGTACATTTTTAGGGAAGGGTTGTACCGTGGCTGGTAATTGCCTTTAGAACTCAACAACAGTTCCCATCAGTATTGCTATAGTTGAGGCCCTGCTATACAGCATTTATTATCAGTGTGCCTTCGGTGGGTCGGTGATTCAGCTATATGACTTCCCTCTTTAATGAGAAATGAAGGGATATTAAATGTTGCTTCACTTGGGCAATTAAATATTACTCCAACAAGAAACTTTAAAATATAAAATGTATAAGAAAATATCTCGAATCTCATGCAGCACTTTACCATTTTAATATAGTAAATGGTGTTAAACATAATTTTTCAGAATTGCTGAAAAATATTTATAAAAATATATAAAATTATTTAAGTGAAGGAATTTGTAAATGTAATTTCTGTTTATTTTAATGGATTTTAAAATACAAAATATACTAACAGAAACAATGTAGAATCGATCTTGTTCTTAATGGCTAAATTTTTCGGCTTTTTCTTTAAATTTTCTCGGAAGAAAAGCAAACTGGATTTTATTTTCACCAGCAAAATGTCTTTTATTGATTTACAAGGGATAAGTGAAGAACATTCGCTGTTCGAATCATCTTAAGAATGTAAATATATTTATGTAAATAAAACTGTTTTTATTCGAATAAGACAATAGGATTCAAGCACATTTTGCTTGGAAGGGAAAGAAAATAAAAGGAAGAATACAGAAAATAATTTATTTTTATTACTTCCTACGCTTCATAATGGATGCAAGGAAATTTATTTCGTTCAAACAATTTATAATGGATTGTTTTGTTGAATTTAAATAGTTAAAATATTTTGTTTTCAGTTATAATAATTCATAGTTCCTTAATCCTCAAACCCATTTGAGATCTCTAATATATTTAATGAACTGCTTGTATAGATAGATTCAATTAAATTGTGAATCGCTCATTGCATTCGTGGAACATTTAATCAAGCGTGACTAATCACAAAAATAACTGCAGTTGATTTGGCTGAATAGAAATTGTTCAAATGAGAGAATTTATAGATGGCGATGTATGTTTGTCCCCAATTGGTTCAATTTCAATTTTTTTTTGTTTCATTTCATAAAAATTTTCCAACACTAAAAGATAATATTTTAAATACGTTTATAAAAAATTATGAATCAAAAAATTTAAAAAATAAGTTTGATATCCATGTACTGAAAGTTTGTGTTTTAAAGTGCATTCTTTTAAATCTTTATAAATTAATTTAATGTTGGCAATAAAACTAGATTTACATGTTTTATGAAACATTTAATTAAAAACAATTTAAAGTTTTAACAACTTTAATTCCATTCTGTATTTTAACAATGAATTTATTTCAGTGTCATTGAAATATTCTTTGATATAGTTTAGTGAAGCGGTAATCTCATTTAAGTTTTGCGCAAGTAACTAACATACAATTTAAAAATGCAATTTTAAAAGTCACAAAAACTTTGAGAAAATAAAGTGCTATTACATTTCTGGTTTTAGAATTTTCCACTAATATATTTAACTCTTTTGATGCATTTCTTACTTCCATTCAGTGACTTATCTCTATGTATAATAATATATATTGCTAAATATATACTTAATGATATGAAAATATGTTTTATTCAAGGAATGACTGAATCAACGCATAGTTTAGACAAATGAAACAAAAAAGAATCTTCAAGAAAAAAAGTTCTTCATATGCAATCATATGAAGAACTAAAAAAGAAGCTTCATATGCAATCATTATTTGATTTTTACGATATATTCTCTAGTAATATCAATATAAGTTTTATTTTTATATAAATTGATGAATATTTTATATGAAAATAGATATTAGATTAGATATTCAATTGGAGTATTATTTTTATTTTTTTTATTTCTTAATTTCAGAGCGCTTGCTACGAAAACTTTTCTATAACGATGTAAAAAATACTCAAGATCGAAAGAAAGTAATTGTATATGATTAAAAAGTTAGGCATACATAACTAACTCTTAAATTTTTGCCTATGTCTATTCACTATCTTAACGTGTAAATTTTTCTTTTCTCGCTTCCCAGTATAATATCCCTTATTTCTTCCCTTTTCAAAATTCTGGAAACAGAAGTTCAATTAAACTTTTTTTGGCATATAAAATTTCATTTGATATAAAATGGAGTACTTCAAATTGTTATAATGACTTTATAGTTATTTTCAGGCTATCTATAAAAATTAAGATGCTAAATTTAACAATTTATCAATTATTATCGTAAAAACATATCTACAATCACTTCATGTAAATCTCAGCTCTAGCTTATCGCAGCTTCTTCTCACACATGTTATCAAGGCAAGATCCAAAAAGGTTTGTTTATAAATTCTCAGGGAAACACTTTAGAATTTTCTACCTTTACTTCATTTTTAATATCCTGGAAATGTAAAATGGGTTGAACTTTTTATAACTGTATGTTTACCCGATGTCAAGTTGCCTGCTTTAAACACATGATGTCAATTTTACAATTTTCAGTATGCAATCAACCTCACATAAACACCCTTGATGTAAATTATTCTCTGAAAGATGGTAATAGCAATGTATGGCAATTTTATAATTACGATTACGATTCTACAATTAATACAATATTAACATTTTATGTTAAATAATTCTATAAACAAAAATGATGTCACCCTATGTCAATTTTACATTCATCCCTAAGCAATCAAACGTCATATAAACATGCTTGATAATAAATAATCATACGAATAATGGAAATGGCAATATATGGCAACTATGGCAATTTTACATTTACCCGTATACAATTAATATAATATAAACGCTTGATGTTAAATAACCCTGTAAACAATTGCAATAACAACTATGGAAATTTTACAATAATCCCTATGCATTTAATATTATATAAACATACTTGTTTATAAATAGTTTTACAAACAATGGTTGTGACTATCTATGGTGAGTATCGAACTTATGCAATTCTAATGCAATCAACGTCATATAAACATGTTTGATGTTAAATCCTTCTTCGAACAATAGTAACCACAAAGACAATCTATGGTAATTATGACATTTTCACAATTATCCCTTATTCAATCAAAATTATATAAACATGCTTGATGCTAAATTATCCTATGATAAATTATTAATTCTAAACTTCAAAAATATATAACTTGATCCCTGGTTAATTACATGTTTTCTCCCCCACAACCATGCAACACAATATCCACAACTTTTCCGTATAGATATAAAGGAAATAGAGGTAAATTAAAGGTTTTTCTTCTATTTCTTCATTTTTCAGTGTTCGGAAAAATTAAGATGAATTAAATTTTTGATAAATCAATGTTCTATCTGATATCAGATAGTCTGCTTTAAATATACGACAGCAATCTTACGGTAATTCCTGCTCAATCAATATCCTATCAGCATGCTTGATTAAACAATCTTGGAAATAACATATCCACCCATTCCGATCATAAAAACATATCTACAATCATCTTCAAGTAATCCTGAACATCAGCCCATCGCGAGGTCCCTCTTTCACCGTCTGGGAACATAATATCCAGCAACTTTCCTCCATGGATACATAAGGAAGTAAGTACATGTTCCTGCCTAATTTTTTTTTTCCTTTTCTTCCTTTCCAATATTCCGGAAATGTAAGATGACACGAGACGTGGAAGATTTTCCCGATAAGGACGGATCGATACCCACGTCCTTTGACAAGGGTATCGTAAGAGCTGAAAGGGGGATTTCTCACACACACGGAGCATTAACAGAAGAGGGACACAAAGAAAGTTTCAGCATACGGGTGTTTCGGACAGCGCGGTTCAGAGGATTGATGCAACCATTATGTCGGTCCCTTCCCACACGGACACCCCCGTCCCCAGCAGAATAGGTAAACTCTTTCTGGGACAGGAGAAAAGAAGGACCGTTACTTTGTTGGACGAGTTAATTATTGCCTCTAAAAAAGGGCGGGTTTGGACTTTATCGTGGTTTTAGGCTTAATTGGATCGGGTAACAATTATTTATCTCTGCGTTTATGATGTTGTATTTTTAGACTCGGGATCGCTGCTGGGTGGGGAAAAAAATGATGTAAGAGATGATGGAATATTCTTTTAAGAAAAGGATAATTCCAAATTGTGGGAAGGAGAGGAGAGATTAAATTATAATTGACTCGATGGAGAAAATTTTAGAAATTGGATGTTGGTATTTTTTTTAGAGGATATTACTAAGATGCGTGTGGTGGAAAATAAATCAATGCGTAATTAAGTTTCAAATTATAGCTTGGCGTAACTTACTTGAAAATGGCGACATTTTCGGTTTAGTTTCAAAAGAATTTTGATGCATTTAATGAATTATTTCTTAAAAAATCTGCATCCCTACTTGTACAGAAGTGTTTTAACAAGCTTGCGTTTAGAAAAAGGTTTATAAGCAAGTTTAATTTTCGAGAACGATAGAATTTGAGCAGAGTCATTTTTTTCTATTTTTATTAAAATTTACTGAGGCAAATTATTTTACAGCTTACACCAGCAATTTTACAAATTTCACACATTTTTATATTTATTTCGAAACTTTTCCACACATAATTTAAATCACAATTGTTTTATTTGCCCTTAAGAAGTTTCTAAAAAGAAATAAATTGGAATTATGACTGTGTACATTAGTTTTAATCGTAACGATTCTCGCAATATTTTTGAATAACGTTTCATCATTAAATTGGCTTTCTGATTATACAATTACGATGTGAAATTTTTATTCGCGACTTGAAGTATAGTTGAAGTTCTAAAAAACATGACACGTATTTATAAAAAATGAATTCAAAGAAGCATTCTTAGAAGCATTCACTTATTACTATGAATGATTCGTTTTTATAGAAAAAGTGATAAATATATTGAATAATTATTTTCCACTTTCGCCATATTTTTTGAACAATATTTGCTGAATATTTTTTATTAGAATCATTCAAGAAATGTTATATTCATCCAAGTAATTTTATAGTTCAGTTATACGATGTCATCCAATTTGACTTTTTTAGAATTTTTTTTAAATCTAATTACTTTCTTGATACTTCGATTCTCAGTAAGTTTCTGAGATCATTTTTAATATTAAGGAAAAATTATTTACCATCAATAGATATAACGGTTATTTTGTATATTTTTAAGGAATTTGTATATTAGGCTGAATTACAACCAAATCCAATAATAGTTTTCCCCTATTTAAAGTTAAAGCCTTAAGCTCTAAAACTATGTAATCATGTATAATTAAACTTAACATGAGAACTAGCAAAGAAAAAAAATAGATAATATGAATGACAATATTTTTTTCCTCTCCATATTACATCATAATGTTTTTAAGAGGACATTCATCACTTTTAAATTAGTAAATGTTGAATACTTGATTTTATACCTGTGAATGCAATTTTCTAAGCAGTTATCTCTAAAATTGGCAATTCATTAAAAAAAAACATTAAAGCGTATATAAAAGATACTGGTACTTTTCCTTTAATTTGTTGCCAGCGAAAAATCCACAAGGAAATTTGGCGAAATTCTGCATTATTTGGCGATTTTTTTGGTTTAAAATCTTGTAAGAAAATATGGCAGCATTTCTACATTAGTTGGAGATTTTTCGCGGGCTTCAGCCTAACGGAAAAGTACCAAGGTACTTTTCCGTTACCAATTAATAAGAAGAATGCATTTCCATAGAAAAATTAGGGTAATGTTACTAATTCAATTAAATCTCATTTTAATATATATATATATATCAACTTCCTTCTACCATTAGTTAATAAGAAATCTAAACATCTTTTCATGTAGACTTAAACTTATTACAAATTTAAGTAAAATTGTACCTTCGATTGTTGTATGGCTTTGATGGGTCGGTTAAAAATCATAAATATTGGAAAAATATATTAGAGCCTTAACTGCAGAAATATTATATGGTTATTAAACACACAACACACAAGAAGCTTTATATCAGTCAGCCATTGAAGTTGATCTTAGTTGGATACACTGATCAATTTAATCAAGTAACTTTGATAGAGAACTAAAAGAGAGAATTTCTTCTCCAATTGATATGGTAAGCATTTTTGATGCAATCATATTTATGATTTATGAAGAAATTGTTATTTGTATATGTGTACTTATATTGAGATTCCTACATTATAAGAGAATTAATGAAATACTAACTCTTGTAAATACAGGATGATGCAATAAAGCCAATATCTATCTAACGGCTGGCCTTCCTCTCAAAATTTAAATATCTTACCTCTTCTTGTTTGGCTCTCTGGAGTCGATAGAGTTGAAGCTTTGATGATGAGCGGGGTGCTGCGGCCTTTAGCATTCACTGCGTACAGCGTAATGGTGTAATAAGTTCCAGGACTCAGACCTCTGATGGCGAAATCCGCGGTCTGAGAAGAGAGGTTTAATAAAAGGGAAGAGTCCGGTGCTCGGACTTCAGCGTGGAAATACTGATTGAGACCACCGTCCTTGCCTTCATAGCACGAGACACGGAAGAAATGCTCAGTTTCCTGGCCAACACTGCAATTGTGAACTGCTGATGGTGGTTCTGAAACAAAAATTGGCAATAATAAATAATTGATACTTTTACGAGGATTATGAATTTAATTAAAAACAAGTAATATAAAAAATTAAAGTAAATTCCTGGTTAGGTCAACAAAGAAATTTTTTATTTCAGTTACTTTTTATTAAATAGTAACAATTAATATAAATAATTTATCAGAGGTTTATTGATTTTTTCAATATTTGGACTCTCAATCTTCCTCTTCATCTGAAAAATACTGTATTTCCTTGAAATTTACCGATTGAACTACTGCCTGTTGATTTCAATTCTCATTACAAACTGGTAAAACTCTATTTAAAGTAATAAAAATTAATTAATGAATTAATATTTGAAGAAATTATATTAATATCAAGTGTCATCCAATACAGGTTCAAATATTTTTTTTAAAACTTAAGTGGTGAATGAAAAGTATTTTTTATAAACGATTGAAAATTTGGACAATATATATAAATATATATAGGGAGAGGTTGAACTAATAGAAGGAATTGAAAATTTATTGATAATTAAATCAATATTAATAATCCATCATAAAGTAATATTTGCAAAATAATTTTACATATGATTTAATTATGCACTATTTACATTTCGTATTGCATACAGTATAATTCCTTATGATTTTGATTAAGAAATTCTATACAAGGAAATTCCAAAGGAAGAGTTTAAATTAAAATAATCAATCTAAATTATTTGATGGAAGTCATCAATTCTAAAAATGTGAAATTATTTTCTTTTACATTCACGTGGAAACATATTAAGGAACTAGAAATTAGTTACATTCCTGATTTGCTTTTACCGGATATAGTTAATCCTTCTCTTTTACAATTATATAATAGTTTTCATTGATATTCAATGAAAACTATTATAAGAGTTGAATTACTAGCACTAGATTTGATTAATTAAGGTTGAATTATTAATAGCACTAGAATTGATTTTGTACACATCAAAACTTCTTAACGGCGTGCTAAATATTTATGAAACTTTATTTAGCACACCGTTAACACTCATTTTCAAATAACGAGTGTCAAATTAGTTTTGTGTGGTTTTAGTTTGGGTATCAGAAAACTAACATTATATTGAATCAAGACGAAATAATTGATAATAATTTTCAGTTCACAATAGTATTTATCAATACAAAATACACTGTCTAATGTCTACTACATATTTATTCAAATACCTAACGAACAATAAATTAAATATACTGTTACGTTTATAGTGAAACTGGTTCGGATTGAATTGACATTATTTGAGGACAGCACAAACAAATTTATTTACATCTATTTACCGGATGACTTGATAAAGTAAAGCTTCGGATAAACACAATCCAGCAGTAATCAGCCACTTACAGCGTAAATGCAAGCCTTAAGCACAATAAACACACACTGCAAAACAGCTATCGTAAAGCACAGCAAACAGTAAATCAAAGCGAGCTAAATATCACAGCGTTAACAGCAAACGCAAACACAGCTCACTAATCCGCTAGTATAGCGAGACGCTTCTCTTCCGAGAGGGGAAAAACTGCCGAACGTGGTAGCCCGTCCCTTATATAGCCGGGCGAAAGAGCCGCGAGGCCTCGGAAATCACCGAGAGAGATCCAGCGACTGCCAGACGATTCCTTTCGCCAAACCACCCCGGCTGGCGTCAAGCTCTTTGACGCTGTCGCCAATCGCTCTCCCTTCCGAGCTTCAGCCGCGTTTGTTCGCTTGTAACAATATATATACTTTTATCAAGTCCAACCTAAATGTCTTTCTGCAGTTGGGTTGGAAATGTTAATCATTGTAACTCTATAGCAGACAGAAGACGGAAAAACTAATTTAATATATCATAATTACACTAATTTTTTAAATTATAAAGTAGTTTTTATTTTATGCCAATTCTGTTCACTAGTTATAGAGTCACTCATATGTTGCCGTGAATCGTTGTTTTATCAATAAACCTATTGCTATTGGAAAATAAATTCAATGAGTTCTTTTCATAACGCTGCTTGGTTTCTTTAAGGATAGATTGTATGTTTCTTTCTAAATACTATGTTACTAGGAGTTTACTACTGTTTTCTGAAAAATGAAATAGAGATAAGTTGTTTAAATGCTTATCAAGGGAAAATGAAATTGGTTCTCCTTAAAATTTATGGATACCTTAGGATCCAAAGAAAATCGCAGACACTACCACAAATGGAGATTCTCTAGAGGAGACGTAGGAACTCTCTAAATGTTGAATCAAAACACCAAAAAGATCTGAGAAAAAGTTAGATGTTTGCCCTGGGAATTCGTGTATATTTGCTGCTTTTTTTTAACAATACTGACTCCAAACTTTGCTGATTTTTTTGTAAGACAAGCATTTATTTAAGTTTTTTCTATTAAAATTTTATTTATCAGTGTTATAGCTGGTTTTAATTTATATCCATAATAAGGAGTTCCTATTTATTTTTGTTTTGCTCTAAATTTAATTTTAAAGAGTTAATATAATTACTGATTTTATCAAAGTAATGTTTTTAATTAACTTTTTATACCTTTAAACATATTCATAATATTTTGTGAATATGTTTCGAGAAAATATATGAAAATGGAAGCGTTGTTTATTTTTACTTATAGTAAAGCTCAATGTGTGTGTGAGTATGTTGGCGCTCTACAGGCCAGAACGTTCGACCTACAGCTACCAAACTTGGTATATGTATACCTTAGGGGTTGAGAATGGGAAGCTTAGAGCCCTTTTTTGAATTATTTATTAAAATTTTAATTCCTTAAAAAATAACCGAAATTTTAACGTTTTTTCGCTATAACTTTCGAAAATATTATAGAACAAAATTGATTTTTGAATCAAGTTAAAGCTCAAAAATTAAGCTTTCCAACGATACTGATAAATTTCAATTCTATTTTTATTGAATTTCTAAGCATTTAACTTAATTGTATTTTTCAGTAATTTATTTCGAATAAAATAAAAATAAAATTTTATCTTCTAGATAATAAAAAACACAGCTTTTAATAATATGTTGCCATCACATTTTTAAAAGTTTTGATTAAAAATAAGTTAATTACCACCAAAAATAAAAGAGAAATATATAATTCTCATCGCGTGATTTGTGAAATGAAATACATAGGAAATGTGTTATTTGTTAAAGAATAAATGCAAGAGAAACATTTTCTTGATCGTTTGCAATATCAAAATCATTAATTCAATTAAGGAATAAAAAAAAAGTAAACATACAAAATAAAAACATAATAGTATAATTGAATTATATGACTATCGAAATTTCAAGCTTAAAAATATTTTGCTGAAAAACTTATTACGAAACCATGTTATATATATATATATATATATATATATATATATATATATATGAGTTAAACTTTTTATTCGGCATTACTGGTCACTGACTCGTCTCCAAAGGCGGCTAGTTTTAAATAAACAAATCACTTCAGAAACTGCAAAAGCATTTTAATTCCACATATCCGAGCGTTTTGGCAGCAAGTTCAAGCTATTTAAATTTTATTTAACTAGAAATTTGTAATGATTCAGAATCTAGTTCATCTCTTCCCCTCTATACATCTCAGAAAGAGAATGTTCCGTTCACATTCTGTTTCTGTGCTGACAAACGCAACGCACCGGCCAATACCTGCAGGTATCACAACGAAGAGGCAGGGCATCCTTTGCAGTCCCACTTTGTTCTTGCCCCAGCAGGAGAGAGTGCCGTAGTCCTGTTCCGACCTAGGGATGTAGTGGACGACGCTCTTGCGGCCGTTGGTCACCGTGGGCACGAGCTCGAGGGTCCCGAAGGAGCTGTTGAACTCCCAGCGGAAGCTGACCTCGTCAGGGTCGGCCTCCACCTCGCAGGCAATCTCCACTGGAAAATGCAGCATGGCGCCGTAGACTGTTTGTTGGCCACTTTTGCACACGGGAGCAACTATATGATTAAAAAGTAATATAAAAAAAGACAATTCCTTCAAAAGTTAACAGAGAAGTATTTTATTTTAGTTATTTATATTAAATAAATACACATACAAATAATTTATAAAAAAAAATTATTGATTTTTGTAAGAATTGATCCCACATTTTTCACATGAAAAATGCTAAAATCCATACATTTTACAGATTAAGTTATAACCTGTTGAATTCAATTTTCCTTAAAAACTGTTAAAATTTTGTTTAAAGTATTAAAAATTAATTAAATTTAATTAATGAATTAATATTTGTGAAAACTGCATTAACATCAAGGGTCATCCACTACTATAAAAATATATATTTGAACTTGAGGGGATGAATAAAAGGTATTTTATAAACGATTGAAAGTTTGAACAATAATTACTATATAAGGAGAGGGTGAACTAACTGTAGGAATTTTTTAAAAAATATTCCAAGACAAATTAAGACAAAGATTACAATAATTAAGAGGAAATATTCTTTAAAATAATATCCACAAATGTGAAATCCACCATCTTAAGAATATAATAGTTGTTTTAGTAAAAGAATGAAGGCAATTCTGACAAAATGTCGAACTGAAAACTTGTGAAACGCAAAAGAAATACGGACACAAAGCAATCGTGACGGTATTCAGAAAAAAAAAGCGTTGATCTGCTTGAGCTACTTTGAATTATCGTTATACCTTATTTGCATTTCTTTTCTTTAAAGTTACTTCAAAATTTCTTGACTTTAACCTTCTTTGCTTCAAAAAATGTTTGGATTCAAAATTAGTCACCTAATACAAATATTTTTTATTGCTATGAAAAATAAATATACGTAATTCTTTTAAGTCGAATATCTTTGAGAAATTAATTTATATATCTAAATATAGATTAATATTGTACAATATTGTGCAACAGGCTGTGCTACTGAGAAATGATAATTTTCACATATATTTATAGATCCTAAGATCGCTCCATAATTTGATGAAATTGTAAATAATAATTAATTAATACAGTGACTAGTTTTTTTTATTCAGAGCTCAAATAACAATAAATGATTCTATTTCAATGAAAAATGAATTTCAAGGTACCTGATAAAAGAAAAAAAACGGATTATTTTTACCTTCCCAACATAATGTAGCAAGGAGGCGAGAAAAATTACTTTAATAATCTTCCATTGTATTACGTATTATCAATTATAATGTATTTACTTACGCACTTGGAGAATTAAAATAATTACTTTTCATTTTTTGTAAGATTGTTCATCTCACCAAAGATAATGAAAATATCAACTTCGTTGCTTTATGATCTTAATGATATTTCATAATTTCTCATTTAACAGCTTTACATAAATAAAACCAACGAGATAAAATGCATGAACTTAATAAACGTAAAAACAATAAGGATGCATTTTTTAACATACATTTTTGTAACATATTTAAGGAATATTAGATATTTAATAAAATGAGCGATTTTCATTCTTTATTAAAACTGCGAAAAAACCCCGAATTCCAAAAAATAAGAAACCTGATATATGACGGCTAATTAAAACTAATATAGTGAGCAAAGAATAATGAATTCTGGCTTTAATTACCTTATTAAGGATGTCAGTCTTTTTTTTATCACAAAAAATGCAATTTTATCAAAAAAGAATGCATGCATTGCTTTTGTTTCATATATTTAATAAAATTGCTTAAGCGAAAAAAATATTTATAAAATTATATTTTTATTAAAAGGATATTAAATATAATTCAGACAGAAAAAGAACACTAACTTCCAGATATGAAGTAAATAATGACTTCTCGCTTGTGCTTATATTTATCAATAAATAATGTGAATAATTTTTTAATCATTTTTGTAATCAATTTTTAAAAAATTTCAGAATTTCGAATATTTTTTAGAAATTTATAAAACAAAATTAATAAAATCTTTGCATTGTATTACATTTTTAGAGAAAAGAAGACATGTTATTTATCATCTGTACAAAATAACTGTACTAATATACTGGAAGCAATTTTAAGCTGTTTGTTTAGAATTTTCCCTGAATTGGTTTGTATTGAAAGAAACAAACATCTGTGATCTTCTTTTATAAATTAAAAAAAATATCCATTTACATCTCTGTATCTACTAATAATGAAGATACTAAGTTTTTTAAATATAAAATTGGAAGCATGGGAATATAGATCTTGCAGCAATTTTGACTGAAATTTTAATTTACTAAAAACTACGTCGATGAATGTGTTATTTGTGTTATACTTTTTCCATTTATGAAAAAAGTATAATACAAATAATGAATAGTAATTTATTCATATAATACAAAATATGAATAGTAATTTTGAGTATATTGTTTAAATTTTTGTATAAGACATTTGTTTGAATTTGAATGCAATACAATTTATATAGCTGTTCTGAATGAAAATAAATTTGAAAAATATGAATCTACCATATCAATTTTAAATGATGATTTCATGCTGTAAAAAAAAGATCTTATATGTACATACATTTTTAGAATAATATCTTAAAATAATTTAATAATAGACGTGAAATATCAAATTTTCTGAAGTTTAAAAACAATTTTTAACTGGGCGAAAGATGATAAGTCACAACAGACTCACCATAACGCCTGTAGACTCACGTAATAATCCCTAAACCGAATGGACCACCTCAACAGCAACACTAGCGGGAATTATGGTGGAAATCTGAGGGTCATCACCGGCCATGGCACAACCCATCTCGAAGGAAGTGTCTCCCGTCACCCAAGGGAGGAGCCTCAAATCCACCTATTAGTGCACTCTCTAGGGTGACGAGATCCAACTAACACGCTGGAAACATCTCATCAATATTACCAGGTGTCCCTTGGGGGGGAGGTGGAAGATGATAAAAATGAATGCTTAAATTGAACTCTATAAATAGTGTCACTCTATGGAAATAATCCGAAAGAATGTGTATATATCCTATAAGTATCAAATGTAGAAAAACGATATTAAAACTTGTTGCTAATTTTTTTTAAATTTAAAACAGCCAGAAAAAAATTTTTACTCGGTAATTTTAAAGTCATGTTTAGTGGCGAACTGAATACAAGCATTCAAACTGAAAATTATAGCAATAAAAGTTTTCAGAACCCAATAAATTGCATTTATTATATAAATACAATTTATCAACCATAATGATATGCCTATTGTACATTTTTCTATTGAAGCAATATCCGTGTGTTTTACTTTTAAAACTATTATTGAATTGAATTTTTAAAAGAGCGAATGCAGTATGATTGATGCAGAATTCCGAAATTGTGTCGTTTTATGAACAGAGCATATTTATATTACTATTGCCATATTACCAAACGTAATGCAATAGGTTTTTTTCTTTGAAATTCAATATTTAAATTAAAATTGTAATTCCATTTCAGAAATTTTCAAATCATTAACAATTTTATTTTAGGGACTTTTTTTCCTGAATAAAGTGTTAGGCGAAGTGGTTTGCTCCTAGAATTATAAAAGGAGATCAAGAATATTCTCAATTTCTTAACTTATCCATTATTTTATTATTTTCAACTCAAAAATTATTCCTTTTTATTAATTATTTTTCATTATTTCAATGGAAATTTGTTAAAAATTTCCAAATCTTAAAATAAATTAAGGATTTTTAATATTTCTAAGACTTAAAATAAACGGTAAATAATTATTTCTAGCTTACACTTGAGTATATTTTCTGTTACGAATGAATATACAAAATAATTTTCCATTTTAATATGTATAAATTGAATATTTATGTGTATAGATAAAGTAAGACAAGAAAAAAAATTAAAAAACACAATAATTTTGGTTCAAAATTTGAAGCCGAGTAAGTTTTAACCCTTCGTACTCCGAAAAATAATTAGATGTAAAATTATTTACCGAACACAATGATTTGTTAATTGCTATGAAAAATAAATATACATAATTCTTTTAAGTCAAATTTCTTTGAAAAATAAAACTACATCTCTTAACCATTATGTATTCGTTTTTAAGAATTAAATTTGTAAAATAAATAAATAAAAAGTCAAAATGATGCATGGTGAGTCAGAGGCACCATCGGAGAGCAAAGGGTTAAGGAAACGAATTTACAAACTCTAATTCATACAGATATCGTTAAATTGTAAAACCGGTTTATTCCTTATCTTACTCCCTTGATAGAGATAAATAAGAAATATAAAAAAAAAGTCAATTCCTATTTATGGCAACAAAGAATTTTTTTTAAATTTTATTTACTTTTTACTATATAATTACAATTAATATAAATAATTTATCCAAAAATTATTGATTTTTCTCTAGAAAAGGAACTCGTATACTTCACCTTTAAGCAAAAAACACTGAAATACTTGCATTTTACTGAATGAGCTACTACCTGCTGATTTCAGTTTTTTATTAAAAATTGCTGGAACTCAATTTAAAGTATTAAAAATTAATTAATATATGAAAAAATTGTATTAACATCAAGTGCCATCCACTACAAGTTTCAAAAATGTATTTGAACTTGAATTGATGAATAAAAGGTATT
>JAOUZG010029736.1:333904-367927 GCA_026289955.1 Argiope argentata | reverse complement strand
TTCGTGAAATCCGTTTCCCCATTTTTTGAATAGTATGTCCACAAATTTTCAAGCCTTTACACTGAGTAGTTCGATATCCAGGGAGGTCAGAGTAGGGGTGTTTTATTTCTGGCCACCCGGTATATTGAATTACGGATATTTTTCTAGAATATGAGAATTGCATGAAAAATTACTAAACTGTGATGAATTTATTCAGATTTTATAAATAACATAAACTTAGCATGCAATTACAGCTATTTTGAGACTGCAATAAAATACATGCAGACTTATCTCTATAGCTAGTTCTAGTTTTTAGAATTTTTATATCTTTTTCTGTTGAATTTCCTTTCCTTGAGTTTCTATACAGAATGTCCATATACATCTAAAAAAACTCGAAGTCTAATTCAATTTAAAAAATGAAAGGTAATATACCTTGAGAAGAAATTGCAATAATTGAATACTATTTTTATTGAAATGTAAATGTTCTTAGACATTATAAAAGGCATTAGAAATTTTATAAATTCACTTCTTTATTACGCTACGTTTGGATAAAAGATGCTTCCTAGACTGCAAGTTTTTTTTCTATAACTTTTTCATACATAGTCTTTCGCTCTTAAAAGAAAATTGAATTACTTAAGTAGAACATTTCGATTCTTAGGACTTATTCATTAAACTTTTATTAAATGATTTAAATAGGCACAAAATAACACTGTTTTGTCCGTATTTATGTTGTACTGTCTTGCATATTAATAATTTTTTCTAAACTGATTAAATTATAAGTTTGGATCATTAAATAATATCGCAATGGTTCTACAAATAATTTAGTATTACTTAAATTCTTCCAATTATCTTAACAGAGAAAATATGACTATACTGTAAAGTTAAATGCTGACGTGGTTTTTCATCCTCATATAAAATCAAAAAACTCCAAAAAAAAAAAGAAATATCTGAATGTATTAACGTTTTTATAATAATAATTGAAATGACTGAAAAGGGAGAGTGACTGAAAGGGATATATATATATATATATATATATATATATATATTGCTTATTAACCCTTTGCATACGCTGGTGCCTCTGGGGCACCATTCTAGACGGGGCATCATTTTGTTTTATTTATTTATTTTTCAATCAATGATTATTAAGAATACTAACAGAATTATAAAAAGACGGAAAATTTCAGTTTTAAATACACACACACATACAAAAATTTGGAGCGATAAAAAAGTCATTTTGTATTGAATAATTATGCATCGAATTACTTTCCGAGTGCAAAGGGTTAAAATTCTTTTTTAAACCAAAACTCCAGGGGAAATATTTAAAAAAGTTAACTAAATATGACTAATAAGTTTACTGAATTTGACCATTAGACAATATATGTGAAAACAGGCGATATAGTGCATTAATTGCTAAAAAAGCCTTTAAGCCTTTAAGTATTCTAGAAAAATTTGTCGCGGACAGTGAGGCTCGATACAAATTTAGAAATTATCCTCATCTACTTGAACAGCAGTCCTTAAAGGATTCCCATATACTTTATAGAAAAACTGAAAAAAAAACCTTATTTCTCTAAGCTTCAATATCAATTTTGGAATCACTTAGAAGTAAGTAGACTTGTTCTAAATCCTTCAACATCTGAAATTCCCTAATAGCGATTCAATGAAGAGCTGCCATTTGGATTAAAATAATATAAATAACAAATTTCTGTCTCGAAAACTCAATGAATTTTATATGCACAGTTGAATATAGTTGTGAATATATTTTAAATGAAAATAAAGTACAATGGAAATATGATGTCCATAAATGCTGGTAGATTATTTAAAAGTTACTGCATCACGGTGAACAAAATACTATGTGTTTCACCGTAGTACTGATTGATGAAATACATTTATTTACTCACTAGATATTCTTTTTACTTCTTTTAATGAACATTTATTTTTATAGTCAACACTTTTCTGGTGAATGATAATAAATCTAACCATCCTAAGAAGTTACAAATATTACATATTATGCATGGTAAAAAAATAGATTAACATCCACGATTTCCAAAACGTTTTCAGTTTATATCTTTTAAAACGAAGCATAAATTTTTGGAATTCCAATGCAGAGATTTATGCTTATTTCTTTAAGAAATTAGGAGAATTTTCGAAGATGGATTCAGGAACTATATGTCACTTAAGTAATATAAACCGACTTTAAAATTAAAAACATTATTTATTATAAGATTAATATCTTAATCCCCACCAAACTCACGTTAACATAAACATAGCGCATATACTATTTCACCGGTGTGGCACAATATACTTTTAGTCGAGGGCGCGTAGTACCAAACTAATTATATAATTACCTGCTACTTTTATTAAATGTAAGCTCATAAATATCCAAAATAATACGACTTTAAAATTCCAAATAAATTATAATTCTTTAAATTCAGTCATGAAGATTGCAGAATTTGTATGTGTATTATTTAAAATTATCTCTGTGTAATATTTTTCCTAAAAATGTAGCACAGTTTATTCATCTTTTTATATGCATATGGTTAATTCTATATTTTGCATTATATACAAAATAAATTAACAAACCTTTCTCGTATGAGATATTTAAAAAAAATTAAATCAACTTTCAAGTTAAAATGTTAAAAATCCTAAAATTCTTAAACTTTTAAGAAAAAAATACGACTGTGTAAGTTGTTTGTAATTTGCACTGATCAAAGTGATTCATCTAAAACTGTATGCATAGTTTTTCACATTCTTATACATAAGATTTGGGAATTTCCGAAAAAAAATAAATACAATGCACGTTTATTCCTTTGAGAATCAATGATATATATATATTATATATACTAATGTACATATAGACAGAATGACTTTTAAAATAAAGAGAAACCTTACAAATGAATGTCACACATGATTTGTTAGTCGGAAACATCCTATTACTATAAGATATATCATATGTGTTGAAACACCAAGGTACTTCAAAGAGAACGAGATCAAAGGAATTTTCTCGATATTTTAAATGACATTGAAGATGTTTACAATTTCTAACTAGACTTGCCCAAATAAAACTAAGAAAGGGTTGTTACTGTATAAAAATATTATATTTTGATATTAATTTGCACTTTGGCATTTTCTGATGTATTTATTATTCCATAATTAATTAAATTCTGTGTCATATATTTCAATTCTTATAAAAACCCTTTATGTACAAATCAAAATTCTAATATAATGCCGAAATACATTTAAAGCCACACTACTTTTGAATTATTTGAAGTAAATATGTTTAATAAATCATTTTAATATAATATAGGACATAAAAATATACTTCTTTCAGTATATCTAAACATGAACATTGATGCTTTTGGAATTATATATTTTTATATATAATTTTTATTAAATGATTACTAAATATTTGAAGTATATTTGAATAATACATGAAGAAATATTTTAACTGTAAAGGTATCCTAAACTAAACGCAACTTAACGCCATTCGTGCAGTAAGGGGCTAGAAATCTTATTAAAAAACAATCTGATAGCTTGGATTAGTAAAAATTGAGTGTTACAAGATAGAACCACGTGTTAATTCAAAATTTGAATAAATTAAAAACATAGTTCATTTTTTAAAATTATTACATTTTTAATGAACCGTAAAATACGCAAAATAGGATTACGTATGTAATAACATGCAGGACAAACAGCCTCCATGACTTTGCTGGTAGACATGCACTCTTTCATCGAAATATTTCATGACTATTTTACACAAATCTAACTGAATTTCCTACACTATTGTGAATTCCCTCATGAGCTTGCTAAGTAGACCTCCAATTTCAAATACTTCCATCAAAAGGCATCTTATAGTGTTAAATCACACTATCTAGGGGGCTAATTTTCAAATTTTTGAAATGTGTCCGTTAGACATTCATGATTTTTGAAATATTGTTCAGTAATGAAAATATATTGTTCTATCGCATAACACTCACCTTTACTAGCTCTACACTATCAGCTATCAAATAGTTTTTAATAGGATTGCTAACACTTTACTTCATGAAAATTTCCAAATTCAAATCTTCTGATACTTTTGTGACATCCTTTATTTGTTTTAAATGCAGTATAAGTAGTATTTCTTTCAAATAGTATACTAGGATGAAAGTTTATTTGAAGACGTATCTCAAACAAATTCATTAATTAGATTAATACCATATGTTAATAATAATTAATAATATCATTAACTAATAATATCATAATAACTAAATATGGAATTTAATATTTCATTTAACCCATTTCAATATTTATATGTACTAATTTTTCCGGAAATATATATTTTAAATAATTACGTTTCTTATATTCCGCTCCACATGTTAGTTTCAAATATTTCTTTTACAAAGAGGGTCCCAAAATTAATTCATTTGAGTTTGCCACATTTCTTGCAATAAAGTTTTGGCAACCTTATTAAGGAAACTGTTTGGCAGCTCATAGCTTATGTTAATAAAAATGGAGCATTATACGATATAACGTGTTTTAATTGTCGAACAATATTTCCCAAATAATGAAAGTATGGCTGCCAGTATTCAAAAATTTAAGAATTGTCCTCCTATATCGTGGGATTTAAAACCATAGAATGCTATTTTATGGAGTTATACGAAGTCAAAGATTTTTGCCATCAAACCCACAAACACACATATATTAAAGACGCTATTTTACGGACTTATATGAAGTCAAGATGCTATTTTATAGAGTTATATGAAGTCAAGATTCTATTTTATGGAGTTATATGAAATCAAAGATTTATACCATCAAGCCTACAAATACGCATATATTAAAGACTGCAATTCAATGCTTCATCAATGAAATTAAGTCACATTTAGGCAAAATGGTCATTGACAATTTAATAAAAGGGTGCTTAAGGGCCAGCAAAGCCATGAAGATCATTTGTCTTGTGTTATTCCAAACATAATCCTAACCTATGTATGTACCTTAAGATTATAAAAATTCAATAATTTAAAAAGAAAAAAAAACCTGTGCATTTTATTTAATTTAAATATTGCGTTATTACGTTGTTCTATCGCGACCCATTTTTACTAACTCTATTCATCAGCTTTCACGTGGCTCTTTTTAATAGAACTGCTAACATTTTACTGCACGAATGGAGACAAATTTGAATCTTTCTTTAATTTTGGAACACCCTTTATATCAAGATATGAAATATGACTTATTCGTAATATAGGGCTTTAAAAAACCCACAACAATTCCTTTTATAAATATATTTTAATGTTAAATATATAATAATGTTAAAATATATTTTAAATGAAAGAATCAGTGCTGATTCAATTTTTCAAACAACTTTGACTGTCTCATTATCTTAAAAGTTTCATAGGAAATTTTCATTCAAATTGAACTAGCTAGAAGTTTAAAAATGAATTTCTTGTTCTAACTATTAACCGAATAATTTCTAGAGAACGTTTTTTTAATAGTTTAATAACCAACCAAATGAAATTCGAGTTACCATCATAACTTTTCTTTTTTAAGACAGAATTGCAAGATAATCCGTTAGAAATGTTCTCCATTATGTCTGTGTCCTCATTATACTAATTACCGTCTTGGTTACTGCAACTGACAACAGAGACATAACTCCGCCGGTTTACGAATTAATAGCTCGTTTCGCAAACGGTGGAAAAAAAAATTACGCTCGTCTTTGTCTCCGAGGCTCTCTGAATGAAGTTGTTACAAACTGAGGCACCGAAGTATTGTTATTTGTGTCAGGCCGATGATGAAACACCAGACGAGCTGCCCACCTATTATGGATTGGACTTTGTTTTGCCTTTGAGTGACAATCATGCTTGCTATGCAATTCTGCGAATCATTAGCTGGGCATGTTATTATCTGAATAATTGAGAAGTTAGGGTTGTAAAAGGGGTGGGGCAGCACGCATCCTTTTTCTGAGAAATTACTCTTGGCGTGATTATTTAGAGCAGACTGAGCCGTGGTTTAACTATATTAGTTCAAATTCTACCCTGTTCTTACTATTGAAAATATTTATATTATCTGTCATTTTGTCGTTCTTGAAGAAAACTCTATATTAAGAAATATTTTTTATATTATTATATACTATTATAAACATAAAATAATTTCATTTTATCATATAATAATTGGAGAAAATCAATATTAATATTCATATCTAAAATAGGAACAAAAGGTATTAAGATATTTAATCCTTTGACTAGAGAATTTACTTAATACTTAACGCCATAGACTTTCTTAATCAGATGGCATAACTTAAATAGAGTTTAGTAATTATATGGCAGAATTAATGTCACAGATTTTAATGATTTGATGGCATATTTTATGTCAGAATTTTTTAATTAAATAGCATAATTTTCATGAAGATTAATAATTATACGGCATAATTAATGTCATATTTTTCTAATTAGATGACATAATTGTCATACATTTTCCTAATCAGATGGCATAATTAATGCCATAGATTTTCCTAATTAGATGGCATAATTAATGCCATAGATTTTTCTATTTTGGGGCAATCTATTTGGGGCATTTTTTTTCTAATAAAATTTGAGATATCAATGTGTATTTAAGCGGTGTTTGAATGTTAAATTACTTAATACATTCACTTTATTGAAGATTTTTAATGAAAAATAGATTAAGTTTAATTCTTTCATTTTATCGTAAATTTAAAAGGAAAAATTTCATATGCTTAATACTTTCCTTTTACTTCAGATTTTAAATTAAAACAAAGTAACCGATTGCCTCGTATATCGTTGATTAAATTCGATATCCGAATGAAACTCATCATTGTATATGAAGGGTTTAAAGTAAGAAGGTTTTCATATCACAAAATGATACTCAAAGTGCATTTTGGAAGGAATCGCGAACAAGAAGATACATATAAGAGATTTAATTAAAAGAAAATATAATCAGTATTTCTAACTACCCAGATGGTCTATAAAGACGATTATAATTTCAAATTCATATTTATTTATTTTATTTGAATTTGAAATATATTCATTTGCCCAAAATAACACAGAATACTTGATAAATTGTAAATTAACAACCAAAAATAAGTTATGTAAATTAAATAAATGTAACAAATTTTTTAATTTAGAATGTAGAGACAGCATAAAAATTCAACAAAAAATAGTTATCAAATGGAATAAATTCAATAAATGAAATTCTTGGACACAACATTGAAAAATAATTGGTATTTTCAAAGAATACTTTGTGAATAGTTACTTTGTTTGAAAAGTAATTTATAAACTAAAATTCAATATTTAAATTTTTCAATAACATTTCTTGAAGGAGATATTCAAAACCATTATCACAATCAGCAATTCTTTGTACATTTTCGTTTTGCTTCATTGAAAATTCAAATGGTTTTCCGTTTAAAATTGAATTAAGAATGAGTTGCTTTAGAAATGTGTTAATACCATTGAAATTGAAATTTCTATTTTTAATGTCTGCATAAACCTTTCTTCTTATTTATCTGTTTTATTCTCTGTAAATAGTGAATAAAGGTGTAAAAATTATTTCAAAGCATATACAGCAAAAGGAATAAAGGAGCCGCACAAAGTAATAATTTTTTTATTATATTAAAATTATTTTTCTATCATATACTTTTCTCCATATGCAACATTATCAACATATATTTTTACAGGGGTATTCCTATAAAAAATATCTTATTAGGTAGGAATAATTTAAGTTGAAGTATACTTTTATTAAAATGCATGTGAGAAATGGAAGATTATAATTGAAAGTAAATATATAGTTATATAGTAATTCCTTAGTCTCGCTTCTTATATTTCATAAGGCTTCGAAAAGAAAAAAAATAATCTAAATTTCTCTAAACTCAGATAATTTAATAAGTAAGATATATCTGAAACTAGAAATTAAAAAGAATATGAATATTAGTTTATATAATTTTCAATATATGATGATTTATAACTATTATAACTAAGTTTTAAATTTATTTAGAATGAATATTATTTCGGTGAAAATTCATCATAAAATTTTTTCTTCTGAATTTGGAGAATAAAATGAAAAAAAAAAGTATTTAAAATCAATTATTAATGCATGAGTAACTCTCCACATATAAAACATATCCTGATATTCCACATATTCTGATAAAAGAGAAGTGACACTCACACACACATTTGATAAACTTTCATTAATCCATCCAAAACAAAATGAATAAAGTATATACAATCAATGTTACTATTGCGGTGGTAGCTCACAAGCAAGCAAGCTTACGGACAAGAGAAATTACTTTAGTCTAGTCACTATGATAATCGGGTAAAAATCTAACTATGCGAGTTCGATCTTCTCTCAGTTCTAGGGCAATCTAATATGCTCCATTGGCATTAATCTAATATGGACTATTGTGGGCAATCCATTCACCTACAATGGTCCCCCGCGAGGGTGAATAAGAAACTTTCTACAGCTATTGTTTCGCCATCTACTGGCAGCAAAAGTAGTCAAGCCCATTAGGAAGAACAACCAACAGTATAACTAACCATCACCATCATAAGCACCGACAACTCATACGCGCTCTAGAATCATTCATCTCACCACGGACTCACTGGTGGAAAGTTTGTAATGATAGCTAATAAGCTAGATATCAACCTCAGGACGCAAGTAACTCCTTTTGTCCAATGACTACGTTACTCGGCAACAAACCCCAAAGTTGCGAGCTCGGTCCTAAAGCAATCTAACCATTTACCCATATTATATAAAATATTGAAATTTTAAGTTTGAATCTATATTTATCATATGCATAATATAATTCCTACAATGCAAATGGTAGCATTCTGCAATGCAAATGCTTGAATGGAATGCAAAGAAATTTAGTATATATATTCTATACAAGTGAAGAGCTCACCAAATTTGGGAAAGAAGAAATTAGTTCCAAAATGTTTATTAGAGAGCATATTTTCCAGAAAATCATCAAACACAGCACAATAAACAACCAGACTGGAATACAGAAATAATATTAACAATGAAGAACAATAATTATGAGAAATAAAATGTGAAACCGGGAAACGCTATTTGTTCCAAGAAAGAAAATATTGATATTTACGTGCTTGCAAAGAGGAGGAGGAACACAGGTATGCCAAACA
This sequence comes from Argiope argentata, assembly GCA_026289955.1. Classification (NCBI taxonomy): domain Eukaryota; kingdom Metazoa; phylum Arthropoda; class Arachnida; order Araneae; family Araneidae; genus Argiope; species Argiope argentata. The sequence continues at coordinate 358,829 of JAOUZG010029736.1, read as the reverse complement.
GATTGTGGTATGATAGGTTTGCAGACGTTATTATCCATCTATTATGATGACAGAATTTTTAGTTGAACTTGTACTACTGGTGAAACTGATTTAAGAAAACAAGGGTATTGCTACTGTTATAGTTTATGAATTTCGTCGCATAAAAAAAAAACATACGGCGTGGCCACATCAACCAAAAGTATTCGGGTCATGATTAAAAGATTTGAAGCGATGGAACATTCAGGATTTCAACCCAGAACAGGTCATAAACCTGTCACACCGGTGCGTTTTAATACCATCAAGACAGCTGTTGCCTCACAGCCATCATAGTTTGGGGTCATCAATATATTGGGAAATTTTGTGAGTGACTGAGGGTCATGGAGAGCCTTTCCCTACATAGTCTTGGAGACGATTAACACCTACTTCTCTTGCGCAATTTCGTTCTAAAATCTCCTTTTTCCCCCCTGCAAGTCAAACTATTTCCCCCCTTTAGACAACGTACTGTTATTTTATTGCCTTGTCTTTACTTAATGTGATTCGTTGACCATGGTGATCCAAAACTAGTAAATAATTGTTAATATTGTTTCTGTATTTCTTTTTTGTCGTTTATTATATTAAGTTTCAATTTTTTTTGGTAACGGCATCTTCAGTAGGGCATTTCGGTAATAATTTTTTATTCTAAAATTCTGTGAGCGCATGTATCATGTATAATCTATATACCAAATTTCGTTACAATCCGTTCTCCCGTTTGTGCTGTAGGATGCTATTTATAGAGGAAGTTTCATTATACACATTTTGAATATATATATATTTTATTTGATAATGTTGAAGTATTTAAATACTTATTATTTTTAATTGATATTTTTTCTTTGATGTTAACAATTTCATTATTATTCCAGCCAAATTTACAGCTGTGTAAGTTCTATAGTATCGGGTATTTTTGCAGTCGACTTCTTAAAACAAAGAATTCAATTTGAAAAGTGAAGGAACCCTTCGGTTTGGTCCATTTTAAAACAGAAATTGAACTTTCACGGCCATATTGGTACCAATTAGTAGTGAAAAAATTGAACCAATTATATGTGAATAACAACCAAGAATAATTTTTAGAAGAAGCTATGCTTTTAATCCATAATTCAAACTTGAATAAATATCTACAGTCGACGCATGTATGACTCTTTATATAGATAATTTTAATGAGAGTATAATATATATTTAATTTTTTACTTTTCTGTTTTCGTATATTTTCGTTTTAAACAATCAGGTATTCAATTTAACCCATTAAAAATATAAATTTGTACAGGCTTTAAATTAGAATAATGATAGAAGCATATGTTACAAGTAGCTGAAATAACTTCCATTAACTTTCAATATAATGTTCAAAATAACATATATAAACCGTCTGTATATGACTATCAACAATATAGTTAGGTGCAATTAACCCATGCTATATTTATTGAACTCTTGAAATTAAAAATTTACATCTAGATGGTTTATGATTCATCCAACGGTGCAAAAAGTAAAATATTTTACAGGAAGACTTTCAGCAAATGGTTTCTTTCACGAACTAAAACATAATATTTCATTAATGCACATAACGTTCATAAGAAAAACATGTTTTTAACGGTATCACTTGACACCATTACCAAATAAAAAATAAAACAACATCGAATGCTAGAACCCCACGATAGAAGAAAGCACAGGGGTTTCTTAGAAATTCGGCCAAAGTTGCTTAATTATAAAATAATACAATTGGAAGCATAAACATATGATTCTCAATGAATAAATATCTTGTTTTCTAGTAACAAAGCTGATAGGATGAAGAAACATTTAGATTATCTAGCATTTATTTGTTCCCCGAAAAGGCATGGTTTCTACAGTTGGATAAACGGTGAAAAATGTCTTTTCACACAAGCGTAAATTATGTGAAGCCATGGTTGGCATTTTCCCTTCAATGCTTTTACCATAAGATTCTTTTTTGGATTCCATTGTCTTGCCTCTATTCAGGAAATGGAGTCTTATTTATCTTTGAAAGGAGTGCATAGATGCAAAGGATATTGTCCCCTTCTTTTATAGTGCATTGCTGATTCTGTAATTCGGATGAATTCATCCGAATTACAGAATCAGAATTCAAAAATTGCTGATTCTGTAATTCGGATGAATTACAGAATCAGCAATTTTTGAAGCAAATGTTAGAAATAAATAAAAAGGAGGAATTTGGATCAGAAAATAAGAAACAATTCTAGAATAAAACAGTAGGGGCTAATTTAACTTAAATATAGGAAATTAATTAAATTTAAACTCAATAACGATAAATACATTATAATTTCACAATGGAGTTTCATTATAGATTTCGGAAAGATTAGAGATAGTCTAGGGATTGAGAAATATTTTGGATGCTCATTTTCTAGGACGATAGGTTACACCAAATGGATATGTTATTTGATTTTTCCCCTCAGTTTCTTTCAACTAAACGTACAATAATTCCTTTCATTTTTAACATATGAATAACTGTTTCTGTGCGTTTTCCGTTTCAAAATCGGGACGGTTTAGTAGAATAAAGTGAAATATTAATTTGGAGTGGAAAATTGGTCTCCTGGCAAGAATGATAGGTATTTGTTGAAGAAAGCAGTAAAACAATTAAGTATATTATTTCCTGCATGATCGTTTTACAATAGACAACTTTACATAGTTTTACAATTGACAATAGTACTGTAAAAGAATTAATTTTTAATAGAACTAATTTTATCAATCTTTTGCAGCTTTTGAGTTTCTTTTAATCTTTTGAAATCCATTGCGAATTATTTTCTAAAGCCTTAATGATTAATTTTTAATACTTTATTCTATTGATAGAAACCATTTCACTAATAAGAAAATTGCTAAGAGTATTTAAAAAATTTGAAATAAATAATGCATTTCAATCCATTTCTTTGTCATGTTATTTGAAGTATTAAAGATACTAAAGGATACTAAATACCAATAAAAAAACTTGAACATAAATTAACTTAATTTAAAATAAAATTAAAATATTTCAACATATTGAATCAGTATTAATTTTGTGCATTAAAATAAAATAAAATTATATAATTTTGGTGCATATCGATTGAATTTACAAAAATTTACAAACAATTAATAACTATTGAAAATATAACCATTTATGTAACATCTGTAAAAATCATTTCATTTATCTCTTTTTATCACAAACTCCATGATAAAATTTAAAATCAAACTAATTGTAACTTCAGGGCATTCAATTTAAATCAAGTATGAAATCATAATTACCGTGATACAAAAGAAGAAAAATCAGAACATAAAAATGTTTTTTTATAAACATATATCAATTGTAATTCTATATAATAACCTTTTCCCCTTGTTGGTTCAAATAATTCATTATTCATTCTAAATGCAAATTGGTTTTATTTAATTAAAGTACAATAGAAAAAAAATTAAAATCAATGTTTTAATCATATTTTTAAGGAGAGCAAATCAGATGCCCTTGTTTATTAATTAAAAATAGCCTTTAGGGTTTTTCTTAACTAGGGGATATTTGATTGAATATTTAAGATATTTTTATTTGATTATTGTGAATGTAACAGGTTATTTTTAATTCGAAGGTCAATCTATGAAAGAATATAATAAAATATAATTATATTTACTATCTTTCATTCATTCAGTTGGGTTAAATATTATTTTTAATAACTAGCTATTATCAAATATGTTAAAGCATTTTTTAATATTTATCGATTTTAAACTAATATTAAGTGGCTGGTCTTCCATAGTTACACGTGGCTTTTTAAGGTCTATTTTTTTAATAATCACATTTTGTGAAGAGTTACCTGGATCATTAATGATATATGATCTACAGAGAGTTTCTTAAGTAGAAGAAATATTACAAATAATTTGCAGAATCTCTATTACATCATTATGAGCGAAATAAAATTTGACAATTGCTCTATAATCCTGAGAAGAGTATTAAATCACGCGCTTTTAATAGAAGAACAATCTATAAAAGAATGTGTCGAATTATGTGTAGTATTTTCAATCTTTAGTTTAAAAAAATATATAATTTTTGAAATTTAGCTATGTTTAGTTATTTTTTAAACTTTTTTTATTATTCATCATATTTAAATTAATATTACAATAGTTAATATTTCTTAGTTAAACATGGTCTAGTTTTCAGTTATAAATATCAAAACAAGAATACTTATAGAAATAAAGAATAATTATATTCAAATTTAAAACATTTCATCAACCAACGATTATAAATTCCATTAAGCAATACATTTAAAGTTTCATTTTTAATAAAGTTTTAATTAAATTGCTGAATATTTAAATATCATTCTATACCATTTTTAAATGATTTGGATAAAAGAATAAATATTTCTTGATATTTTTTCTAAAATACCCAGAACGTAGAATTGCTGCAGTTTTAATTGTTAAATAGCCATGCTTTTTCTTGTATTTTCCTAAACGGAAGCAAAAACACATAATAAAATTGTGTATTTTAATATAACAGATGAACCAATCTTATATTAAATTATTATATTTTACAGAATAAAGTACGCAAATTTCCTTTTACGGTATCTTCAGAAATCTTTTATGATTCAGTTTTTTTTTTTCATTAATTTTATTTACTTGCTCTGTAAAATTATAGTTAGATGAAATACAAGAACACTTATTCTTGTATTTCTTATTCTTATTTTAGCAATACAAATGCTAAAACAATCCAAAAGCATCATCAAATTATGTCATTTTTAAACAAAAAAATATAGAGAGAAATTATGAATTTCCCGTATTTATTTCGATTTTTTTCTTTCTTACAGCTCAAAAAAATATGAAACAATAGTATAAACATTTTAATTTACAATAACTTCTAACCACATTTAATTTACACTAGAGGATTTGGTTACACTTATGGGTGAATTAGTACAATGTATCAATGGTGAATGTTGCCTGTTTGATTGTGTAACATTCTCAGTTCTTTTTTAAATGATCTGGTGGAAAATATTTAAACAAATTTTATTTTATACCAATTGAGTTATGATTTTAATATATCTTACAACATTATAAGATATAGAAACATGAGTAAAAAATTGCTATACAATAAGTCCAAAGGAATTAAAAGATCCCTTAAAAGGCAGATGCTTTGAGGTTAAAATAGAATTATTTATTGCTACGTTCTATTTTTTATTATCATACCCATGAGGTAAATAACCTTCTAAAATATACAATAAAAATTGCAAAATTTTATCAAGATTATAGTATTTATCATGAGTATACCCAAGCAAACACCACCATTTTATAATAATAAGCATATAATATAACTTATTAAAATTTTATACACAAAAGGCATATATACTTTATTAAAAGTAATATTTGAACATATGCCCTATTCCAAATATAATGATTTAGGTAAATAAAAAAAAACATCATTTCCTCGGACAATTTTACTTACGATGTCAAATTATGTGATAATATCCACAACTGCATGTTGATAGTGTGTGTGTTATACCCTTTTTCCTCTGGACAAAAATATTTCCTGAATAGAAGGGATATATAATTTCACTTTATTATCATGACATTAAATGCCAAAAACAATTGCCTATTGCCTCAAATATGCTAATATGTTCCATCTGCTTACTTCCAGTGATTGCATTGCCGAAAATTGATTTATAACTTTATATTTTTATAAAGCTTTTAAGAATTGTATTTTAAAAAATTCATTTTTATAAATGCAGATTGTTTTATATACCAGCTTAAGAGATATTCTTTTAACTTTGAATAAATAAACTGATAAGTGTGAAAAATTTGCATATTATTCAAAAAATATATTTGATTTTGTCATTATTCCAAGCATAAAGCATTTTAATGTTTCCTTTTCTAAATAAACTTTAAGTTTCCATTCAAATAATTCCAATCCTATTTAGTATAATTGCAAATAGACCAATAAAAAAGAATGCCTTATTTAAATTCGTGACTTGAAATTAGGGTCATAAATTTAAATAAAGCTCATCTCGTTCTTAATTTAAAATAATGTTTTTGAAGAAAGTAAACAAAAGCTTTTTTTTTATTCTCGATGCCGTTCAAAATGAATTCCCCGGCTTAATCTTTTAAATAAACTTCACAGAGATTTTCTTGAGTTAATTAAATGATAAATACTCTCAGAGTTGGGATAAGAATTTTTCCTTTTTCCATCTGTTAATTTTTGACTCTAACTTTATGATAAAGTTGCTACCATAAAAGTAAATGAACATCTACTTGAGAGGTATTTATTATTGCTTGAAACGTTTTCTTTGCTTTTCCTGTTTCAGATTGCTTATTTATCATTATTTATTCACTTCATATTTTTATCGTTTGTTTTCCTTTGTAACGGATGCAGCTGACGAAGCGTTAGTTTTAGATAGTTTCAGATGTGAAATTCTAATTTGTCAAATATCATACGCCGATGATTTGCAAAGGAAAGAATAAATGAAACAAATGAGAAATAAATGGGATCGAATGTTTAAAAATGCAATGGTGATTACTTACAAATATCTTTCTAGAATTATTCATTTGGTTCGGTGGCATTTGCCCGTAAAGCGGTAATTTTTTACGACGAGAACAATAAATAAGTATTCGGAAATTTAATAGTGGCAACATGCCAAGTATCGTTTGTAAAATTCGAGAGAAAATATTTTGTTTCTTAGCTAAAGATTAAAATACGAATCTGAAATTAAAATTTCTCCCAGGATTCTGCTTTCTTGTTAAAATATCTCCTTTTGATTGACAAATTAATCTTAATTGTTTTTTGCTTATTTGCTTCATCCGATTTCTTTAACTGTCTAAGATGAATTCAGTATAAACTATCATATTTCAAATCTAAACCTAGAATGACAAAATGAATTTTAAATAATTATTGTTTTGCTTATAAATAACATTCTTCCATTATATAATTTGAATAAAGACAGAACGAAAGTTAATGTTTGTATTAAGTTATAGCTATAAAAACTGACATAAATTGAAAAGAACATTTTCTAATTAAATCATTACAATAAAAGGCTATATAATATCTATAACTAAATATTGAGTTATGTAATTCAATTTATAAAATTTTACCAAAAAAAAAGAAAACGGCGCTTTTTAATGACCTATTTGACCTTACATTTGGAGCAATGAGTTTGGAGATCGTTCTCAGAAATCTGTAATACAGTTTCTTTGCATTATATATTTACTAGTAACGGAGATAGTTTTACAGATACTATAATGGCTGTTGAATGGATGAACCAATGGTCTTGGATGGAGAAAAATTGGGTTAATTTTGAGGCAAGAAAACAAAGGATTTCGTTTATTAGAGAATCTTCCCAATACACATTCGACTCAAACTTTAACGTTGTTTCTAAAAAGAGGAATCGAACAATTGTCAGTAATATAGTCAATAGAAAATTAGTTGAGCAAAATCTTTCTTTAGGGTGGTTATCTCGAGCGAATTATTTCGTTATGTTTTATGTATTGTTGCCAATGTTTAATACTGATTTTTCTGGAATTCTGCATATTTCTGTAAGTATTACATTTTATTGTTGTTGTTGTCCTAGTGATCTGCTTTACAGCTGAAGGAGAGGCACAGTAGCTTCTGAGGTTATGGACCTCTGAGATCCAAGGGTATGTTTGACTTCTACCTCAAACACGTGACATATCTTTTTACTGGGAGGACTTCATTCATGCATTTCATTCATTCATCCATCCGCAGGTCGTAATTTAGATCTGGAACAGAAAACGAGCACCTCTTACCGAAACTCTCGACATGGGGGATGTTGTGACCATGGTGGATTTAACATGCGAAAGCCACCACACATACGGAGAGTCTACAGTTGGTAGGTTCAAAATTCAGCCCAAGGGATGTGAATCAAACATCCTACCAACTACGCTATCCCTAATCATATATTTCATTGTATTTTTAAACTATTGTTGTATGCAGAATCATGTCTCTTTAAAAATATTAAATAAATTCAGATGGAAATGCATTACAAATTTGTCTAGGAGAATAAAATGGAATATCCCTCAGTAAATTTTCTCTGTGTCTATAATTTAAAACATTTTGATCGTTAATTTTCATTATTTTTTTTAGAATACAATATTATTTCGAGTATAAAATATAGTATTTGAGAGTTGTATGGAATGCAATATAATTATATATATATATATCGCGTCGGTCCTCCTTTTGCCCGGCGAAGTGCAACAACTCGACGTGTCATGGAGTCCACAAGTCGTTGGAAGTCCTCTGCAAGAATATTGAGCCATGCTGTCTGTATAGACGTTTTTAATTGTGAAAGTGGGGATGGTGCAGAAGTTTGGGCACGAACGGACCTTTCGATGATGTCCCATAAATGCTCGATGGGATTCTTATCGGGCGATCTAGGTGGCCAGATCATGCGCTGGGATCGTCCGGAATGTTCTTCAAATTAATCGCAAACAGTTCTGACCCGGTGACATGGCGCATTGTCATCCATACAAATCCCATCGTTGTGTGGGGACGTGAAGTCCATGAATGGCTGCAAGTGATCTGCAAGCAGCTGAACATAACCATTTCGAGTCAATGATCGGTTCAGTTGCACCAGAGGACCGAGTCCATGCCATGTAAAAACAGTCCACGCCATTATGCAGCCACCACGAGCTTGAACAGTGCCTTGCTGACAGTTTGGATCCATGGCTTCTTGGGATCTGCGCCACACTCGAACTCTACCATCAGCTCGTAACAACCAAAATCGTGACTCATCTGACCACACTACGGTTTTCCACTGGTATAGGGATCAGTCGATATGCTCACGATCCCAGGAGAGTCGTGCTGTCAGCAAAGGCACTCGAGTCGGTCTTCTGCTGTCATGGCCCAAGAAAGACAAATTTCGCCACACAGTCCTATCGGACACGTTTCTCGTACGTCCCACGTTGATTCCTGCTGTTATTTGACGTAGTGTTGCGTGTCTATTAACATTGCTCATTCTACACAGACGTCGGCGGTCCCGGTTGCTAAGTGCAGGTGGTCGCCCACTGCGCTGTCCATGATGGGATGGGATGCCTAAAATTTCATACTCTTGGCACACTCTTGATACTGTGGATCTCGGAAAGTTGAATTCACTAACGATATCCGCAATGGAATGACCTATGCGCTTAGCTCCAACTAACATTCCACGTTCAAAGTCTGTTAATTCTCGTCGTGCCGCCATAAATCACAAAAAACCTGTTCACCTGAATAACTTGAACACAAATGAAAGCTCTGGAAAACGAACTGTGCATTTATACTTTTTCGCTGCGATACTACTGTCATCTGTATATTTGCATATTGCTATCCCATGACTTTTGTCACTTCAGTTTATATATATAAAACAAAAAGTTAATTTTAAATGCCGTTTGCCATTCCCTCTTATATTTAATATATCTTTATGTTAAATTATTCAATATTTTAATGGTAAAAAAAAGATTAAACGTTTATTATCAATTATTGAACAATTTGATATTGACCCGGATAGCCTGTTTGGTAGGGTGTTGGATTTGCATTCCTTGGGCAGCTAGATCGAACTCGCCAGCCGAAGAATGAAGTTGGCCCAGTAAAAAGGATTTGTGACGTCAGACTTTTGTCCCCTGGTGCTCAGAGGTCTATATCCTCAGAAGCTACTGCACCATTTCTTCCATTGTAAAGTCAAACATTAGAACAAATACTATTTGATGTCTGCAGCTCATAAAAATTCACATTTTGTTGTTAGATTAAAGTCAAATTTATTACATTATACAACAAAGTGCATGTGTGAGTACTTAAAACTGGATCATGTATTGATAAAAATGTATAGAGAGATAGTCCACAAAGAAAAGAACTTAAACGTCGGCAATCAATGATTCAAAAGATATCATGTCCTAAACAAAATAAATGCTGGAAATAGCAAAAACATATTTGTTTCCAGCTTTTGCCACAGTAGCGTGTCTGGTTGGAATCCTAAGTGAATGTGGCTTGTTTCTGGAAAACAAGTAAAATACTGCCTTGGCGAAAGTACATAAATTTCAATTGAAGCTGCGGGACCGAGATAAAAGCCAAATAAGAAAGTAACAAAATATGTTTGCTATTGATTATAGAGTCTTGAGTTAGGTTGGCAGTAAATTTCCTTCGGAGGTGTAGTGGGCCAAGTCTATTGTCTGAAAGCCACAAGGAAAACATTTAGCTCAATGAAATACTAGACTTCTGGTAACCGTTTAGCACTAAATCAATTCGTGGGCTGTATTAAATTTGGTATTTTAGCTGCTAAATTTTTTCATTGGCGAAAGAAATAAATTTTCAGTCCTCTTAGCTGTATTTTGTTTCAGAAAAAAAATAAAAGTAATTATTATTTCTTTCCGAATAATAATTTTATAGGATATGCTGAATGCATCTAATTCACTAACATAGCTACCATTTTGTAAAGACATATTTTATTTAGTGGATTACGAAGAATTGGTTCTTTTAACTTTTAGTTTGTTTTCAAATGGAATGAAGTATAGTAGAATAGTTAAATTAAAAGAAATTCCTTTGAAATTTTCATGTATAAATACGTAATGAACAATGTTATACAAATAGTTTCCCGTTAAGTTTTCTGTTTGTTTTCTTTCGTATTCATGTAGTTAAAGAAAGTAATTTTTATAATCACTAATATTGTGTGACATAATTTTAAATGATCAAAGTTTAGATCCCTTATAACTGATTAACGTTTACATTATTTATTTTAACAAGTATTGCATAATTAGAAAACTATAAAACCTCTCTAATTATTTTTATGATACTTATTTAGCTATTTTTTTGAATAAATAAAATCATTTTGAAAATTTCGCCAAAAATTTTGTAATTATTCTAAAACGTGAATACTTTCACACACACACACACACACACACACACACACACACACACACACACACACACACACACACACTGTTAAGAAGTTGTAAAATATGTAACCAATAGGTGGCGCGCACGTAGTGTGTTGCCTCACCGAAAGCAAGCATAGCTCAGTGGTGTACGAGAAGCCGTGAATAAAGTGTGAACTATTGGAAGATGCGAGTATCATTCTTGCCTTTGAGTATCAATCCTAAATCGGAGCCAGTTAATCTTGTGATACATTCCAGATGGTCCGTCGTAGCTGCAGGTGAGCGCATATTTCCAATAGTTATTCAAATTTGAGTTTAAGAGTTAAAAAATTCATTTAAAATGGAGTCTTTAAAAACGAAAAAGAAAGTTTTGAAAACTGCATTGACAAGGCTTGAAAATAAAGTGGCATCGTCAATAATTGATGATGTAGATTCAGCAACTGTGTTATTATATAACTCTAAAATCAGTGAATTGCACAATGACTTTAAACTGTTATTTGACTCTATTTTCTTAACGTGCAAACCAAATGAATTAGAGGAATTCATCAATGAGAAAAATATCATAGACGATTCTATAGACGAATTAAGATTAAAAGTTAACCGGCAAATAAATAAGAAATCTGATCCTGAACATTCTTCAGACGTTGATCACGTTCTATCAGAAGTGAAATTGCCAACACTTTCTATCCCGAATTTCAACGGTAAAATCGAAAACTGGATAATGTTTAAAGACATGTTTACTGCAAGCGTAATTCAAAACAAAGCAATCTCTAATTCTATGAAGTTACAGTATCTAAAAGCGAGTTGCAGAGATGAGGCTTTAAGAGTAATCAATTCCATATCTATTTCTGATGCTAATTTTAATATTGCCTGGAAACTTCTAGAAGATAGATATTCGAATAAAAGAGAACTATTAAACTCCATTATCAAAAAACTTCTACATCACCCTAGTATTAATGAATCATCGAGTGCTATCCTAAATTTAATCGATGTAACAAATGAATGTGTTCGATCTCTTGAAGTTCTAAATTATAAAGTTGAGAATTTATCAGAAACCATTATCGTGTTTTTAATTGTCGAAAAGTTGGATAAATCAACTCGTTATTGGTGGGAAAAAGAACTGACTAATTCCGAAGAATTTGGTACTTTAAATCAACTGCTTTCGTTTTTGCAAAACCAAGCGAGAACCCTTCAAAACAGTAAAATAAAAGAAAAAGAAATTAAAAAGAGTCATAACCTTCAAAATAAAGTTACGACTATGCTTTCTACATCTAATGCTAAAAACTTAAAATTTAAATGCGTAAAATGCCAGAGTCAAGATTTTCATGGACTTTATAGATGTCCTGAATTTCTAAATCTTTCCGTAAAAGATAGATGTGAATTCGTGAAAAAACATTATCTTTGTTTCAACTGTTTAAAATCTCATGCAGTACGAAATTGTCCGTCTACTTTCCGGTGTCAAAAATGCTCGAAGAAGCATTCCACATTGCTTCATTTCGAGAACGAGAAACTAAACGTTAGCGAAATTGGGGATAGAAACGGTCAAGGTCACGGAGATGAGTCATCGAGTCTCAATCCAAACGCCGTGAGCTTTGATTTGAGCAATGATCGTAGTATATTTTCCGGAGCAGCAGTGAAAGTAAGAGATGAAAAAAAAATAAAAACGGTGATACTTTCAACTGCGATTATATTCGTTAAGGATCGTTACGGAAATCTGAAAAAGGCCAGATGTTTGATAGATTGTGGCAGTATGTGCTCGATGGTAACCATTGAGTTAGCAGATTTATTGCAAATAAAAAAAGAAAAAATATCCGTAGCAGTATCCGGTTTAAATAATGCCAAAATAAATGTGAACTCTAGAGTTAGCGCGGTAGTGTCTAACGGAAGTGACTTTGAGATAAAATTAGAGTTTTTATGCGTACCCAAAATTTGTAATATGATTCCAATTGATTCGTTACAAATTCCAAAAGAGAATTTACCGAGTAATATTAAACTCGCCGATCCTGAATTTTACCGCCCAGGTAACATAGATATGCTTTTAGGCGCAGAGATATTTTATCAACTCTTGAGATCCGGGCAAATTCAAATGCCCAATTCTGAGATAATATTTCATAATTCAGTGTTTGGCTTTATAGCCACCGGTAGTGCTTCAAATTCCAAACCTCAAAATATACAACAAGCTCATTGTGGGCTTATTTATGATTGTAGTGACATAAGAAATGAAATCCAAAAATTTTGGGAGCTCGAATCAGTAGGAATTAAAGATGATCCTAATTGCAATGAGGTTGATCAGTCTTTAGAGACATTTGAAAAAACTGTTTGCTACAAAAATAATCGTTATGAGGTTGAACTACCATGGAAGAGGAATTGGAATGAACTTAATGATAATTACAGTGTTGCAAAAAAGAGGCTCGATTCCCTTGTGCGGAGATTTAAGAAAAATCCTGATCTAAATTTGCAGTATCGTGAAACCTTTCGTGATTATGAGGAAAAGGGCATAATAGAAAAGGTGAAAAATCCTGAGAAGCTTACGAACAAACCAGTGTACTATTTACCTCATCAGCCAGTGTTCAGAGATGATAGTTCAACCACAAAAATGCGTATTGTTTACGACGCGAGTTCAAGTCAAGGCTTTCAACACTTGAGTTTAAATGACTGTCTTTGGCCTGGCCCAAACTTGAATTCCAATATATTAGACATTCTAATAAGTTTCAGACTGAACAAAATCGCAATCACATCTGATATTGAGAAAGCTTTCTTACAGTTATTGCTAGCAGAAAAAGACAGAGATGCAGTGCGTTTCCTATGGACAGAAAATGATTCACTTCAAGTGTATAGATTTAATCGTGTACTCTTCGGAGTAAGATCCAGCCCATTTCTCCTTTCTGCTACCATTAAGACGCACTTGAAAAAATTCCATGAGGAGTTCCCGACCACTACAGAATGTCTGGAGCGATCTTTCTACGTAGATGATTTTGTATGCGGAGCTAGCAGATTGCAAGATGCATTGGAAATTTCTACTCAAGCTGTATCCATAATGTCCAAAGCTAGTATGGTGCTGAGAAAGTGGACAACAAATAGCGACGAACTGATGCAGTTGTGGAAACGTGAAGGTTTAAAAACTCATCTGCAGGACAATCCAATTAGTCAGAGTGCCGATTCAACCAAAGTTTTAGGGATGCTGTGGGATACTGTTAAAGATCACCTGCTCGTAGGAATGCAGAGTTTAATGGATAGTCTATCGAAAAACGAGAACACGAAACGTTACCTCCTACGTGCAATATCAAAGATATTTGATCCTCTTGGTCTTCTTACTCCATTTACTATTCGTGTGAAGTGCATCCTCCAGATCTTGTGGAAGAAGAAACTCTCTTGGGACGAAGAACTGCCCCCAGAGATTCAAAAGTTGTGGTGCCAATGGATGTCTGAGGTGTCTCGTCTTCCTGAGCTGCAGATTCCCAGGTGTGTACTAGGTTGTATTGAAGAACCCACGGATGTCTTCGAACTGCATTGTTTTTGTGATTCAAGTCAAAAGGCCTATGGTGTTGTCATATATACGAGAGTTGTGAAAGATTGCAGTGTTGAAGTTAATCTTCTAGTGTCCAAAAGCCGTGTTACTCCTCTTACCAAAATAACCTTGCCGAGACTGGAATTACTTGGTGCATTGCTCGCAGCTCGACTAGCAAGCAAGGTTAAGACAATTGTTGATCTCAAAAGACCTTCTAAAGTTTTCTTTTGGACCGATTCAAAAATCACCCTTTATTGGATTAAAGGATCCAGTAAGAAGTGGAAGTCCTTTGTAGCCAATCGAGTGACTGAAATCCAGAGTCTGTGTGATACAAGTGCCTGGTTTCACTGTCCTGGCAAACAAAATCCTGCTGACCTCTTAAGCAGGGGTGTCAGTGTTGATGTTCTATTAAACAGTGACCTATGGTGGAGAGGACCTGAATTCTTGAGAGATGTTGACTTTCCAGCAAATACAGGTAATGGTGATACTTCAGTTTCACCGAGTGACATTTCCGATGAACTAAAGAAAAGTTGTGACTATTCTCCACTTACCTTTACTATCCTTAATCATAATACCTTGATTGATGATATTCTTAAAATAAGTAATAACTATATGAGTATAATTCATGTTATGTGCTATGTATTTAGATTTATATATAATGTTAAAAATAGTAAAAGACTTGCAGGCCATCTTACCATCAAAGAACTTCAACAAGCTGAAATGAGTGTAATTCAGCTGGTTCAACAAAGTGAGTTTGCAGAAGAGATTAAAAATCTCAAAAAGGGTGTTTCAGTTTCCATTAATAGTAAGATAAAATCTTTAAATTGTTTTTTAGATGAGAATGGTATTTTACGTGTTGGTGGCAGATTAACATATTCAGACCTGAGTTTAAATGAAAAACACCCAATTGTTCTGCCTGCCAAGCACCCTCTTACAGTAATTATAGTAAGATATTATCATTTAAAATATTTGCATGTTGGTTCTAATGCTTTATTATATCACATTAGACGTAAATTTTGGATTTTAAATGGTAGAAGTGTATGTAGAAAAGTTGTATATCAATGTATTTCTTGTTTTAAAAGCAAACCTGTATTACAGAGTCAAATTATGGGAGATTTACCCAAGGAACGAGTTACAACTTCATTTCCCTTTTGTTATGTTGGGATTGATTTTTGTGGACCCTTCTACATAAAGTTCAAAAACCAACGGAAGGGAGTATTAAATAAAGTGTATGTTTGTATATTTGTATGCTTAGGTACAAAAGCTATCCATTTGGATTTTGTATCTGACCTTACATCAGATGCATTTATCGCATGTTTGAAACGTTTTTTTAGTCGTAGGGGAAAATCTTCAAAAATATTTTGTGATAATGCTAAGAATTTTGTTGGTGCCAGCACTGAACTGAAAACATTGCACAAAATGGTAAGTCACCCAGATGAAACTTTAGCTAATTTTCTTCTTAGTGAAAATATTGAATGGAAATTTATACCTCCTAAATCGCCGAATTTCGGTGGTCTCTGGGAGTCTGGGGTTAAATCTTTCAAATATCATCTGAAACGTGTTATTAGTAATGCTCATTTGACTCTTGAAGAATTTCTCACAATAATTCTTGAGATTGAAAGTGTTTTAAACTCAAGACCCCTCACCCCCTTGTCAACCGAATTCGACAATTTTGAGACCCTGTCACCAGGTCATTTCCTCATAGGTAGACCTTTAACTTCAATTATTGAGCCTAGTCTCATCAATATATCGGAGAATAGACTTTCCAAGTGGAAAAAGATAACAAAATATAGCCAACAAATTTGGAAGTTATGGAAAAAGGATTATCTGAATACTCTACAGCAGCGTAGTCAATGGATGTTTTCCAAAAATAATGTAAAATTAGGTGAACTTGTGTTAATAAAAGATGAAAATATGCCAAGTGTAAAGTGGCTAACTGGTAGAATATCCGAATTATTTATCAGTAAAGATGCCAAAGTAAGAGTAGTGAATGTATTACTACCTACTGGTAAAATACTTAAGAGAAATGTAAGAGATATTTGTGTTCTACCCATAAATGATTGAATATTCTGTAGATAAAATATAGTTGTAGTATTACTCAATGTTGTTATTATAATTCCTGTGTTTTTTTGCATCAATATCATCATGTATTTTAAAAACTATTGTATTCTTTAATATTGTATTTTGTAATAGAATATTTGTATTGAAACCCTTAAGGTTTCAAGGTCGGGAGTGTTAAGAAGTTGTAAAATATGTAACCAATAGGTGGCGCGCACGTAGTGTGTTGCCCCACCGAAAGCAAGCATAGCTCAGTGGTGTACGAGAAGCCGTGAATAAAATGTGAACTATTGGAAGATGCGAGTATCATTCTTGCCTTTGAGTATCAATCCTAAATCGGAGCCAGTTAATCTTGTGATACATTCCACACACACACACACACGCACGCATGCGTTTATTGAAAGAGAAAGAGAGTCAAGATTATCTGCTTTTCTGTAATTCCCATTATTACATTTTAAGATTATTAACTAAAATTTCAATACTTATAAGTTTGAAAAATGTTAAGAAAATTTTTAACTCTTTAAAATAATTTTGATCAGGAAAATCCCATTACAAAATTAAAATGCTTTAAAAAATTGTAATCAATTAATCGATTTAAATTCGTTTACAAGAAAAATTTTGTCTCTTTATAAGAGCAATAACTTTATATTTATATATATGTATAATCAATGTAAAAAAAACCTTATTAACTTAAGCTGTTATTCATTCTATTTTGTATGTTCCACTTGTTTGCACATTATACCAGAAGCAATCTATCACGTATATATCATTTTTATATATTCCATTGCGTTTATTTCATTTTTTAAACATTCCATTACATACAATTCACCTTTTATACATCCCATTATACAATTTCATATTTACGCATTTTATTATATATATTCTACCCTTTGCGCATTCTATAGCGAACATTTCAAATTTTACACATCTCATTACATAATTTCATAATTTATGTGCTCTATGAAATACATTCTACTTTTTATGAATTCCATTATATACATTCCGCTTTCTGTGTATTACAATACATGCATTTCATTTTACACACGTTCATCATGCACATGTCATCTTTTACGCATTCCATCCTACACATCCTACCTTTTGCATACTCCATTGCAGTCATTTCATCTTTTACACATTCCATTATATATGTTCCGTCTTTTAGGCATTCTATTATTAATTCCATCATATAATTCCATCTACTCTTCCATCATATAATTCCATCTACTCTTCCATCATATAATTTCATCTTTTTACGTACATTCTATACTTTATGCATTCTATTATATACATTCCACCTTTTGAATATTCAATACTATACATTCCATTTTTTCCTTCATATGAATTTCATCATACATTAAAGTTGTTACATATTCCATCATATTTTTCATTAATTTTCAATCCAAACATTTCAAATATAGTAACAAGGCAAATTTTAACTTCTGCTCACGAACTTTTTCGCATAAAATAACAGAACACATCTGACTGCTGGTTCTTTGAATGCAATATTAAATTAACTCATTTACTTTTATTTTATTTTTAATTCATGCCTTTGTTTTATTTTATATTATAATTTACCTTTTTATACCTTTGGTTAAAATCAATTTAAATTCAAAACTACTATTTTAAAATTGATGCATTTCTTCAATTTTTATCTGAAATTCTATAGAGAGTATAAAATTAAAGTTTTGAAAAATGCTTTATTCCTAAACTTAAGTACATCACTGAAGGGTTGTTAATTTAAAATAGTGTATGATTAATAAAATAATAACTCCGGGAAATTAGGCTTCCTCAAAATTCGAGAAACAGTTAAATAAATGCTCAACAAATACTTATATAATTGCTAATTAGTCGACTTGTATTTTAAATCCCATGGTAATTATTTGATTTGCATATTTATGTACATTTCCTGATATTTATATTCTATCCCTTATTAAATAATTTATTTACTTTAATACTTGAATCATTCGAATAACAATTGCATTGTTAAAATTTTAATTGTGCTTGTTTCGTAACATTTGAGAGCAATTAAAAGATATAAATAATCGTTATTGATGAAATCCTATGAAAAGGGAAAAAATAAAAGGAAATTAATTTCAATAACAATGAAACTAGTTAGCAATTAGTAAGGAGATTTGGATATATTTCAAAAATTAAATCCATAACTAAAGGAAATATATATAAAACTTTAAAATATTAAATAGGAATAAGATTTGCAGATTTTATATTTATATTAATGTCTCGATTAATGAACATTTTAATTAAATTGCTGTCTGTTGAGTATTTCTTGAGTGGGTGAGATGGACGACGATATTATTTTAATAGAAATTATAGTCATGGAATTGAACAAAAATAGCAATCAATTTCTTTATAGACATGGAATAGAAGAAGAAAATTGAAATCGATTTCAAATTATAGTCATAGAATTGAAGAAAATAATTAGGCAAAATATAAATTTTCTTAGTAACTTTATTTGCTGAAGCTCTAAAACAGTTACCACCTCCAACGATTACAAATACCTTCAACCTTCCTTACTTATAACGATCAAAATACAATAATTGAACACAATACAAAGTCAATTTAAGATATTTTCCAAGTAAGTTAAAATTGATTATTATGACAAAAATTTCTTATGCAATAATCTAAAATCAGCCAATTTCATTACAATATGACATTATTTAATTTGAATATAAAAGAAATAAAAGCATTTACCTTCCCCAACGTTTAAAAATATCTATACATTTCTTCACTTATAATGACCAAAAGAAAATAATTAAATGCAGCACAAAAAGAGAGGAAGACTTCTTTTGAGTAAGTAATAATCTATCGAGGAAACACCATGCCAAACAAAAAGCTAAAAATCAGTCGATTTCATTACCATTCCACGCAGTTTCTAAGAGCTCTTTCAGTTGGTTCACTTTCGCATTAAAAACGATCACTATCTCTTCTAATACTAAAAACATATTTTTGTTTATACAAACAGTTTGTTTTGTATCTCTACAAAACAAACCATTTAGCTACAAAATATGGCATTCTTTGTGTTGGTAGGTATAATTATACATCTCAAAATATTTTTTTAAAATTTCATTAAAATTTGTAAATAATAAATTTCAATTGATAAGTCAATTTACATTTACTAAATCATTTATGTTTTTCTTTGATTATTTTAGAAAATAGACCGAATACAATTTTTCCACAATCTTAAAAAAAATCACCTGAATTGTAACAATATTCATGTAAAATTATTTTATGATGAAATAATGTTTTTTTTTTTTTTTGAAATGAGACTAATGCTTCTGACTTATTTTATTGCGAAATTTAAGCTTTCCTAATTTTATTTACGATTTATACATAGATAGTAAATAAAAATTGGTATAATTGTTTTGAACTACGGTGCATATTTTTATAAATAGACAATACACTCAATTTCATTTTACCATGAAATCAACAGCATTCTGAAAAGAAAGAGATAATGATGAATTCTAATAAGACATTAAAGGCCAAACTTACAGTGGACTTCCATCTTCCATTTGTCCTCTATGCCACTTCCAGGTATGAGAGGATTCTCCGCTCTGCAAGTGACGTAATGTCCATGATCCTCTGGCGTTGGAGTGAAAAAGAAGACACTGACGGTTGCATTGCCACCAGTGACGACCTCTTCTTGAGGATTCTTGAAATTCGATCCCGCCTTTTTCCAAGTAATGGTGGCAGGGGGTCGTGACCCTTGGCTGCTGCATTTTAGCTGGACTCGAGTCCCAGCTGAAAAAGGTTGTCGAGGACCAGCGATTTTCACCATTAGAGGTCGAACTGGAATGTGAAAAATAATCATTAATTAATCTTAAGCCATATTAATTAATAACTATTAAGTCACTGATTCATTAGTCTAGTTTATTAAGTCATATAATTTTTTTTAATTAATCTAAATTCGTAAAACCCACAATAGATTTCTGGTCCTCTTTACACAGCAGAAGGCTGGATAAAATTTTAACTATGTTGAGGATTGCAAAAACTCAGTTTACCCACCGATATTTGTTGATGGGGGA
This sequence comes from Argiope argentata, assembly GCA_026289955.1. NCBI lineage: Eukaryota > Metazoa > Arthropoda > Arachnida > Araneae > Araneidae > Argiope > Argiope argentata. Next base: position 338,384 of record JAOUZG010029736.1, on the reverse strand, counting down.
CGCAGCATTATTTTGTCCAATGCGTAAATTCCTATGTCTGTTTCATACATTCTCGGGGATTGTTAACGGTTTTCAATCAAGCGTCATACTTGTTTTTCTGCAAGACAGATGAGTCTGGCATGTTTCAACCTGAATTGGATGCATTGCTTTCCAAAACCCCTGATTTTGGTATTTTTTAATTTTTTTAAAACTATTTCTTTTTACAATTATATATAAGCATTAATCACAATTTTTAGCACAGTACCGTACATTAATTCATTGCTACGCTTTTTCATGATTCACTGATTTATGTTTTTAGACATTTGGGTTTTGAAAACATCCCGTTTTTGACTTCATAATAAACTGATACAAATGTTTTAAACTTAAGAGTGTAGCACAGCTTAACAAAATATAACTTTTCTTACAAGTAACAACAGATTCAAACTAAAGTCATAAGAAACTAGAAAAAAATCAGTGTTTATTTTCTCTGAGTAATTTATAATATTGAAATCGTTACTACGAAGGTTCGGGGGAGGGCTGTCCATCATACAGTAAATTGTTGACGGTTTCTAAGAGGGATCCATGCTCTGACTGTTCTAGAGTTATTATATAATTCACTGCGCCGTCTGTCCTGGGGTAGTTATTGTTATAATAATTAATTTTTTGTGGTATCTGTCCTGAGGGAGATTTTTATACAGTTTTTCGCATTGTCCGTCCTACAGTACATGTCTGTTTACCGTTACTAACAGGGTTCTGGGGGTAGAGTTTCCGTCATACAGTAGATGTTACTACTGTATGACGAGGATTGGGGGGGGGAGGTTTTACCGTTACTACTAGGGTTCGGAGGGCTGTCATACAGTAGGTGTTTGTCGAATTAATTTAATAAACAAATACCAAGCTTAAATAAATTGGATTATAGCTACAACGAAGCTACACAATTAGAAATCAGATTTTAAAATATATATATATATAGGCTTTGAGGAATATTCAATTAATTATCTAGCATTGGAAACCTTTGTATAAATTAGGGGAATAAAGAAACTGCTATAAATTCATCATCATATCACCAAGATATATTACGAAATCTAATAGAGTAAATGCATGTTGTAATCCGAAAATTCTTCGTAAATCCAATAATATTAAAAAAAAAAACTGTATTTGTATCTATCTAGGAAAAAAATCAACGAAACAAGAAAAAATGGCTCCTGATATTGAAACTTTTATACTGTTTTTTTATTTTTATTTTGGAACCTGTAACAAGCTATTTATTCTATAACGACATGTCTTATTTTTTTTGAAATGACATGGGAGGGGGTTTTCATCGGAAATATATTTAAATACGTACAATAATTTCTTGACATGCAATTATGGTTTAGATGCATTTAATATATACGATTCAGCAAATCTTTCATATTTCTTAGATGGCCAGAAGGAAACATTCGGCAAAAAATATTTTGAAATAACTTCCAAAATTGCGTTAAATCTTTCAGTTGTGCTTATTTTCAAAACAATACAGAAAATATTTACAAGAAGGAGATAGGCAGTGTCATTACTAAAAAGTTATCTTTTAAAAAGTCGAACAAAATTTCCTTTGAAACATATTTGAGAAAACTTTTGGACGCAGTACGTGAACATGACTTCAATGTAGTAAATGAAGTTATGAAAGTCAATGACTTTTTCTTCACTTATAAATCATGCTTTTATCTTTTGCACTGGTATGTTGATTCTGATTGGTTATTCTGAATTATATATCGTTTGCACATCCTTGATATATGATGCTTATTATAAAAGCAAAAAAAAAGCAAAAATTATGATATTGATTATTGTGCAATAAAATAGCCCCCTAAATACACACCCAAATATAAGTGTACTATAACAGTTACATAACTAAACTACTTTTTCTTTTAATACAACATATAGCGTTACTTTATTATAACGGTATATGATTCTTCTTGGGGATCATTATTAGATTGTATTCTGAGTGTCGTGTATTGTCCTGCTTTTATCTGTTTCTTCTTGTGGATTGTGAAACATAAAAAAATAATTATATAACTTTACTGAAACTCCTCTATTAATTTCATTTACCTCATAATGAAGTTTTTAAAAGTATCATCCCTCTACAGAACAACTTTACTTTTTCCAACTGCACAGAATAAGAGAGGGAAATAAAGAAATCGACGAGCAGAATATTTAGCCTATTAATATATACGAACATTGATTATTATTATAATTAGAATTTTGTATTTCGGCATCCAATTAAATTCTGCTCACGTCTGAAATTGGCCGTCTTTAGACTAAGCACCCAATCCGATTAAATCAAGATAATAGGGTTAAATTTATTGCATAATCAATCAATACTGAGAAGGGAATCACTTTATTCATTCAAAATGCTCTGTCCCGTGATATGCATCAAAGACACTGAAGAGGTCACAGTTTTACCGCCGAATACGAGTTTTTAAATTTCTTTTTAAAACTTAAGACAAAACTAAGAACTCCGAGAAATAAATAAAATCTCTTGCTAAGCGGAAAATTGAAGAAAAACGTTTAAGAAAACTGGAACAAAATTAATTTTTGATTTCTTTATACAAATATTGTTATGGTTACCAGTAATAAAGAATGCAATATTTATGGAACATCTATCTTTTTTTATTGGGAAATACATACTGCTACAAAATAGTTTTTGCAATAAAATATTTTATGAACCTTTATTAGTTTATCTGTCATTCAATAAACTATTCTTCTTCCAAATGAATGTCTGAAATTATCATCCTTGAATGAAACGCTTATTTAAACGAATGTAACTTGGACTGCAAAGATAGTCAAGCCCTTCAATATTTTTTAATGAAATTTAAACAGAATGCAATAATCCTGACGTATAGACATTACACATTTATTGACGTATTCACGTATTTTAGTGACGTATACACATTTCATTTTGTATAATGAATACAATTCATAGCTATGCGATACAAATGATTATGCGAAATAAGTATAATTTCGTAATCGCTTGGCACTTTAAAAAGTCAGCATAATTTTGAAATCGTTTGGAATTATATGTAATCACTATATTTTTGGAATATTTGGGAGTTATATGTAATCAATATAATTTTGGAATTGCTTGGAATTATACAAAACCAATATATATTTGAAATCTCCCTCCAAAAAATCTAATGTGTCTTTTAATAGTGCTGTTAAAGTTAAATACTATATTATATGAAAAATTATGCCATCGATTTACGTAATAGCTAATTAACAACAAACAATGAATGAAAAATAATATATAATTTCTTCCATTTTTAAATGGAAACAAATAAATTTCTGTGAAAGGATTAAGCGGTTTATAACAAAGCACAAAACAAATTTTATCCTGTATTCTTTTCTAAAATTTTCAGTAAGAAATGATTTTCCAAATCATTTCTTCATCTTAATCATGGTTCACGTCATTTTACTGCTAAAGATTCCGCCTCGATATTATTTAAATTCGCCTTTCAACAATTTCCATTTTTACAAAAAGCATTCTTCACGACATTTACTCTTCAGTAACTTCCAAATGCACTGGAAGAATTTTCAGGTGTATTGCCACTTTCGTAAATCTTTTGTCAGAATAACTATTAACTACCCAAGTATGAATGCGCCCAATCACGCTTCGCTTCTTTGTTATGTAAAATACTTCTCCGGACTCGAAAATCTTTTATTTATCCGATATCCGAAGACATTTTTCAATACAGTGTTCCAAGACCCGTAATCTGGATGTGCAAACACACAGTTATTGAAATTGTTTTCCGCAATTTATTCAAAAGCCAAAAAATTCATTCAACTAAGTATTGAATAGTGCATTTGCATTGTAAAGTCGACGGATTGTCCGTATTTGAAATAACAAATGGCGGAGAAAAAAATCGAAAGCACTACCACTAGTGTTTGGAACTCTCTGCCTCCGTGCATTTTTACATATTCTGCAAATATGAATGGCTCTAACAAGAGGCAGCTTTTAAAGGCTTTGACAGACAGATTTTCAGGCAGGTACACTTCTGAAAGAATTTGGGATAGGGAAGGTAATTGGAGCAAAGAATGTTTTGGATTTTAAATATTCAAAACAGCATTTGTTTGCTTTTGTTGCTGAAGTTAAGCTGGATTGGATATTTATTCATGTTTACACTAAGCTTATCTGATGCTGCAGAAATATGTATTGTATGAAGAAAAATGAATTCAATAATTCTGATTGCGAATTTCCCCGAAAGGTTTGTTTACCATTATTATTTCGTTAGAGCAGAGGAAAAAGAAAAAAGCGCATAATCATTGAAAATTGATTCCCTTTTTTTCAAAATTAAAACATCATGCAGATAATTTCATCGTGCTTTGAAATACTGACACTATGGCTTTTCTTAATTGTTGAATGATTGTATTTGTACATTATTTCGTTAATCACATATATAAACGTCTATTCACTCACTGACTATATATATATATATATATATATATATATATATATATATATATATAT
>JAOUZG010029736.1:316207-333894 GCA_026289955.1 Argiope argentata | reverse complement strand
ATATATATATATATATATATATATATATATATATATATATATATATACCAAACTATTTAACACTTGAACCGTCATATATAAATAAATATACAATGTATCGCAAACAAGTGGAACAAGAATTTATTTCCGCTTCTATAATTAGCATTTCCTCTACAATTTAGCAAAGGAATTATGCTAAACTCGTTTCACACTGGGAACTTTTTCGCTTTCTAAAAATTATTTCATATATATATATGACGAAAAACTTCGTCATATTGTGATAGCGAAATATTTTGTCATACCCAGTTAACTGTTTTCAATGGTGAGAATATGCACGAACACACATCGGTTTCGGGGAAAATTAATAGTAAGAATACAAAAGTTATTTTTATTGCATAAGTTTCATGTGGTAAGATGTTTTTTACATGTATATATTTATCTGTTTCTAGCTAGAAATCTTATCTTATCTGAACATTTAGAGATTATAGAAAACTAATTAGTAGTTAGGGTGAAGACATTTATTTCAAGAATGCAAATGTATTATGTGGAGAAATCTTGTCATATGTATTTATTTGTCCCATATTATGGCACCACAACTTTAATGAAATTACCTAATCTCGCACATTTTAGTTCTCTTTGATTGGTCAATAAATACGCCACAGTATCTAAAGAAAAGGAAAGAGAAGAGAGGTTAAAATACCTCAATGTACCGGAATGTCGATACAGAACATAAAATTAATTTGCTTGCATCAGCGTGCTTTATAGAAAAAAAACATATTTCAATCTAAAGGAACATTTAGATATCATGACAATTTATGCTGTATGATCGTAATTTAAGTATCGAATAAATATATTTTTTTCTATGTTCTGGTCATTTTTCTAGGAATCATGCTTACAAAATAATTTAAAGATTAGAAATTACATGATATTATTTCTCCTGCAGAGGAATGGGAAAGATGAGATGTTATACTGATGCAGTAATTGATATTCTGGCTTGTTTAAGTTAATGACTTGTTAAGTAAGTTCCATTTATATAAGTTAATATATCTTAGTATCGTTAATTTCATGCGAATATATGAAAGGACAAACTAGAATACAGCATTTCAAAACTGGTAGTGCAGAGAATATTCCGCATAAACAACTATTATGCAGAATTCAAGGAATCAACGGAATTCTTTATTATTTTCATAAGCAACTGCAGGATTGAAATCTAAAAGTTTATAGTTATAGTCTTTATATATATAAGTATAGTTTATAGTCTTTATCTTAGGAAAACTCGAATACGTCTTTTCTGAGTAAGACAGATTGGAGAGACTAATTTTGCTTTATCAAGATTGAAATAATATTTTTTTAGACTATCACTTTTGGGAATGTACAAATCTTATCTTCTTTAAGAAGATAATCATTAAAGGTGATTTATAAATTTGTAACGTGGTTTCCTTAGATATTTTTTGGTTGGCTTCAACTTTTTCAACAAAATACTAAATGTTGACAAATATATTAAGTTAATTCTGATTGAAATTATGCATTACTAGAAGAATAAAGTGATTTTAATCTTTATATGTTTCCAGTCTTTGATGATGGATTGAAATATTCTGTCTCTAAATAACAAGTGGATGAAAAGTGGAGGAAAAAAATCAACTTTGTATAGATGCGAAAGACGTTCCTTTTGAACAAGACTTAAAAAACTTCATTTAATACAATATTTACGTATTTAATATAATATTCATAATATTAAATCCCATTAAATCAATTAATAAAATTTAATATTAATAAAATAATCATTTTAAAAATCTTATAAAAGTTAAGGAATATGTTTTTTGTTTTAGGATTTTACTCTTTTAATAATCTTATCGTACTTTTATTATCCCTTACGATTTCGATTCGTCTTTCTTAAGGTATGTGCCTACCCTAAAATACACGTTTTCATGAAAATTATCGAATTTTTTATTACGTGCTCATTTTATAGCCCCAACATTTACGATTTCAAAACTGTTTCATTTTTGTTCTTACGTTAATTAGAAGCAAAGTTACAGCCTAATTAATAAACCGGAAGTTGGCTTTTTGCAGCCGGAAGTGGGAATTTAAAAAAAACGCAAAAATGTAAACAAAACGTTTACAAGATTATTTTGTAACTTTTAAGCGGTAAAAATATCAAAATCTGTTTTTAAAATTTAAATAAACGTTCCTTTTTTCATTTTTAACTATTCTTTTAAAATCTGGCAGCAGTTTTTTTTATTTAAGTTTCAGTAACTGAATGGCAATACTATTATCCTTTGTAGCTTGTTTACACGCATAATTCAAAAGCGCTTTTCTTGTGTGCAATTGATTTCTTCACAATTTTAGCCCAATTCTTCTTATTTTTCCTGTTTTGAAGTTAAATTCCAGTTTTTATCGTATAAAAATGCCGAAAGCTCGATCTAAAGCGTCTAAAAAACGTACCTTTTATGGAAATAGGTACAGTAATGCCAAGCCTAAAAATGATGAGTCTACTGCAAGTGCAGCAAAGCTGAAGACCTTGGAAACTGCTGACGTGCTGAAATCGAACGTTCAGGAGCTAAATGGTAACAGAATAATCGATATACAAACTCTAATTCAAATGTTTGCAATTCTTTCTTGCCCTCATTGCTTTGGAACTGGTGTGAAATTGACTGAATGTTTCAAAGAAGGTCTTTGCTCTAATTTTACATTATATTGTGATTGTGGATTTATGGCTGGATTCACATCAACCCCCAAAATAAGTAAAAGATCTTCTATAAATACTTTATTGGTATTGGCATTAAGATTAATTGGTAGAGGAGTTTCTTCTGGGAAAAAATTGCTGGGCACATTAAATTTGCCATATGTGTCTAAACAAACTTTTAGAACTCATGAAGTGAAACTATTAGAATCAGTGAAGTACTGTTGGGAAGAAAATCTAAAAGCTGCATCTAAAGAAGTACAGAATTTGAAAAAAAGCACAACCTGTGGTGTTTCTGTAGATGGTACATGGCAACGGAGAGGCCATATGTCACTAAACGGCAGTGTTTCTGCTATATCTATAGATATTGGAAAAATTTTGGATTTAGAAGTGATGACGCAATACTGCAGAATGTGTGAACAAAAAATTATTAGCGACCATGAATGCTCTAACTACAAAGGGTCATCAGGTAATATGGGAGGTGTTGGGGCATACAGAATTTTTGAACGTTCAGTATTGAAACGACATTTGCAATACACTGAATATTTTGGTGATGGTGACTCTAAGGCTTTTTTTAAAGTGAAAGATGTTTATGGAAAAGACAGTGTTACAAAATTTAAATGTATAGGGCATGTTCAGAAAAGAGTAGGATCAAGACTGAGAAAACTAAAAAAGAAAGTCAAAGGACTCGGTGGAAAAGGAAAATTAACGGATAAATTCATTGATAAACTTCAAAATTACTATGGAATTGCCATCCACAGTAATGTTGGAGATATTGCAAAAATGTAATCTGCTGTCATAGCTGTTTTCTTTCATTGCTGTTCTAGCAGTAGAAATTTGATGCATGGGCAGTGTCCAGAAGGGCGTGACAGCTGGTGTCGATATCAGCAAGCTATAAGCTATGGCAAAAAATATTCAGAAAAGTCACCAGGTCTTCCTAGTTCTGTCATGAAAGCTGTGAAATCCACGTATTTAGAACTCTGTGACAGAGAATTACTAAAAAAATTGCTTGCATGGTATGACACAGAACAATAATGAAAGTTTTAACAACGTCTTGTGATCAATTTTACCTAAAGAACATTTTGTGGAGAAGGAAACTTTGTTTTTAGGGGCTTATATGGCAGCAATATTATTTAATTCTGGATATAAAGGACTATTGCCTATTTTTAAACATTTGACAATTTCAATTAATCCTCTGACCTTAAAACTCTATATGGGAATCGATGATGAACGCATTAAAAAATCAAAGCGTCAATCATTGCCCTCCACTAAATTGACTAGAAAAAAGCTGAAAGCTAAAAAAAATCAAAATTAGTTAAAAATGAGGTTAAAGAGGGATTAACATACAAATATGGTGAATTTTGAGAATAAAAAAACAGTAAAAAAGTTTTTATGGTGCAATAAAATCTTTAAATGTGTTTTCTGGAAAACTATGTTTTTCAATATTTTGTTTTACGCTAAATATCACCAAAAAAATTCTTTTTAAAATTTTGAAATGAAATTTTGAGAAAATGTTTAAATATGTATTATCTGTGTTATGAACTAAAACCTAATCTCTATTTTCATTTTTAAAAATTTCATTGCATTTTTTGTAATAAAAACATGTCTTTTTTTTTCTTAAAAGAATGAATTTTGACACAAAATTTCAAATATTTTCAAATATATTCATAATTTCAAAAACTTTCCAGAAGATTGCAAAGTTTTTAGTTCATAACACATATAAGGGTATTATGTATGTCATGCATAAATATTATTGAGCTATATAAATTAGAAATTTTGGTAGAAACTTTACCGTAAGTGCAATTTTAAAATTTGACTCAAAATTACCAATATTTCCAAAATTAATGATATATTTTTTAAAATTGCATTTAAATTCAAAGTTTTATGTTCCATTTTAAATAAAAACATCTTTTGTTTCTGGACAATTTAAGTATTTCAAAAAAAAAGTCTCCGAAGGTAGGCACATACCTTAAACATTCGTCCCAAATATAGAGAAATGCTTCGAATCAATAATGTTTTTAATTCTAATAATATTTTTAAATATGCATACTTAACCGATATGAAGCTTGCTAACCTTCTTTACAGACAAATTTGCTTAATTTTTTAATATTTTTTTTCAAAAAGAATTATAAGTATTTGCACATCTTTCTCCGATTTGAGGGATTTGCCCATTCAGTTATTTTAGTATGTGAGGACGATCGCTAGACTTAAGTTATAGTCATGTATTAATATTATGAATCATTTATCATTGTCATATAATAACCTTCCATTATATGAAACATTAATAAGTAAAACAAATTAGCAAAAAGAAATAAAATTTCACAAGCAGTAAAAGTCGATGAGAATTAAGTTAAGTCCATGAGAACAAGTTAAAATATTTTTTTTTTATCTTAAGTCAATGGTAAGAAAGTTTTTATTTCGATTTCTAAGAAGCCGGTCCAAAATGAATGCACATAAAATGTAATGCAAATTAAATTATGTAAAATTTCAATATCGTCTTATGATGAAAAATGCGCTTACAAAAATTAATGAGATATATTATGAAATTTGCAAATAATATTTTTTCCTATTTATAAACATCATACTCATAGAGAACATTCTTTTAAATGCTGATATATCTTGAATATGGGATACTCTATCTAAAATTTCTGGCACAATTTTATGTTCTTTCCCATAATTTCATATGAAATTGGGTTATATTCCGCTCATTTGTAAATATCTATGAACAGAAAAAGTTATTTTATGAAATGTCTTGGATGGAAATCATTAGCAATTATATTTTGAAGGGACATTATTTAGCTCATAATGATTATTTTGAAACTGAATATTTTATTACATATTTAATAAAATAACAGGGAATTATGAATGATTTACATTGCATAGTAGTAGAAGCTCAATCTTTATTCAATTAAAGTATTAACTAGTTTAAAATTCAAAACTTCAGCTTTTTACTTGGCTTCAGAAAATGAAGTAAAAAACAAATCTAAGCTCAAATCATAAAAAGTGAATAAATGTGATAAATTAATACAGACATATTCAGTTTTCGAATATTGTTAATGCATCAGCTTTCAAAATAATAAGATTGAAGTTACATGAAATCCAAGAACAACGTAATCCATTTATTCTTGCATAATAAAAACCACATACTAAAATTCTACTATATGAAAACCATGTTATCGGAATGTCTTGTTCTTGGAGTTTCAATAAACAAATAAATTCCATGGCTTCTCAAATTTCCATTTATATAAAATAAGAGTACTGTATTGTATCGATAAATTAAAATTGAAATCGAAAGCATGACCAAAATCAAAGTTTTACTAGCTCTTCTTGTCAATATGGCCTTCAAGTATATTTATTGAAATACACTTCCAGACATTTCTATATCTCGAGTCTATAAATACGAAATCTTCAATTTCATTTCCCTATCGCAACGTCTCCTTTTTCTTTTGTCGGACTGAAGTCAATTTAATAAATTCAGAAAATAAAAGAACGAAAGAAAAAAGAATTGGGAACTGGAACTGAAAATACGATCCAGAAGCAGAACGATAAAATGTAAAATCATAAAAATAAAAAATAAAATATCCAGACAAAATAATAAAAAAAGAAAACAAGGTTCATTTTACGAAAATGCTTATATTGAAAGCAAAAAGAAACAGAAATTTTTGAATAGGACATTTTTTTTCTTATGAAATACATAAACCAGAAGGAAATATTAAAAAAAAAATGGAAATTCCTCATAGCAGAATATTCGCAAACTCTTTCATTTTATGTGCTTTCACTTATTCTTGACTTCCGTATTGCTCTGCCTTTTTCGGGAATCAAGGACTTTATGCTTGGTCCATTTATTCCCAGGGTTTAAATAGGTTTCTTCCTCAAAATGATGAGGCAATATACCCTCCTTTTGTTCTCGCCAGAAATGATTCCGACCATTTTCTTTAAACCCTTATGACAGTCGAAGAAATTGGGAAGTTTCTGGGTAATGGCAAAATAAATTACCTTTCTAACATGCGCTGTAATGATGATGGCACTCCCGACTCGGAGAAACAAAATGTTCATCGTTTAGAGGCGTAACATCCTTAATTATGTTTATTTTTTTCGGATTGTTGTACAACACGCGGTTGTCTCACGCTATTCCTCCACGGGGACATGAAGAAATGACAAGGAATCATAAAAAGTGCTTGAGATTGAATGAGTAGTTCTGACACAGATTCGCTATTGAAAAGTGATTTGTTTTGATACGTTTTTTTTTCTAGTATGTGAAGCATATAAAGAGGAAGCATTCTAATTGTCAAAATTTGCGGTGTCGAGATTTCCTATGAAACCTCCTGAATTTAAAAGTACATTATTTTGAAAGCATTTGCCCGTCATTCTGTCATATAGATAAGTCAAAACAGTTTTGATCTAGATGAGTGAAATTTGGTATAAAGCCTTTAGATTAAACGTGTCGATCTCTATCATATTTTTAGATAATTTCGTTCAAAAGAAGTATATCTCTCCAATTATACGAATGTAAGTTAACCGGGCAACCGCAAAACGAAGGGAACTAGATAGATAAAATTCGATACAGAGATTTTAGTTTGTATCTTACTAATTTTGATCCAAATCCAATAAGTAGTTGATATCTATTTGTCTAAATCCGTTACTACCGGGGGGGGGGAGAGGCTGTCGACATACAATATATGTAACAAGGGTTGAAGGGATATTCTGTTTACCATTACTACGAAGGTTCGGGGGAGGGCTGTCCATCATACAGTAAATGTTTGTTGACAGTTTCTACGAGGGATCCATGCTCTGACTGTTCTAGAGTTTTTATATAATTCACTGCGCCGTCTGTCCTGGGGTGATTATTGTTATAATAATTAATTTTTTTTGGTATCTGTCTTGTAGTAATTTTTATACAGTTCTTCGCAGTGTCCGTCCTACAGTAGATGTCTGTTTACCGTTACTAACAGGGTTCTGGGGGTAGAGTTTCCGTCAACAGTAGATGTTACTACGAGGATTGGGGGGAGGTTGTTTACCGTTACTACTAGGGTTCGGAGGGCTGTCTATCATACAGTAGATGTTTGTTGATGGTTACTACGAGGGTTCGGGGGGAGGGCTGTCATACAGTAGGTGTTTGTCGAATTAATTTAATAAACAAATACCAAGCTTAAATAAATTGGATTATAGCTACAAAGAAGCTACACAATTAGAAATCAGATTTTAAAATATATATATAGGCTTTGAGGAATATTAAATTAATTATCTAGCATTGGAAACCTTCGTATAAATTAGGGGAATAAAGAAACTGCTATAAATTCATCATATCACCAAGATATATTACGAAATCTGTTCGAGCATATACATGTTGTAATCTGAAAATTCTTCATAAATCCAATAATATAAAAATCTGAGTATTTGTATCTATCAAGGGAAAAAAATCAAAGAAAGCTATGTAATCCAAATAGCTATTCTAATTCTAAATATATCCAGCTTTCAAAAATAATTTTAAAAAGAAAATAAAAATAATTCCTTATATGATTTATAATAGATTACTCTTAGATCAATTATTATTTTTTCCATTCGTTTTGTTAAAAAATCCTCTTTTATCTTCTTTAAGTTATGATTAAATTCCTTTATCAAAATAAGATTGATATTTTAGTTTATTTAATAATTTGTCTCTTGCAGGCTAAGCGATTTTGATTATTAAAGTACAGTTTTCTTTCCTGCTTCTTTCTAGTCATGTGCTACTCAGATATAAAGTAACCCAGCAGGGACAAAAAACAATTTAGAAATAAATTCAAACAAATGGTTATTTAAAAAAGCAAATCCAAACAAAAATTTTCTGATTTAATCAAATTCAAACAAGTTCTAATTTAAAAAAAAAAAAACAAAATGAGAATGTTTCAGAAACACAACGTGTTTTATATTTCAGATTATGGTTCTTTATTTCGAACATATTGATAATTATCTTTCTTTTTTTATTCTACAAAATTCTTTTTTTACCTACAAAATTACTGTTTTCTCTTCTTTTTTGAGTTATGCTTGCTTCTCTTTTATTCACTTATTTTATTCATTTTTTATTTATAAAAAGATCTTAAAAACTCTTTCCTCGTATGTTTTCTTTGTGTTTTCCCCAAAGGAAATTCCTTTCAAAAAATATTTTGCATGTGCAGTATCAATTTCCAAAAATTATTTATATATAGAAGCACATTTTTATCTTAATCTGATTATTAATAAAAAATTTATCGAAACATTTTGTACGAGAAATAAACATAGGTGAACATCAATCAAGCTTTCACTATTTATTAATTAAAAGACAATATTTTTACATAGTTTTAATATTGACGCTATTCATACCCAAGATTATATTTAAATTTTATAAACTATTGAATGAATTCATTTTTTAAGATATAGCAATTATTTTATGTTGTTTTTGTTTTTCTTAATTTATGTTTATTAACTGTGAATTCCAAGAAAAAAATAAGAAAACATTGAAATTCTTGAATAAGTTCCCTTCTAAAGCAATTAAAATTCTTTTGCATTTTTTGTTTGTCAGCTTTAGTTTTTTTCTATTTTCTAATTATCTGTATTCAGAAGACGCTCTTTTTAATACAAAGAGCCCTCCCCTTTTCGAATGGCATTTTAAGAGACCTAATAACCTTATTTTGGGTGTTAACTAAGCAAAAAATGCAGTAATAGAAATATAAAAGATTCGGAAAATACCATTCGAAGTTTAAAGGAAACTCGTTATTAAAAATTTCACCTAAACAGAATAACAAGCAACTTCTGAAACAAGAATCGAAATTCCATTACATGTTTGCTCATCCAAATCTAAAAAATTCATATAAATGTATGAAAAATCCGAAAGTTGGAAATCTAAGTCGTTTATGGCGGAAACCTGGAACCGTGCCCAAATTTGAAGAACGAAGTAATAGTTCGGTGAAAACTAATCCAAGTACTGCCACGTGACTTGTTAGCGTGCATTCAACTCGAAATTTTACCCTATTTCTTCTTTTTTTAACCATCTTTATTTCGAGGGCGAAAGAAGAGAATAAAAGATGGTAAAAAAAGGCATTCGGAATTAAAGGAAAGTTCCAAAAGAAAATGAGCTATTCTGATTTTATTCGGTTTCTTTTTTTTCTTTTTCTTTTCCCTTTCTTTCCAGTTCCTAATTGTTATCTTCTTTAGAGTAATCATCAAGAAATGCATTTTATGACGGAAAAAGTTACTTTCTGTCGGTTTCTTTATCAGATTCTATTTCTTTATAGATTTTATCATTATGTGTTGCATGAATTGCAAGGAAAAAAATATTCTTATTCAAAAGTGGTTATATTCCTGCAGTTATTTCATTATAGAATTTTATTTCTATAAACCTAAATTTAATAAGTTGTGAAGAATGTGACAAAAAGGTAATTTATAAATCCATAAGAAACATTTTAAAAAATTGAGTTTGGTTTAATTTAGGTAGAATAATGTCTTTTTTTAAAATCTTAAACGTTGCAGTGAATTGAAGTGAAAACGACGACAAAAATGGTAATAATGAGCCTCAATGGCAGGTTTTCAACTAGGTAGAGTAATGAATTTACAAAATAATTCCAAATAAATAAACTTATAAAAATATAAAATATGTGAGTAACGGAATAATAGAGTTGCAGTGTGCATTTATATTTATTTATTAAAATAATTATTAAATAAATTAAAATATACTAAAAATTTTATTTATAACTTATTGATATAATATATAACTCATTTAACTAATTATATAATATTGAACTTGTTAGATCCTTTAAAATAATATTTCAAATCACATTGATTACGGTGCAGATTTTAAGAATGCCTCTCAGCTGCTCAATTCCAAGGATACATTCGTTCTTATTACAAAATTATCAGTGAAATGTATATTTAAAAATAACGTAAAGTAAATATCTGAAAAATTTAATCACGAACGCTTTGACTATAATTAACTGCTGCCACTTTCCAATGAGTAACTTCTGGTTTTGATTCTGGAAAGACTATTTTCCAACAAAACTTCATTTATTTAACTGCATTTCTTACAATTAATTCTTATTCCATTAACTGTCACACAAAAGAAATACATTGATCATGATTCAACAATTCATTTCGTCAGTTTTCCAATAATCTACCCTTTCTTAGTACAAAATTCTGTTGAAAGAACCTTCAAAAATAAAGTTCAAAGGCGTATAAATCATAAAATTGAATAATCAAATTGTTTGACAATGTTAAAAATGCAATTAATGGTAATGTTTCTACACTGCTGATTTTGTAACATAATTCCATTGCTTATTTAAATAGAATCCTTACAATTAATTCTTATTTTATTAATTACCTCACAAAAAAGATATATTGAACTCGGTGTAAGTCTTGAAAATCAAACACTGTAGCTTTTCAGATATCTTTTCATTCTTGATACAAAACTCTCAGAAAAATATATATTAAAAAACATTTTTAAAAGCAAACAAATTATGAAATTGAATCATCGAAATTTTTGAATGCATATTTGTGGCCACTTTCCAAAGAACATATGAGAGCAATGAGTCTTCAAAGCCTATAATAATAGTTTTATAAAATAATTCTATTCCTTATATAACTGCATTCCTTACAATTCAGTATTTTTCCATTAATTACCACGGAAAAAAAATACAGCGATCACAACGCAAATTTTGACAATTCATCTCAGCGACTCTAACAATCCACTCGTCATTGGTCGATATTTACATTGAAAGATGCATTTAAAGAAGTTCTAAAGTATATAAATCATAAATTTAATCATGGAATTGTTTGATTATATTTGAATGTTACCACTTTTCAATGGACTGGAGTAATGATGGAATGATGGTAATGTTTCTTCAGCTCATATTTTCCAACAGTATTTCATTGCCTATTTAACTGCATTCCTTGGAATTCATTCTAATTCCATTAATCACTTCAAAAAAATACAATGATCGTGGTGCAAGTTTTGACAACTAAATACGGAAGTTTTTCTGCTATCTAATAATTCTTGATACAAAACTCACAGTGAAATATAAGTGCAAAAATTGTGTTCAAAAGCCTATGAATTATAAAATTGAATCATTGAAGTGTTTGAATGTATATAGCTGCTATCATTTTCAGATGAACAACAGATGGTAATATTTCTTCTGAGTATATTTTTCAGTATAATTTCGTTGCTTATCTAACTGTATTTTTTACAATTCATTCTTATCCCTTTAATTACCACACAAAATAAGCACAGTGATTTGGACAAGTTTTAACAATTCATCTTAATAATTTACCAGTTATTCACTTATCATTGGTACAATATTCCCTGTGAAAGAGGCATTTAAAAATCGAGTTCTAAAGCACATAAACCATGAAATTGAATAATCGATTTATTTGAATATATTTAATTCTAGCCCTTTCTGGCGAGAACTTATGACAATGTTTCTAAAAGGCCTATTTTTTTAGAGAACGTCAGTGCTTACTTAACTGCATTCTTTAAGAGTCATTCTTATTCCATTAATCACCATGCAGAAGAAACACTGTGATCACATCACAAGTTTTAACAATCCATATCGGCGATTTTTCATTTTACTGCGTATCCTTGGTGCAATATTCTTTAAGAAAGATACGTTTAAAAATCAAGCTCCAAAACCCATAAATAATGAAATCATCTATTTATTTGAATATATTTAATTCTAGAACTTTCCGATGATAACTTATGGCAATATTTCTAAAAGGCCTATTTTTTAGACAACCTCAGTGCTTACTTAACTGCATTCTTTACGATTCATTCTTACTCCATTAATTACCATACAGAAGAAATACAGAAATCACGGTCCGGGTTTTAACAATTCACCTCAGCGGCTTTCCAGCAATCATGTGTTGCAATTGTAAACCTTGATTACCATTGACTTATCTTAATTCGGGTGAGCGCAACGCGTGATTCGCAACCCTAATTACGACGTGAAAGTGATTTAATACGGCGTGGCAGAAGAAAGCGGTAGAAATAATGACTCGTAATGGTGCTTGCAAAATATCGGCTTCTCTTTCTTTGGGACCTCCTATTAGTGACGTTAACAGCTTTCTTAACGATTCATGAAAGGCCCGCTGGGCAGGTGCTAAAAGCAGGCGGCGAGATCGATGGGGGAGTTTAAAATTTAATGATTGCGGGCGGCGCGGTATCGTATTTTTATTTAATCATTTAGTTCCAGCACTACACGTACATTGCTCTCGTTTTTGGACGTGCGCACACTACCCAATAATCCCATGAGACTTTTAGTACTTGTGCACGTGTAAGAGACAATACAAAAGGCTTCTAGTGTTTGCAAGAAAACTATGGATCGTTGCTTTCAGAAGGTATTATTGAAGGTGACGAATGTTATGAAATTTCGTTAGGTATATCCAAGAATTCCAAAATCTTGGGTGCCAGGTTTAAGGAATGTGCAGAAAAGTACTGGACAAGTACCAGACATTTCCCGCTCTCAAAACTATCTCAAATGAAATAAAATAAAAATTGTTAAGTAAAATGATTAGCTGTTAGAAAAACAAGAAGAAATACAGAAGTATAATTAGTTTATTTTGTAATTATTTTCCTTTTAAATTGATTCAGCCTAAAGAAAAGTCATGACAAGACTATCATATTGCATGTACAGAAAAAATAAATTGACATTTTTTAAATAAATAAATCAATCTTTTTTATATTTATAATCTATGTTTATACAAAAGAGGATAATAGGAAATACGTTTTTAATTTATCACTATATGCACATATCAGTCGGTGGAAAGGTAAAATTAAATTTCTATATAAATATTAATTTTAATGCAATATATTAATCGAATATGAAGTTCATTAACCTAGATTTTTGCTAATAAATACAATTTGAAATAAATATGGGAAATTTTCCGATCTAAAATCCAGGACAATTTCAGCTATATTAATTCTTTATAATATTGAATTTAGTTCTGAATTTACAAAATGAATTTTAAAGATCAGGAGTATTCCGATCCTTAACATAAAATGATCATTCAGTATCAAATAAATGGTTAAAAGCTATTTCCACCATGTCTAAGCAACCAGGGAAAACTGAATTTTAGCTGTCATGACAGCGACTTTTCAGCGGAAAGTACGCTCCGTTATTTGCGAAGACGTAACTCAAAATCCTATTATTGCTATTACCCTCCATCATCTATAAAAAAGTGGGAATTCATTATACGACAGTCTTTCATTTATTTCATTCACATACCCTAGTCCCTTACAAAAGATACCTTTGATTATAAATGCGACGAAAATGGCAATTTTCTAAAATAAATTGCTAATATTTAATTCTGACATTTTCTTTTAGCTTCTAAAGATGCAAATGAATCTTTTAATGAAAAGAGTAGATTCAGAAAAAGCTTAAATTAGTGTTTTTCATATATTTCCTAAATTTTAATTGTCTCTCTGTTTATTTTACGATGCTACTCTTTATTAAGCTTTCAAAACATTTAAGGCAGCTAGTGAAATAAAAGCGTCAATTTCCACTGAAAATTTAATCATCACATTTAATAAATTAATTTCATGAGATTTTAAAGCAAACGATCTTTTAGTTTTCAACATAAATAATATTTCACATTATCGTTTATTTATTGTTAAAAAGAAATGGCATGTAAAATGCTGTTTGATGAGAAAAATAAACATGGCTAGACATATGAATGGAACAAACATGTGATAAATTTAACGCGAAATAAAGATTTTTTTTTTCATTTAACAGACAAAGCAGGTGGAAACTGAATTCAAATTAGTTTGAGTAGAAATATATTTTCCAATATTATACATTGTTATAATATTTAATTTTTTTATTTGCTCAAAAATTGTACTTAATTCAAGGACGCTCAAGTAATTTCTGTGTACATTTTAAATTAATTGCATCAAGCAACTAAATATTAATTCTTCTATGAAAAAGGCACGCATACAAAGTATAATATTTTAAATTTAATATTTCATTAATGGACGTGAGGGCTTCTTGCTGTAAGTCAACACTCCATTGTTAAATTTTTCAACACCTAAATTGCTTTCAGTGTTTAATAAATATATACTCCGCACGAAATGCTCGTTAAATGCAAAGAATAAAGACTTTGTAGATATAAGATAAGAAAGAAATAATTAAAAAGTATAATTGTGAGAGTAAATCGAGTGTCTAGTGAAATAAAAGATATATATTAAATATATACTTTCATTAAAAGCTTAATTTAAAATTAACATTAGACTAAGACAAATGGGAGTAACAAATGCCCATGTTTTGATTAGTAATGTCACCTGTGTGGTGTTATTTATGATGCTTTGAGCAGTTTTTAAAAATCGTGCATTCATGAGACATCACGCATTTTATTCAAGGCTCATCAAATTAAGCGAAAGGCGTGTTTAGAATAAATTGATTTCAAATAAGATGATGTCTAACTTAGTTAAAAGTAATTATGATAATTACTGGTGGGCACGTTTGGCGCTAAATGAACCGCAAAAGCATTAATTTAGTTAAATATCATAAGTAGTTTTGATTCAGTTCAGTAAATGTACTTAGTAATTCATTTCAGTAGACGAATGCAGTGATTCAGAAATGCACATTTTGTCGTGAGGCTCTGGTGATGCATTTTTATAGATTGAATGCTTTAATTATATTTAACTAATGGCTTTAAAGAATAATTTAGTTTCCTGAAAGTGTTTTAATCTGAAAGTGTAAAGCATGTATTTCCTTTTTTGTTGTGAAGAAAATGTGAGAATAATTTTAAATTATTGAGACCCTCAAAGTTTTGAGAAACCTTATGCATGCACAATGCATTTAAGAAATGCCCAATGCATATCGAAGAATTATCTATTAAACAATTAACTACAATCACTGGTATATGCAACAAGTACATGTATAAATTTATGGATGAAAGAGATTAAAATTATGCCCTCTTTCGACAATATATTTTATCTCAATATCAATATACCGTCTTTCTATTGTTAAATGATTCAAATCTGTATTACGACTTTTGTCTAATTAAATTTAATTTTTAGTTATTAAATGCTTTATTAATAATATTACTTATTTAACATGTAAACATTAATAAGTATAGATTTAAAATAAGTTAAAGCCGGATCTAGAATATAGATTTTCATTTCCAAGCGTCCATGATATTGAGACTATCGAAAAGCTTTCAATAAAAATATCGATATTTAAAATGAGTTAGTGATTTATGAGTTACTGATATTTAAAGTGAGTTAATTTCAATAAAATATCGATATTAAAATGAGTAAATGAGTTAACACATTTTTTGTATATTCAACTCGATAGAGGAAATATTCTATCGTTAGGAAGATATAAGAAACACGTCCTAAATCTCCCACTTTCTTGATGTTTGAACTCAATGGTCTAAGTTCGAATTTAAGAATTTGGCAGAGCGAAAGTGGCTTGGTGTTTAGGGTTTTGTTTCAGAACTTCAGGGTTTCAAATTCGAAACCCCATCGCACCTAAGACCCATTGAGTAAGTAGGTCTGGTACACGTTATATTCCATCGGTGCCAAACGAATTCCAGCTGGTAAGGGGCCAAATTTTGGAGAGGAGATGTCACCTCAAGTGTCATCCTTATCATCTGCCCATAGATCAAAATTGCAAGATTCGTCCTACAATGGCCCTAAAGTTAATTTTAAAAGGGACGGTATTATTACTAAACTAAATTTAAAAGACGATTTTGGCTGAAATTTTCACATTTATTATTCAGAATGAAAGAGTTTAAATGTTCTGATTTCATATCTAATTAGTTAATAATTATTATAATTAATTTAACTAACTATAATTAATTTAATTAATCCCATAGTAATTTCGTTCTCAAATATATTCTCGTTTCTGATCCCGTTCCATTTTTTCTATCTAATTAATTCAATAGAAGTTTTATAAAAATCGTTGAATCGGCTTACAGCGGAAAGGTTCACCCACTCCAAATGAAACAATAAAACACTATCTAGATAAACACATTCTTTTGAAAGATCCTTGTGTTCCTCTTGCCCGTGACTGACGCGTGTTGAAAATCTCTATTAAAATCTTACAATATATATATTCACAGAATTAAAATTTTGAATAGATTTTCTTTTGATTAGCCGATAGATTTTGATTTGTAAGCATAAAAGTCTAAATTTCTAAACTACAAAAAAAAACTCAAATCTTTCTAATAAATTGACTTTTTACTTCTAATATATTTGATAAAAATTGGGTATATAAAATCGTGATACTTGATATATTTCTTTGTATCTGTTTTATATCAAATCTTTCACAAAATATATACAAATTTCGTCTCATGCATTATGCAAAAGAATTCAACAGATGCATGAAACTAAAATTAAAGTAAAAGTACATGAAGAAATGAAATAGTTTTCATTTCTATAAATCTTCCCATCATGGCTATTCAAGTAAAATAGACTCAAAATAAGAACACAAAGAAGCTATATAAAATATATATTGTGAGTAATACATCCACTTGGGCATATTTAGACTCTCTTGATGGAGGCATTATTCCTGTCTGGGAATCCGGAAACGAGTCTCAAATTTTCTATTTGATAACGTCTCAAACATCGAAACATTTATTCTTAGCAATGTTTTGTCCGATCCTTGATAATTTGTTTCATGTCTGGAAAGGCTGAATTATTAATTTTGATATAAAGGGGTGAATTCCATATTGCATTTATAAGTTTTAGTAGAGTGAAAAAGAAGCAAATCTGTTATTTCTAGACGAAGTTGTATAAAAATTTTGAGTGTTTTTTTTATTTATAAAATAAAAAATTCTATTACTTATATATTTTCCTATAAATATTGTTTAAATAACAAGCATTAAAATGGTAAGGGACATTTATTATTTTTTAAGGACAAGAATGGATAATATTAAATATTAATTATATTTAAAGAATGAATTAAATGCAGAAATTGTTGCAGAACCTTAATTTTATGATTTCAAATAATGTGATTATAGAAATAATTTACAGAAATTATATATATATATATATATATATATATATATATATATATATATATAT
>JAOUZG010029736.1:286877-316197 GCA_026289955.1 Argiope argentata | reverse complement strand
TATATATATATATATATATATATATATATATATATATATATATATATATATAACTGAAAATTGCAAAGTAGCTACGTGCATATTAGCTATTGAAAGACATCTTTTTTTTTTGTAACCAGGGAGCGAAGATCAAATTTAGTTTCATATTAATTATCTCCTATTCTTATTTGGGATTTGTTAGAAAAGGCACCATTCAATAACTCTTATTTATATTTAAAGATTTCATAATTCAGTTAGAAGACTGAGTAATGATTGAAGTACGTAACACATACTTTGATTTCCTTTCTAGCTTTTGTAAAGAAGGCGTCACTTGGCCTCTTGTTGGAAGAGACACATGTACGAACAATGAAACACCTAGCCAGCGGTGAGGCTATTCATCCTTTGTTGCGCATTGTGTTTCTCCCATTTTAGGGTCGTCCTTCGGACTTGAAAGAAGACAAATAATGGAACACACATGCTTTCGGCCCATTAAAGCAGCAAACCGTGTCGAAATACCATAGAAGAAATGGTTGGTCCATTTCTTCTATGGACCACCCAAGCTGGGATAAAGTTCCAATAATGAACAGCATATGCTCTTTACAACCCATTGAAGAAAGAATGCAGATGCGGACATTGTGTATTGTGAGGCTTCCGTTAAAGAGTGGATGTTTCAAGAATCTTCCCACGACATTATGGCGCTCCAGTGGGAGTATTTCTGAAGAATGATTGGACAATCGGCATGTCCAGCACGCAGTGCGAGCCTGAGTGGTGGAGTTTCACTACTGTTAAAAAGCAGAGAGAGGAGCCAAGTTGATCCTAGAGAGGAGCCAAGCTGCTCCGGGAGAGAAGACAAGTTGAACGAGAGGAAGAGAAGCTGATCCGGTGGAAGAGACAAGCTAATCGGAGAGACGGGACCAGCTGATCTGGCTAGAGACTGGACGAGAGCGGATATGGCAACGAGACGAGCTGTAAGCAGTGCTGAAGTTGAAGATATACCACGTGATCTCGAGTTTGTTGGAAACATCTACCGGAAGTAATCCGTAGATCTCTGGAGATACACGCAGTAGCCGGATACGCGGACAGATTTCGAATTCTCGGCATAGATGCCGAACGGACAATCCAGTTGTAAATATTTATCAGCATTTAACCTAGAAGACGTGTTGTTGTTTTTATTATTGTATAAAGCTGTAAATATACCCTTTGTTATAACACGCTACCATTTTATTTGATCGACCAGGATCAAGTCATTACACTTTCTACACATTTTCGAACAACGATAACTTAATATAAGTAAGAAAAAAAATAGTAAACAAATTTCTAAAAGTTTCACTTATAAATAAGTGGAACATTTAGAAAACTGTTCACTGTTTTTCTTGAAAGTTTTCACATTTATAGCAATGTGATATTAGATTTCTCAAGCAAATCTGAAAATATGTATTTTAACCCACCTGCTTTTAAAGTTAAATTCGCCGAAATATTTCATTTTTTTTATTTCAATGTATAATTTATGACGATTCAGTAAAACAAATAACTTTTATTAATTTTATTCAAAAAATAAATATTATAAAAGCAAAAAGCACAGTAACAGTAATGCAGAAATAAGAAAACATGAAAAATTGTGTGTTCAAACAACACAATATGAAAATCGCTTACTTTGTCAATTTTTATCTTATAATAAATTATTGTGCGATAATCTGGGTGAAAAATGTGAAAGGGAGAGATAGTTAATAACAGAGAATATTCATACATAAAAGAATTTATGCAAACAAAACAAATCCCAATTTATAATTACATATCTTAAAACTTTAATCAATGTCTGATCTTTTGGTACATGTTGTGAGTGAAATAAGAAAATAAAAATCACTAACGGCAAACGATAATTACCTTTTTTTAATCATAAAAGAATTTATTCAAACAAAATACATCACACTCTCGATTTTTTTTAACATAGAACTTATAATTTGTTCATATATTTTATAATGCTAAAATATTAAAATTAATCTTTTTCTCATTAGCTTGACTTTTATTTTTTTTTAATTTATGAATTAAACTATGTTTAGAAAATATTTTCTAATTATTCAATTTTATTTTACTAAAGCAGTTTTTATTGGCATTAATTGATGATTTTGATAATTCGATTCGATGAATTGTTGAATTTATAAGTTTCCCATAAGTATATATATATTATCTTAAAAATGTAATGAGCCGTAAAACAACATCCATCCATTTAATGAAGGTCTTTCCTCTGTTATAAAAGGATAAATAAAGATGTACATTTACTTTGTCAAATCCTATCCCATTGGAGAAAATTCGACTATCACTTATCACAGAATTTCTAAAGCATCCAAACCCAAATGGGACAACGCATTAACATATTCAAATCGAGTGACTGGAAATTGCAGATAATACTTCCAGTTTAATTTTTCAAACATTATCCTTAAAATCTCAAATGACAATAATTCTGAAAACTTAACGACAGCAGGAATTGCACAAAGGCTTTTCAATTAACAACGCTCATTATTCTCCTAACGACCATTACATAAGTAACTGGGACGAGCGACGTCTTGGCTTTCATCTCCTGCCCAGACAGCTCATTCGAGTTCGTGAAGGCACAAAAGAAAGGGGAAATAATTGCGAGGTGGTTATTTACAAGCAGTGTGAAGGCCTTTTGGACAAGAAAACTAATAATGCAGACTATAATAAAGCCATTTTGTATGAGACGACGGACATTATTAGACACTTTTACACGAGAATAGCGCATGGAAAGTGGGGTTTTGTTGTTTGAGGCTTTGTTAACACCCAGCGATATGGTCATTTAGATGGAAAGGAAGGCGCAAATATGAGCCTCGTGTGGGGATTAGGCTGCCATCAATTACGTTCCTTAGACCCAGGGGCTTAGATTGCGTGTTTCGGGAGCGGTAATTCAGGGGTTGTCTTTAATTTACGAACGCTTTAGCTGACACGAAGTCATTCCCTTTTCACTTATAAATGGTTCTGCCTGTTATTAAGGAGGCCAATTTTCTTTCTTGTATCATTAGAGATGGTATGTTGCGAAATGCAAAAATGGAAACAATAAAATCTTGATTTCTTCAAATTAATCATTCATTTTTGTATATGATTTGCAATGATGAAACATCGGCATTTTTCAGAATCCAGCACATTCAAGAGAATATATTTTAGTTTAAGTATGGAGTATTAGGGATTTTTTCAGAGCATTGTAAATAACAGGCTAACTAAACAATTAAAAAAAATTTAGTCTAAGTAGAGAGTTTAAGGCATTTTAATAACTTGTATTCTATAAAATCTATTTTAGTATTATATGCTAGAATAGATTTTAGGCTAAGTATAGAGTCTGAGGCATTTTCCCACGACAGCATGAGACATTTTCCACTAAGTATGGAGTATGAGGTATTTTTTTAAAGTATGGTAAATAATAGAATTCTATACAAACAAGAGAATATATTTTAGACTAAGAATAGAGTATGAGTCATTTTCCCAGGACATTGTAAATAATAGGCATTCTAAATAATTCAAGAAAATAAATTTTAGGCTAATTATAAAGTACGAGGTATTTTCCAAGGCATTGTAAATAGACAATATTTACAATTCAAGAAAATGAATTTTAGGCTAAGTAAGGAGTTTAAGGCATTTCAAATAATATGCATTCTATACAACTCAAAAGAATAGATTTTAGATTCTGAGCCATTTTCTAAAGGCATTGCATATAATAGGCATTCTATGCAATTCAAGATAATGAATTTTAAGCCAAGAGTGGATTATGAGGCCTTTTTCCAAGGTGTGTAAATAAAAGGTATTCTATACAATTCAAGAGAATATATTTTAGGCTAAGCAGATAGTATGAGGCATTTTTCTATTTCATTGTAAGTAATAGGCATTATAAACAATTCAAGTGAATAGATTTCAGGTTAAGTATGGAGTATGAGGCCTTTTCTCCAGGCATTAAAAATAATAGTTATTCTTTACAATTCAAGGGAATAAATTTTAGGTTAAGTAGGGAGTTAAAGACATTTTAAATAACATACATTCTATACAATTCAAAAGAATAGATTTTAGGTCAAGTATAGATTCTGAAGCATTTTCTTAGGACATTGCAAATTATAGGAATTTTGTGCAATTCAAGAGAATCCATTTTAAGCCAAGAAGGAATTATGAGGCATTTTTCCTTTATTGTAATTATAGAGCTATATTGTAAATGAAAGGTATTCTATACAATTCAAGAAAATATATTTTAAGCTAAGTATAGAGTATGAGGCATTTTTCCAAGGTATTGTAAATAATAGGCATTCTATAAATTTCTAGAGAATATATTTTAGGCTAAGCATAGAATATAAGGCCTTTCTTAAAGGCATTGTAAATAATAGCCATTCTATACAATTCGAGAGAATAGATTTTAATCTATGAGGCATGAGGTAATTTCATAAAGCATAGTAAATAGTAGGCATTCTATAATGCTATTCAAGCAAAGTATGAAACAAAAATCATGGCAACGCTATTTTTTATACAGTTTATTAAATTTGAAATAGCGAATGCGGGAAATATCATATTAATCATTTTTGCAAGCAAGGCCACGGAACCTATGATTTTTTATGATACTTTGTGTATGCAAGTGAAATACTGGTTTCTTTTAAATAAGCGCAGGAGTTAGCAGTAACGGAATTTCTTTATTAGGCATTACATTCTCATGCTTGTTTAATTTATCGTCGAAAATAATTTCATTCATATCTGCTCTTTTTTTCTTGGAAAGGAAATACATTTCATATTTCATAAAGGAATACATTACAGATTTATATTACCAGCCAGAAATATATGAAATGTTTAGTATTTTCATAAATTACTTTAGATTCTTAGTATATCTTTTTCTAAAGAAGATTTCTTTTTTTAATAATTGCTCACTTCTGAAATTATCATAATAATTATCTGCTTCGCAATGTCCTCAATTTTGAATTGAATTTATTATACAATATAATTAAAAGAAAAAAAAAAGTATATAATTTGGTAATAAATGCAATCATTTTGAATTATTCTCGGTTTGACTTTCACTGTTTAAAAACTACGTGTGAAATGACGTCTGTAATTACCTTTAAATAACGTTATAAAACCTCTGGGCACTAGTTATCCAATACTTCTAATAACTAAAACAATAATTTCATTTAGCAAAATATTTTACCTCTCTTAGACGATGTTACATGCTAACAAAGAAACTCAAATTGTGATATTTCTTTTCTCATAAAGTCAAATAGTTTTTTTTTTTTACAAAAATTACAAAATGCAACAAAGTTGAAATTAGATAAATGTTTTGTCAAGTTTTACAAAACAAAGATTTGCAGACGATCATTATCAGTAGATTATTTTCCATACGCTAAAAAGTTATTTGGATGATAAAAATTTAATTAAAAAAGCTAAATTTAACTTTAAGCAGCAGTTTAGTATCGGTGTGAGAAAATCTTATATCTTTACATGTCCCAAATTATTTTATGTCAGTGCACAAGTTTCGGATAGTTTCCTATGTTTTTGCGTTGTTTAACTTAATAAATATTCTATTGAAAACATACTAAAAAGTTGGTAAAATACAAAAGAAATTCCGGCAAATATATCTGGGTAAAATACAAAGAGATTATTATTAAATAAACTTTGGTAAAATACAAAGAACGTGGCGAAATTCAGTAACATTCATGAATTCCTCTTATCATTGATTGATCTTGCAAACTTTCTTATCAGCGGCGATCTTTTAGCAGCTATTCTAGCCTTAAATGTTATCTTCTCGTTAAGCCAAAAAGAATTTCCGAGACAGCGATTAACACATTCCCCAGTGTCGGTAATTTACAGTTATAAGACGTAACATCATCACCATTTTACCCAAGATACTTTTAAAACCAATTAATGTTGAAAAAAGTTTATAGTATATAGTTTAATATCAAATGAAATAGTTTGTTAAGATGTTTATACGTGATAGCACTTGTGGATTTATTTTTAATTATACTATTTTTAGACTTTCAAAAAATTTCAAAATATTTTTTGTGAAACTGTTTCGAAAGAATAAAGAAATTTTGACTTAAAATTTAACTTCTATTTACCGAAATGTATGGTTTCAGTTCGTCCGGTTAAAACATTTTTCTATTTCTTATCGTGTTTTGGTATTTAAAACTGAATTGTGTCTATATATAACACTCTCTCATGAATATGTTAAAAATGAATTCAGAACTAATCTCAAATAAATTTTTGCTATTACAGATTTAGTTGAAATATCATGGTACTAATAGATACTAAAGAATTCCAGTACCTTCTTAACTAACATTATTCTTTGACTTATATTTACTTTAACTAAAAAGTCACACTTACAGTTAAGATCCAACGACACGGAGCTCTTGACCGGGGCGGATACATTGTTGTTGGACGCTTGGCACGTCAGTTCGGCCATAAGGTCCCTTCGGGTCAACGTTTCGAGTTGAAGCTCATTCCGGACAAAGAGTGAGGACGTGACCACTTCGAAAGTATCGTCGATGAGTGCCGGACCTCTCCACCATGTCAGCATTGGTGGTGGCTTCCCTAATGAAACAAGCATCACATTTGAATAACGACAACTTCAATAAAACTCAATATTTTAAAATATCTGCATGAAAATTATACCGAGAAAAACCTTGTGCAATTGCTCATTGATTTATTTTTATTGTTATACACTTTTTTACTCCATTTTTTAAAAATGAGAATGGCACATATTTCTTATGTGACCCTCAACTTCTATCTAATTATCCCGAAGCATAACGCCTATTTCTTTATTTATTACATGATTCACACCTGCTATTTAACCAAACTACCAAATCAGATTCAAAAACATATCAAAACAAAACAAATCAAGATTCAAAAACAAACAAATCAACCAGATTCATTGACTCTTCCAATAGATGATCCAACGCTCAGGGAAGAATATTGGTAGTAGAGGTATAAGGGAATACACTCGCTGATTCTCAGTCATCTAGTGAAAAAATAATCAATTTGTTCCTGTATATATGTTGATGAAGCATCACCCTGTCGCCACTTACATCATTCTTGAACCGCCAATTCGAGAAGAACCGTCAAGCCACCTCATTCCCGCCTGAAGAACTCTGCACGAAACCGCCGTCGATGTAAAATTGCCCAGTCATTCGTCAAATTCATATGTTATCTAAATGCTTGTTATTCTTAAAACATGACCATTTCTAAGTATTAATCTCAACCGGGGTTTCTCCTAGGACCCGTGAGAGATAATTGATGCGATATAGTATGGGTAGTAGAGGCCTGCTTTAGATCCCAGCTTACATGTCCACACACACATACACACACACACACAGACACAGACACACACACACACAATGATGAGCACATTGTACGCATCATGAACTCTATATATTCCTAAAAAGAGTGGCTCTTTATGTACAAAAACTGATAACTGATTTTCTAGTCCCAAGTAAATGGGGTGAATATCATTCGAAGGATGAGCTGCACTAAATATTCCACAAAAAAGAAGTTCTTGTTTAAAATCAGATAATGTGATTATCTACCACAAATAATTATGGTGCATAGCATTCACAGGTTTGTGGACATTTTCTGATGTCTCACACATATTGAACGCTTAATATATTCTCAGAAAATACTAGAAACATTAAAATCAAACTACAAATAAACGAGATGTATTTTTTAAATTCATCTGTCAAGAGTTGTCACCACAGCTGTAGCTTTGGTCGGTTTCTTTCATGTCGAATAGATGGATGCGATGATTGCGTGATACTGAATCATCGCTATATCAAATTGTTGCCACTTTAATATGTTCTTTAAAAATAAATTTGACTGTTTGTTCGTTGATTTCATTGCGTTATTTTGAACCAATAATCATCAAGATCGTTTCAATAGCTAGTTTTATGGGTGATTCGTAAGGAAGTATACACTTTTTAGATACTGTAAAGCAATAACAGTCAAAGATACGAACCACTTTAGCGAACCTTAAAGTAAGTGCACTCTTTAAGTGTTTTTACCATGACAGAAGACACGCAGGTAGCAGCATGAGTGTCATGTCACTAGTCAGTCAAAATGGAAGCATTTACATTTAATAATGGGTTTGTTTTCTTCAATTTAGCAAAATGTTATATGTGACTGCTGTGCAATGCTATTTTTGATAAAAATTCATGAAAGAAGTTCCAATTAGAACATTTATCTATCAATGGTATGAGAATTTAAATACTAACGGCTATTTGTGCAAAAGTGTAAGTCCTGTATCGCAAGAAGTTGTCATACTACGAAGCCCGAAAAAATCAAAGAAGGTGGCGAGAATTGAAGAGAATATTTTTCAACCCACCATTTAAAGCATTTTGAGAAAGAAGTTGCAAACTCCATACCAAGTGCAGGTTTTCCAAAATCTAAATGACGAACATAAGTGCTTTGAATTATGTATAGATATGCTGCTTCGTTTTGGAAACGACAATTTTGCCAATTCCTTAGTTTTTACTGGTGGAATGATTAGTTTTTCATGTCAATTGAAAGGTACACGATTTCAATGTTCCTTTTAGGAGGAGGAGGAAATCACAAATTCACAGTGAAACACATGCAAGACTCCCCTAAGGTAAATTTGTTTTGTGTAATTTCCAGAAAGGAAGTATATGTGCAGTTTGAGGGGAAGAGTCTCACAAAGATTATGTGTGACTGTCTTTAACAAAACTTAAAACTACCCCATACAATTCTATAACAGGTGATGTATACTATTTAACACTGATCTTGCTTTATATTACAATGAAACTGTATATTTCTATATAAATCACTCTGCATTTTATATTCTGCATTATAGCCTTTGTTTCAATCTTTATTGCTTCAATAATATTGCCAGTCGTATTTTATATGTTCAGTTTTCTTTATTTACCAAAGAATCATCATATAAAGAAATCATCATCAAACTGTTGAAATAGATATCTCAGATATATTTAAATAGTTTTAAATGAAGAGAATTCAAATATATCGATTGGAAAAGAGTAACTTACCTCCTTGACTCTCACAAACTAGGTAGAGAGAGTCGCCTTCATTGTAAGTTCGTACAACACCCTGCACATTCTTCCCTAGATTGTCTCTGATTTCTGGCTTTCCAGGAGGTACTAAAAGGGAAAAATAAGGGAACAATAATTAGAGAAAATAGTCATTAAAAACAACTACATAAATTTTAAATTGTATCTACATAATTATATACAATGTAAATAAAAATATATTTATAGTCCATCTTTTAATATGTGATATAAGATATCAAGGCAAAAATTTCAGAACTTCCAATCAAATGAAATAATAACTAAAAAGTGTTAATGGGGAAACCAAAATTCGTGATGAATTAAGTCTGGAAAGCAGATTTGAATTTTTAATATCAAAAACTGAATAACCATTTATTGTGTGACATATTTAGTAGTCATAGATTGTGTGGACTATTTTAGCAAAAATATTTAAAAATAATAATCAATTCATTCATCATTTTTTACTCTAAAAGCATGGGGGTATATAAACTGATTTTGGCATACCTCATGCAATGACATAGCATATATAATTAATTATCAATACATTTGTAATTTTTATCAATATTAGATAAAACAATATTAGGTATAATTAAACAACGCATATTTGTTTCTGCTTTTTACAATACAAAAATATTTGTTCAAAAGAAATTTCTAAGCAATTATCACTGTTACATTCTATTTAGGAATTTGTATTAAAGTTATGTTTATAGTTTTGAAAAAGCAGTTTGAACACTTTTGTTTTGGTTTAAAATTAAACAATCCAACAAAATAAATAGCAATGTCTTTACGCTGATAAAATAAATGATAATTTCACACAAAATAATAAATTTAAAAAATTCGACTTGTTAACAGATGATTGTAGAAAGTCTTTTCTATATGTATAAAATCTATATTGGCATTTTTTTCTTCTTTTCCAGCATATATCCTTATTATTTGCCAATATTTATATCCTTGTCACTTGGAATGCTTCATGTTGGCTTTTCTATATATGAGACAAAAATTACAATGCCATTTATCTTCAATTTATGATGAACAGTAAAATGCTTCATAAATTTACATCAAAGCTACAACATATTGAAAGCAAGCTTTAAACTAAAAAAATATAAAATATAACGTTTGCCATTTCCAAAATATAATGGCATCTTCACAATATGAAAATATTCTACTTAACAAATCACTTTGCATGCATGACATGGAAATAATGAAACAAAGAATAAAATATGAATCCCTTCAAAAGAAAAGTAAATCCATAATTTTATCAGAAACGATTTAAAATGTATTCCAAATTTTATAGACAAAACCACATAACCTGATGTGGCTACAGCATTATTGGTGATAAAAAAATTCTGCATCGATGTTAAATTTCAAATCGTTGAAT
Organism: Argiope argentata; assembly: GCA_026289955.1. Classification (NCBI taxonomy): domain Eukaryota; kingdom Metazoa; phylum Arthropoda; class Arachnida; order Araneae; family Araneidae; genus Argiope; species Argiope argentata. Next base: position 305,796 of record JAOUZG010029736.1, on the reverse strand, counting down.
GTGTTTTATCATAAATTCTTAAAAATAAACTAAGAAATTTCAATACAAAGTTATCATTTTTGTATCCAAATTAAAAACTCGAAGAAACTATGTAGTAGTATAACGAGTTTTATTAGTTTTTATTAATATTTTATTCAAAACTTTATTTCCTTCATTAAACCTCAATTTTAGAAATAACGATAAAAAAATTTGAATATACGGTTGAAAGAATAAAATGATGGCAACAAAATTTACTTAATAATGAATTAAAAAAAATTATTGATTTTTTCCCCAAACAATATTAAAATAAAATAATAATACATCAAGACTATATTTCAAATATATATGTTTAAAAGTATGACAGAAAACTAATAGCGGGAATTTTTTAATCCTTATGAAACCAAACAAAAACGTTCAAATTTTCAAATTATTTACGAAATATAATAATAATTAAAACTAAGCAATTTGTAGAAACATACAATAAATTACAACAATTAAACATAAAGTATGTTCTTGGTTATTCCGACTAAGTAAAAGTAAAATTTTGCTACGAAGAATCTCTAATAAACATACCAATAAATCTGTAAACTAATTTGAAAAAAAAAGATTAAACACCACATTAAATTTTCTCGTTATATTGCAACGAATGTTTAATTTTGATTGAAGCCCAGCTCTTCCTACATAGTAAGAAAGGCCGTTTTATGGTTAATTTTATTCGATGCTGATCAGATGGCGGATCAGCGACATCAGTGCTTGGCGACGAATTTAGAGATTTTGGCGATTAAACGGGTTATTCAAGAATCTTGGCGATAGAACAAACTGAGAGCTGAGATATAGTTGACTGTTCGAAAACCTTCTCTTCCATACTCTGGAAACTATAAAAGGCTGACAGTCCAAACGCGAAGAGCAAGCTTGAGTGGAGTTCACACGATTGATAACTGAGCTGTGTGACGAATCTTAGAGTTTATTATAGACTCAGGATCGATTCTTGTACTCGGTGGGCAGTTTTAAAGTAATGAGTTTACGATCGGATACAACTAAAGTGAGGAGACTGTGGTGAATAGCAAGCGATTGGAAATACAGAATAGTTACGTACATTCACTCCTCCTGTTAAGTTCTTTCTATCTAATGTCTGCGCTGTGGTTGTTATTTATTACTAATTACTATTTGTGTGATTCTTGTGTATGTTTCAGCTGATGTTTCATGGGTCATTGAAGTCTACAAATTGTTTTACACCGTACCGCTGTGGCAGCTATAGGTCAATTACCGAACTCGCAACGGTAGAGTTCGTAGCTGCGTAACATACCACTAGACAAAATCGATCACTCATTCCCAGAGGTTTTTAACTGGCTTATGAAGCTAGTGCCACACACCCACTACAAGAGAACCGTCATCAAGTTTAACGGAATTTTAATTTTTCTGAAACGATATATAATTTTTAACAACATTTTTAGCTTGCAGCTTTCATACAGAATTTATTGTGTCAAAATGGTGATAGTCAAAAATCTCTATACCAAAAGGTGAGTTTTCAGTGTAATTAGCGAAACCACTGTCTTAATAATGCCAATTTGGTGATGTTTTGAGTTCATAAATGGCTAATCTACGCAAAAGTTTTGCACAAATGAAATCTTTTGATAAATTTAGCTTATGATACTTTGCTGTTAACACAGTATCGATATACCTCTGCCTTTAGTAGCATTTCTACAATGTTCCTTCATTAATCACCTGCAATTTATTTTTCTTAAAATCCTTCTAACAATTTTCATTATAAACATTATAAACGATATTCGATAAATGAGTTTCAACAAAGGCAAAATACACAAAGAGGAGTATACTAATAGCTATAAATATTTTCGAAAAAATAAAAATAATAAATATAATTAATCGCATTGCTTGTTCTATCTTATTGTACGATTAGATGACATAAGTATGAAAAAAGTTACTTAATAAATGAAAAAATAAACAATTATTGTCATTAAAATAGAGCATTCAAAATATTATTATTTTATCTAATGCATATATAAAGTGTTATGAAATATATTTTCTATTCCTTTCAGGTATAAATTATTATTAATTTTATCTTATCCTAGTAGCAAACTAATAAAAACTTCAAAAGTTTGAAAGCAGAAAAATATCCAAATGAAACTTTGTTTAAAAATTAATTAGCTTTTATTTCCTAACTTTCAGAATTAATTTGAACGTAACAATTTTATGAGATTCCTAGGACAAATTTTCAGATAAATAAAAAAGAATAAACGTATTTTATTCCATATATAGTATTTTTACAAAGCCTTAAATGTTTTGCTCCTAAATAAAATTCAAAAACCGAAAACATTTTAATGGCGTTTCAGGAACTAAGCAGAAAATACGAATATCTATTTGAAAATTTCTGAAAGTTCACCTTGAATTTTATATATTCACCTACCTGCTCCAAGAAAACTATTACAATTTTAAATATCTAAAAAAAACGGACCACTTTTAAACTTAATATTTGTGCGCATAGTATTTTCAGAGAATATGGAAATTTGCAAATAGTATTTCTAAAAAATATATTTCTGGCCATAGTGGCTCTCTGGGGTACACATATTGAAACTACAAACCTTTTCTGATATTACTTCTTCCATAAAGTGGTCTGAAGTTGTATTTTTAGAAAAGTAAATTTGAACACTGTTTTACAAGCCCTAAAATATATTTTATATCTTCACCATTCTTCCTTGAAAGCTTCTGTATTTCCAGGTAAGCATGAGGAACTTATACTTAAACATGGGACGCTTTCTAAAAAAGTAGTATTTTGCGTATAAATATGTTGTAAATATTATACACATCGCTTTATTAATCTAGAAAAATATTTAAGTTCATTCTTATTCAGAATGAACTTTCTTTTTATTCCATAATGCAAATTTATTGAAAAATTTTGCAATATTGTGCAGTCAATAAACGACATTTAATACATTTCCCTATAAAATAGAATCCTATATAAGATATTTTATAAACCAGTTTGGGAAAGAATTATGTATGAGCTAGCGATTTTGTTATCTAGGAGAAAAGATAATTGAAGAGAAAATTCTCATATACCTGAGAATAATTAATTTTCTCCCGATTTCCATTAAAAAGAATTGACTGACATTGGGAGACATGAGTTTTCATCTGCTAATAGAAAAATTGACATTTTAGTTTTTATCGAAAAATATAAACCTGTTGATTATTTCAGAAAAAATAATAGCCAAAAACTGTTATCTTGAATAATATATTGAATCAATAACCTATACATTGCAATTGGACTTTCTTTTCCTTCACGTGACATTTCACTTATCTCCCAATTATTTAAAAAGTGTAATTGAGATGACTGTTGGAGTAATTAATAATACAAACATAATGTAATATTTATTGAATTTAGGTTTTCCGATATATTTTTTACACATTAGTCTTATGAAACATATACATAATAATTGCATAATGAAAACTAATGAAATATTAAAGTTGCATTTATTTTTTAGTCCAATATTCTTTTTAGTTTTTATACATTTTACTAGACGCAAGTAAATAAAGCATTCTATTGAAACTGCTAAAACTTACCTTGAATAATAAAATAGCTAATTTATATTAAATTAAAGTGTTATTGCCCATGCTATGAGTATAGATTGGTACCAATTAGTTTAGGATAGATATGAGAAAGAACGAAAATGTCTGAAGTAATTCATTATTAAATTTCCTCGAATAGAATATATGAACTAGAATATTAAATGTTATAAAGTGAAAATTAAATGCTGGTTTCGTTTTTAGTACAAATAATGAGCTCTGAGATGAAGAGAGTATCAAAATATTTATTAAACAGCACAATTCAAATCATTATTTGTTTTTTGACGATACTGCTAAATTGAAAGATGAAATATTTGAAATATATAACTATCAACTGAGTTTGTGTTAAATCTGAGTCAAAAAATTAGAATGTGAGCAAAAAAATTAAGTGACAAATAAAAATAATTTTATTAAGTAAAATAAAAAGAAAATTAACTGACAAACCAAAGTAACTTTATTAAGCGAATTACAAAGAAAATTAAGTAACTATATTTAGCCATGAATAATTAATTACATGTTATGTATTAGTGTTTATACGTACAATTGTATTTGTGAATATAAATACAAATACAGAAATGACATGCAATGTGTCAATATATTTTTTGGGGAAAAGCATGTAATGTCAATAAAGAATCAAATTTTAAAAGCCAATAAAAAGCAGTTAATACGTAAAACAAATATTCCTTCTGTTTGCAATAGTAGTTATAAGCAGTAGCAAATAATATATAAAAAATTAAGTCAATTCCTAATTAGATCAACAAAGAAAAAAATATTTTAGACACTTTTTACTAAATATTCACAATAATTATGAATAGTTTTTCAAAAAAACATTGATTTTCCCAAAAATTGAACTCGCATTCTTCACCTTCACGGGAAAAATACTGAAACCGTCACATTTTACAGATTGAGTTACTGTTTGTTGATTTCAATTTTCATTACTAACTGCAAAAGCACTATTTAAAGTATTTAAAATTAAGTTAAATTAATGAAATGGTATATGTAAATACTGTATTAGCAAGGTGTCACCCACTACAAGTTTAAAAAAAACTGTATTTGAACTTGAATGGATGAATAAACAATTTTATAAACGATTGAAAGTTTGAACATTATTATATATATATATATATATATATATATATATATATATATATATATATTGTTGCGTTTTTAGCTTAGCGGGTTCGGATTGAATGGACTTTATTTGAGGACAGCACAAACAAATTTATTTACAGCTATTTACAGGTATATACAGGATGACTTGAAAAGGTAAAACTTCAGAAAACACAATTCAGCAATAATCAGTCACTTACAGCGTAAATGCAAGTCTTACGCACAATAAACACAGTTTGTAAAACAGCTATATTATAGCACAGCAACAGTAAAGCACAGCGAGCTCAATAACACAGCGTTAACAGCAAACGCAAACACAGCTCACAAGCGTAACTCCGCGAGTAAAGCGAAACGCTTCTCTTTAAGAGATTAACTGCCAGGAAGAGGCAACCCGCCTCTTATATACGCGAGAGAAAGAACGAGGAGAAAACGCGGTTCAACCAGAATTGACTCGGGGTTACCAGAACATTCTTTCCGCCAAGTCAACCCGGCTGGCGCGGAGCATCCCGTGAAGCGCAGCCAAAGTTTTCACCTTTGGCGTGCGTTTTGCTCGCTCGTAACAATATATATATATATATAGGGAGAGTTTTTGAACTAATTTTAGGAAATGAGAAAAAAAAGGCTTACTATTCAATAACTTCAATTTATAAGACGAATAAAGAATTATAAAATTCTGTTTTAAACGATATTAGTTGGATAGTATTACTTAAGTATAACATAATACAACCATTTAATCTATGCCTATTTTAAGAATAGACAGAAAACTATTTTGAAAAATCCACGAAAACTATGTCGAGGAGAAAATATATTTAAATATAATAAGCCTCATTTACAGGTGTTCAAAATTCTATCTGTGATTTTTTTGGGTGATGACTGGCTCACATTTCAGAATCTATCAATTTGCTGATATTTATGAAATACATAAGGAAATTCAATCTTCTTCATGATAGATTCGAGATGAAAGTTCGAAACCAGGACATTTTCTGAGTTGTTCAAGAAACTTTGGATTGGCAGGGTAAGGTAACTGGGTAGAAGGTTGCTTAGGAAATAGAAAAATCTACGTGACACAATGCACAGTTGTTAAGGTCAGCCAATCGGGTTTTCGAGAAATAATTCGAGGTGCTGCATGTCCAGGATGAGAGGAATTTCTTTCTTAGGACGACTGCCTAATCTATCTTGGATCAAAAACATAGAGGCCCTTTTTGTTCCTTTCTATTGGTTGGTACTTTAAAATCCAAAATTAAAAAAAAATAAAATATGGGAGATTTCTTGATTAAAAGAATAAAATAATAGCTCCTGATAAAAATAGATAAAAAAATGACAATTTTTTCATAAATTATTTTAACCCTAGAAATGCATCCTTTAAAAAACTAACAAGAATGATAACCATTAGTCTCCGAGACGAGGTCCATTTAAAATTAATTTTTAAAGCTAATTTAAATCAAAGCATACTACCTGCAGACGATTTCATAACTCTTGATTTTTCAGTAGGATAAAAACATTATTTGTTTATTTTCGAAGAAATCTCTGCACATATATGAGAACATAACAAACAAAAATTGCGCGTCATTCTGCGAAAATTATATAGGCAAAATGCACATTCCCCCCCCTTTTTTTAAATTTCAGTTTGTGCAGTTCGTTGGCTGTTTAAATTCAATTTTAGAAGTTCACTTGTAATAGTTATAGTTGATCGGAGCAAGGCTGATATGTTGAGACGCTTCTGCATCCATGGAGCAAGAAGAACTTCAATAAAATCATCTTTCGATTCCTTTTTAAAAGTAGAATTATCTTCCTCACTTAATTCTATCAATAATTCACGGATAGCTTCTGACCTTCCACACAAATTTTCTCCGTGAAAACGCTTCGGCATCTCCAAACATACACAGAATTACCTTCTTAATACTAACGGGACAGATAACTCTTCTTCTATGCGACGACTATTGTTCTGGATATACTACAAGAAATATTTCGGTGAAAAGGAATATCCTCATCTGTAGTTCCTACGGTCAAATAAAAGTACTGAGTAGAACGATCCATTTACCATTATAGGGGAAGAATAATCAAAGTTTTTTCTTAAGCTTTCGTCCAGGAGACGAATGGTTAGCATTCCAGCGTTAATCTTTTAAAATACAAAACTGATTAAAATGTTTTTTCATCAAAAAAATAATAACGAAAGATGAATTAAAACGCCGTTGTCTTAGCACAGAGGTAGAATGTCTTCAAGTGATATATCTCATCCAGATTAGGGTATGGTTGTTCTTCTGTGCATTATCTGTGAGGTGTGTGAATGTGCCCTCCTGTAAAAAGCGGCTGTGTAAGTAAATGTGCGTGTATGTGTCATTCTCATATGTCTGACTTCTGCCCTCGGGTAGTCAGGGTTCCATACCCTCAGAAGCTACTGCACCCTTCTTTCTGTTGTAAAGCGAATACATCATTGTCATGATTCAAACCATTTAAAATAAATTCTATTATAAATTTTAAAAAAAATTAAATTAAAACATGTGATTAAAGATACATTATTCGTACTGAAAATTAGTGAAATCGCACGAAATAGCGATTCATTGAAATTAAAAATGGTTATAATAGTTTCACATTTCTTGCCTGGCTGAAAATATTTAATATTAACAACATCTATAGTAGTTTATTATTAAATATTCTTCTTTAAATACACTTTTCACAACTGAAAACAACCAGAGTTAGAAATGGTATACAATGCCTCAGAAAAAAAAATCACAGAAAATATTAATCTTGAATAAATTGGTTATTTTAAAGAGGATAAGTATATCAACCTCTAAAAATCAAATAAAATTTTCCACTATTACTAGATTTTAAATTTGTAAGCAAATATTATTCCATATTGCTTAGATATATGTAATTAAATATCACTATTTATATTAGATAACAAATCCATAGTTTTGTTAATTGTTTTTTAATTAAATGCAATATTTAAATATAATAATTTGAACTATTATCAAAGCCTATTTATTGTTAAAGAATCTTTACAAAGTTACTATGAGTATGTAAAAGAGGAAGTTCTAAGTTCTAATATCAGGATATGTTAGAATAAAAGAGAATTTTATCAATAATATTCAGTTTTTACTCAAGGAAAAGTTTGTCAGATCTCATTTATAAAGTCATAGATTCATCCCTTAAACTTCAACTTTAAAAAGCACACATTAGCAATTCTTCGAAGTCTTCTTTGACAAGAACCTAGAGTGAGAACATCGTAAACTTTAAATTTATTCACAAACTCATACCTCCGAAGTTTCTCTGACGTATTGATAGATACATACACTGCTATGAATATGCGGCTACTTCTTTATTATTTTACTAAATTTATGCCCGGGCCTTCAGTTTTTCCCTTAAAATATGAAAAATCATCCGTCTCTTTCCTCACCCAAAAGCCGGCAACAACTGTTGTGTTTTGTCCCGAAGTTTGTGCCGCACATAAACTTATTAAGTAACTCTAACAAGGATCAATATTCTGTAACAACGCACCCACAATAGCCGATCCGTGAAAACCGCCGAATAAATGCCCGGCAAAAAGTGCGAGTTGGGTAAGTATGGGTGAATGGGTGGGTGGTGGGTCGTTAAGGCATGTGGGTACGTGATCGCAAGTCAGACGTTTCTGATGTTGTTATGTATTCATTATGCCGGAGACTTCGCTGTCAGGAAATATGCTAATTCTGACAATCCAGCGAGGTTAAATGTTAAACGACAAATGAATCATGTAGCTGAATAGTAAGAAGGCTCCTTGGGGTTGTTTGAGAAAATAATAAGGATTGTAATGGTATGCGATCGAACAGGATATCTTGAATGGAAATATGGATTTCATCTGAGCATAAAAGTGAAATGGGATTTTTAAAGCGTGATGAGATAGAGAGATAATTTTGAATTAATAAGCACATTCCATTGTAACTTTTTAGTTAACAATAATGATTTGAATCTGTATTTGTTACATTATGTTTTGCTTTGTAAAGGAATTGGTATTTCAGTTGTATTTGAAAATAAACAAAAATATGTTAACATATTTGGTTTTAAATAAATTTTAAATTTTTTATGTTTTTAAATATGATATGGCAACAATAGCTGGAGATTAAAGTTTATTATTCGATATTGGTTTGTCGTTTCAGAAACGAGTTGTTTTGAAATATTATATACATAGCATAAGTTTGTAGAAGAATTAAGAGAAAAGGACACATTCAACATATTTATTTTTACACTAGAAGACAGGAACTAGGGAAGACCTAATGAAAAGTGAACGTATATAATGTAACAAAAGGAAAGTATGTGCAATTTTTCCTTTGATTTATTATTAAAAGAATTCTCTAACAATTTCTTAGAGACAGTGTTAGAAAGAATTGAGTTTAGAGGTGGGATTTCGATAAAGAAATAAAAGAAAATGCTAGAATATATTCTACTTTAAAGTAAAAAAACATAAGAGTTTAATTAAAATTTAAATAAAAAATATTATTATTACACAAATGCACTCACAGATATATATTATATATATATTATGAATAAAACTAAATTAAAATATCATTTTTTTAAAAAAGTGTTAATTTTTTCAAAAAAAGTAAAAAGCTTTAATTGTAATTATTTAAATTGTATCTGAATTTTTTTTTCTTCAAATAAGGGACTTTAAACAAGAAATATATTTTTTTTAAGAAAAGGAACTTTAATCGAAACAAGGAGACATTAGAACTAGAAACAAATACAAACAATTAGGAGTAAGTGAAGGTGAGCAAATCAAGACAAATATATTTAGCCTTATATTGGTAAAAAATAGAAAAAGGGTTCTCATATAATTAGCGTGGGTTTAAACTAGTCTGCCATTAGAGTAGTCGATCTGCTGGCAAACTCAATGATTGGCATATTTATCGTTCTTCTTTCGCATTGTGCTAATCTTGATATTCTGTAGAATCATAGGACTAGAACTTTAGTTTGGAAATAGGATTAATTTCTTGTCATGTTTAGTTGATTTATTAATAACTATCCGCCTTTGGGGATAGATGATTCGCTAGAGAAATTTGAAATTTTTAATTCCAGATATAAAGCTTAGATATAACTTCATATCCATGATATCATGGGATTCCAGACATTAAAGATGCGTTACTTTTATTATTTTTTCATTTTCTCCATTCATTATGTATATGCCATTTACTAATAAAGGCCATTCTCATGACATTCTGGCTATATTAAAATTATAATTAAACAATTAATTTATCTGATAAATTTTCATGTATTTCATCGTTACCTTTTAAATCTGTCTTATAAATTGCACAAATATGCGACAAAATTCTTTAAAAATGGAAGAAATCACGTGGTGAAAAAACAATAAAATGATTTGAACATTATTCATCTATAAAAAAATTCGTATACAAACAGGAGAAAGACGTCTGTTATTTCTAATTTCCTAATGAGAACTATAAATATCTGGTAAATAGAATTCACTTACGTTACATATTTTGAATGTATATTTTGCCTTGCATTTATACATACACAAATACTTATATATATATATATATATATATATATATATATATATAGATATAAACATAGATTTATTGATACAATGCAAAAGGCCACTGTAGCTTGGTGGTAAGGTCACGGCTTAGAACCCGGATGATTTTTAGACTCGAGACCCGATTCTCTCTAAGAACCCTCGTTTAAGCGAGTCTGGTGCATATTAAATCAGACCTTGCCAATGTAGTGGGGTTTTGAGAGGTAGGTACAGACTCAGGAGCCTGTCCTCGTCTTTCAACATAGGTTCAAAATGATGAGGTTAGTTCCAAATTAGCCCCATTGTTACTTTAAAAACAGGAAGTTAATACAACTAATTTAATATACGATGCAACAAATAAATGTAAAATATATAACGCAAGCAAATTAAAATGTATATGATCATCCCAAAACTAATAAAAGTATAAACTAGCTGAAATGTTAAAATATAAAAAGTTGCTCAGTGGTTGTAAGAAATAAGCAGAAGCACTTACATTTATGGCATAAATAAACATATACCAGAAGAGAATAGCGAGCAAGGCAATTTCTTAATAAACTGTTTAATGCGGTGATAAAATTCTATATTCTTTTAAAATTTATTTGCCAATCTGATATAAATAATAAATGAACGCAAGAACCATATATTCAATAATTTGTTGACTATATGTTCATTGTTTAATTATGTACCACTTTATAGCAGATATAAAGAATTTAATCAGCTCCAAACAATTCTTTTGTTTTTCTATGAATAAGAAAGCATTTGTGGGAATATTCCAATTGTATCAATTTTACGTTTTCAAGATTTCTAAATCTCTGCTACAAAGTATTTACCTCACAGATTTATTAAATATTTAGTTAATTGAAACAATTTAAAGTAATATTTACTTTGTAGCGAAACTTCTCTTCAATGCACTTCCTTTGAAAACCATTCAGAGCATTTTCAACATTCCAGAACTTTAGTTTGAAGCTTTAAACAAACATTTCACGATGTTCATTTGTTCTTGATATTAAATGAGGCATTTAACTTATGCGGGGAAATGAAAGAACAGAATTAATGAGAATTCATTGAAATATTCGTTTTCGATAGAACTCATTAAGCCTAATTCAACTTGTTGCATATGTTAGTGGAGGATCAGTTTTGAAATTTATAAAGCTGTTTAAATAGAGCTTTAAATGAATGCCTTTATCCTTTCACAGATGAAGTAGGTTACATTTTAAATAACATAAATGATTGCTCAGAAGAAAATAATTTTAGTTAACGTTTAGAAAAATAAAAAGAGTTAATGGTCAAAAGTAAATGCAAGTTTTTAACTGTTTTATTTTTTTTCTACAGGCTAAATCACCGATCATATAAGTAATTTTTATTTCCAATTGCCCAAATTCATATTTTGTGTACATTAAAATCCTCGATTTGTGTCTGTTTTGAAGTTTCGGTATTTATCTTTTAAAAACTCTCTCGCATGCTTTAAAATTCTACTTTTATCTCCTCCTCCGCCTTAAAATTGTTGACCTTCAATAATAACAGCAATGTCTCGCTTCGCATTGATGCGCAATAATTATGAAACAGTGATGTTTGGCATGAATCTATGGTTTTTTTCAGAATCCGTCGCATTATTTTGGCGATTAATTCCTGACATTGAATTAATGCACGAAATTCGAATTTTGGGGGAGTTTTTCTTCTGACAATTGAAATTAAAACTTTACATAAAATTACAGTTGTAGTCACAAGAGTACAATTATCTATTTAAATCAGAACATTATCGATCTATGCTGTTTACATGCATGGGAATGTACAGACAAACAGAAGGTACTTAAAGAAATTTGTTCAAAATTTGATAAAAATCTATATTACATACTAAACTTGGGAATCAAATTTTATACATTTATTGATTTTATTCGTTGTTTCCGTGCATACTAAAATACAAGCCTACAGACGGCGATGCGAAATTTAATAATAATACACTAATATTCTGAACTAAATTTTATTTATTTAGCTATCGTTTTTGTAATTTCTAATAGCACTCTCCATAGACAAACTCGCTGACTGAGTCAATGATTTTAAACCGAGAGTGTGTCTCTTGTTTTTAATTATCGCCAACTAGCGCCAACAGAGTCTTAGCTACTCACGCGTCACATTCGCTTACACATCATCTTTTTACAGGGGGGGGGGGCATGTTCACATATTTCATAGATGAATAAGCACAATCATGGGACTCGTACTGGGATTCGAATCCTGGATGCCCAGATCACAAGGAAGACGCACTACCCCGTTGCCAGGACTTATGCATTTAGTTATTAACATTTTATAGCAATTGTGTTCTCTTTTAATTGGGCAGACGAACTTCTTTTTAATGTATTTCACTGAAAATTTTTCATAAATATAAGAATGTGAAGCAAAGTCTATGTATTAATTTTCAACTGTCCAAATAAAACTGTTATAAGTCATCTGGCTTACAGACAGATGGACATAGAGACATATTATCGAAAATTTTCCTTTTGAACGTCAGATTTAAAATGTGGAGATACCAGATAATCTCGAATTTCATTAATTCTTATTATTATATATTTATGTAAATAAAAACCATGAAATTCGATATGGATTAATAATTGATAGAAATCGGATTATTTTTAGTAATTATATAGCATTTTCTTGTAAATCAAATTTTCTAAGGCTGCTTTCTTAATTCAGTCCAACCTTATACTTTTATTACGTGAAATATTTTCCCTTTTATTTTTAGAAGATTGAGTTAAGTTAACAGAGAAATAGAATTATTGAGATCCTGCATAACAATTAAATGTCATTAGGAACCAAATACCATCGCATCATAAATTAGAGAAGATAAAACTCAGGCGACATCCCTTTACAACAGGTATTTCGATTTAAAATAAACGCCATGAAAATATTTTTCATATTTAATAAATGCTGTTAGCATTTAAAGCATAATAATGTTAATTGGGAAAGTAATTTTCCCAAAATATTTTTATTTAAAATATTATTATAATTATTTTAAAAAAAACTATTCCAATATATTTTGCTTTTAACTGATATTTTTAAAGTTTATTTTTCAAAGTTTCATGATTGAATAGGCAACATTATTATCCTCATTTTAATCAATTCTTAAGACTCCAAAAATGTCTATATGATTATGTAATAATAATTTATTTAGTTCTATATATCTATATTCAGTTTTAACTTCTTTACAACTGATTTCTTCTTAATTTTTTTCCCGAAACATCAACTGAAAACTTCTTTAACAAGAAAGACCTCTCCCAATTACTACACAATGCTGCAAAATGAGGCACCACAAAACTTCTTTCATCCGTAAACTTTATAAATCCACGTCGCCTAAGCGAACCTCATTACCGTAAAATTTACGCCCAAATACTGTACCGTACCAATTTCACGCCATTTTGAGCTTACGAGAAAAAGGCACAAAATGACCCAACTTCTCTTCTTTTTTTTCGCCTCTTTTTTTTTCCGCCTTTTCCTTTCCCTCTCAGTGTTACCTTTCCTCCCTTTGCCAATAATAAATTGGTCCAAGAGATTAGTGATCTTTCATTGGTTGGTATGGACATCCAATGACCATTAAGAGAACCACCGGTGTATGAAGATGGCGGCTTGCGTCTGCTATAATCATTTATTTTGAGCTATTGTTATTCAAGGGCTCTGAAGCTTCAGTGATTAACGGCGGTTTAATGGCGCAAACGACTGAAAATCGCGTGCTTTGCAGTTGAGGGCCAGTTTTGCAGGGTTGTGTCCTGCGGCACCAAGTCAACCACTGATTAAATTCTGATTTCTAAATTGGGAAAGCAGAACTTGCTGACATCTCATATGTAACACGGTGAATTACAAATCTCTGTGGGCTCGCCTGATTGATATCACCCCTGGCGGCCGAAAGATATTTCATGATTTTTGACTTTCGAGCATTGAGAAATTTGTTGATTTAATTACCTCTATGAACAAATTTGCGCGCTTGATGTCAAAGTGCTCGGAGGATATTTTATTTAATCATTCAGTTATTAATATACTTCATCAAGGTTAATTTTAGGATGATTTATACTGGATTGCAAAGGATCATGCTTCTTTGATCATTGAATAAAAATACCTCAGGGGATTTAACGCATTATAATTAAATGAGTTAAATCTACGAAAATGTATATGACCTTCAGCTGAAACGCTTTCTTTTCGGATCATCTTGAAAATATACATGGATGAAATTATTACAGAGAGCATTAAAAATTATGATCCTTCTTATTTAGAGCTTAAAGGATTGCCTTACATTAATCCAGTAACTCTTCGACAGAATATGGCCTAGAATTCATTAACATTATTTTTAATCGTCTAAGACTTCCTAAAAGCTTTCATTATCTCCATGATGGAAGTTTAATTAAGTCGGATACTATGAAGAGTCTCGTGGTATAAAGCAGAAGAGATGAGGCATGTGAAAAGTAATTGTTTACATGGTTTTCTGATGAAAGTTTTTTTTAACTCATTTCCATATTCACAAATAGAATTCACTTAAAAAAATTGATAATTGACTGTAAATATTTTCATTAAGTAATTAAATAAATTGAATCAAAAGGGCAATAACTATTGGAATATTATTTACGTTTGCAGTAGAAAGCTAAATAATTAGTATAAATTACAGCCCTTTATATATATTTTTATATATGTTGTTCACATTTTTAGTCATTACATAAATACTTTTTATTCATCTGCTCAAGTTCAAATACATTTTAAAACTTATAGTAGATGCCACTTTATGTTAATACAGTTTTGTTCAATATAAATTCATTAACTAAATGTTATTTTCAATACTTTAAATAGAGTTTTAGCAGTTCGCAATGAAGAAATATACAGGCAGTAGCTCAAATATGTGAAAGAAATTCGGATTGAATAAGGTAAATACACTTTTCAAAATCGGGTATTAAATAAAAGAAAATGTATTTCATTTTATCAAAATTATTTGATAAAGTTGATTACTGATAACTAATTTTAAAAAATCAATTTTTTCTTATATCATAAAAATGTACAAAATTTAGATATATTTTGAAGAATTCACACACTTTATATTTGGATAAAGAATGGAAAGGTAATTTATAATTTTCTCAAGTATCATCAATATTACTTATTTTATTGAAATAAATCTTCCGATTAAACTTATTTCAGCACGCACTCACACACACTGTTTGTTTGTTTGCTGTGTGTGTGTAAAATGTGTATCTGCAAGTGTGTATGGTATTTAAAATTATTTTCCATTACTAACAATCACAGCAACCAGACCAAAAGTGTTTAGTTGTCAATCTTAGAGGAACCTTTAGTTTATTTTGTTAAAGCCGAATTTCGTAGAATTCGACAAAAATTAATTTCTAATTTTATCAAAGAAATCAAATAACGGCATTCACATCTGAGCGAAACCTCCCAATAATTTTAAAACCTAACAAGTTAAAGAGATAAATCAAATAATCTAAAAACTCCTACTCGAGATTTAAAATCATGATTACTATACCTTTTCGAAATCAGAGCACTTAAGTTCAAGAGGGAAATCTCGACGTACTTTCTCGCGAAAACACTCTTCTAACGACAGCAATTTCTGAAACATTCCTTTCCATTCCGGGTCGACTCGTAAGAGGGGGGTTGCCGGAAAGGCTCATAAATCTTTTCACTTAGCCCTCTAAGAATTAATAATAAACGGACTTTCACAGGAGCACTCGGGTATTATTTCTGGTAAACAACACCAAAAGTTCTTGTTCTGGAGATGAAAGTAAATTCATTAACGCAAGTTGCGGGTCTCCTCATCCTGACTTTCGATAAATTTCCTCTCCACCTCAATTAGAACCAGCAAATAGGGGTAATTACTACACGTCACGCATTGGAGGTTTAATTAATCATGCATTATATTATTATGAAAGAGTTACTATATGTTGGATACTAATCCATTTAATCGTGGTAAATTAATGCACTTAGCAATGTGGAGAGATGAATTGTGCATAACTTCTAAAAAGTTCTGCAAGATGTCTTTGTGAAGTCATATTAATGCAATTACGAACAATGCCTATAATCTATCTTGTTAATGATTGTACGGAAGTATATTAGAAAATATGCAAATTTCAGTATGTAGAATTTACAATAAAAAAGAGTCCTCAAACAATAAACAAACAAGTAAATAGAGATATGGTAAATTTTTGAAATTTGCGAACCAAATTTCAATGTCTATATTCGGTCTTATTATGCTGTAAGATTGTAATCAGAAAGTTTGCAAATTTTAGAATAATATTCATAAGAAGCCTCAGAAGAATATGTTTTACATAAACAGTAAAAGGGTAAATTTAGAAATGGGAAATTTTTGAAACTTTAAAGCCAAATTACATTGTTTCATTGTTTTATATTCTGTTTTATTATACTTAATGAACGTAGAAAAGCCAATAACAAAAACCTTGCTTATTTCAGAAGTATATAGACTTTGAAACAGAAACAAATGTTTCATAAACGATAAATAATTAAATTATACAATACATAAATAAACAGACTATAGAAATATCTTTGCAATTTCTAAACCAAACAAAAATGTAAATTAAAAAAAATCGTGAAAGACACAAAATTGCACAAAAGAGAGAAAAACAAAACATAAAACTAACATGGAAATTTGTAAACCAAAAAAAAAATTACAAAAAGTATTGAAAGACACAACATTATACATTAAAAAGATAAACAGAAACGTAGAACCATCATTGAAATTAATAAACCAAACAAAAATTTTAATTTTAATAAAAAGTCATGAAAGACAAAATTATACATTAGAGAAATAAAAATAAACATAGAACTATCTTTGAAACTTGTAAACCAAATAAAAATTTAAATAAAAAAAGTCATGAAAGACACAAAAGATCTGGGAAAATAAAAATTAATCAATGATTTTTGTTAGTGATTTATATTTTCCTTGAGAATTCCATTGCACCACAATAAACTATGCGGTTATTTCCATTACCACATTGTGTTGAGGGAATCAATTACATTATGAAATAAACATTGGTAAATAAAAAAATATGATACAAATATTATGTTTAATTCCATTAACCACAATTAACACCAAAGCATTTATCCATCAGTGAGAAATGTTTCGATTTGAAGTTAACCATATTATCGAGATCAAATCATTTTTTATATATTTAATCTTCTTCTATTTCCTATCCTATGGTTACAATCTGCAAAACTCTAAATATTTGGATCAATTGAAATTATAACCAATGAGCAATCAAAAAATTTATCAATGAATTAAATATGTATCATTTATAGAAGCAAGGTTAAGATGTGAAGTTTAGTGACCAGACAGATTCCGAATTATTCTGTTGTTACTAATGACACTTGCCATGGATCAGTAATTTTAAGACGAATCAACGTCACTTGTTTTTGAAGTAACGCCAACTAGGGACAGGAGGACTACTTAGCTACACAATCAACACATGAAAATAGAAGAACCCTTTTTACAGGGGGGAGGGGACATTAACAGACAGTACACAGAATAACCATGCCCTAACTGGGACTGGAACTCAGAACGGCTATATCAACAGAAGAGGTACTACCTCTGTGCAAGGGTGCCGGCTGAATTATTCTTTTTGTCGTTAAGTCCAACATCCTTTTGTGAGGTTATTTTATTTTTTATGCTTACCACCATTTTGCTGTAGGCATTCCCTTTCACATAAATTTTCATTCATTTTTTGTATTATTGCATTTTTGTGTAACTCATTTGAATAATATTTCCCCCACTGTGTAAAATTTTGAAGTGGTTATTTTTTTCTGATTGTATATGCTTTCTAATAACTCTAGAATACTTTAAGTTCCCAGACACGAATATCACAATATATTTGTTCGTGAATTTCTTTTGTTTCTAAATATAAGCTAAAATATTTCTAGACGAAAGTAAAATATAAGCGATTTTATTATTTTCCCCAAGTATTTCGCATATTTTTCAATCATGAAATTCAGCAACCAAATCATAATACATTTTTGCTACATTTATTGAAGATAAATTCAAGTGCTGCAGCAAAATTTATTCAGAAATTTTTTTTTAAAAAAAATTCCACTGTCTATTGATACCAAACAAATGCACACAAAATTCGTTCAATTGAAACAAAGAAACTTTTTTTGCAGGTAGAGGGAGGAGAGAAAGAAGAGTATTTCTATGGTCCATTAAATAATATAACAATATGCAAACGAAATATTCGCTCAGAAAAGTTTCCGTTCAAGTGGAAATTTATCTCTCGCTTATTTAAGTGCTGTTTGTGTATTCTAGGAGTTTTCATGACGAAGTTTAAAGAACTAAAAAATATCTTTTTATTTAATAAAAAAAAGAAAGAAAGAGGGAAATATGAAGGGGATCACCCCTTCATATTTCCCTCCCCCTTATTTAAAATAGATAAAATTTGTTCAATGATTTAGTTTATTTATATCAAGACAATTGGATGACTGTATGGAATCATTTTTTAAACTCCGATTAACCAGACAAGGAAAAAAAGGTCATTGATTAATAAATAAGTTATGTTTGGAAATAAGTTTCATTTATTTATTATCATTGGCTCCTTATTAAGGTGAAAATTACTCAAATTAATCAAGCACGTGCACGTTGAAATAATAATAACAACATATGCTTCAAATAAATAATGCTTTTTTTTCTCGATAATTTAGTTTTGAGAATCAGGTGTGTTAATGCTCTCCCCGATTCAGCTGATAAACCGCCAAATCTGGCAC
>JAOUZG010029736.1:235740-286867 GCA_026289955.1 Argiope argentata | reverse complement strand
TGATTAAATAGTACAGTCCACTTTGAAGCTTTACTGAGTCCCTAACAAGGTGGAAAACAACATATCGCTGGAAATTTGATTAACAAACATGGCTGATTTTTTGGAGGAGGGAATTTCTTTAATTAACTTTCCTAAACTTTTCTGAATATATAAGATAAATTAAACCTATCCTTGTTTTTCATTTTGAAATTAATTTTTCATCAAAACAATGCAGAAATATTATTTCTGAAATATATTCATTACTAAGAGATGACTCATTTAAAAAATAGCTGTAATAATCTCTCTATTTTTTATTTAGTAAATGTACCTGTGTATTATTCACTACTTGTTATTGGTACAAAATAATTACAAGAAACCTTTAGGCATACACACTCTGTCGATTAATCGATGTGATGCTAGTAATATATAATATCCAGTATATCGAATACATTCAACCAATAGGGAATCCTAGAAATTCCACGTTCGGAGATATTAGGTGTCGAAAGAAAGTATACCGAATATGTATTTTGAATGCCTTTTTTTGATTGATTATAACGAAAATTATAGTCACCAGATCACATATCAAATTTCATATATATATAAGTCATTGCATTTTTCAGTTACAGATAAAGACAAATCGGTGGACGGTCCTCCTCTCACAAATTGGGTTTCAAAAAATAACAGGTATCGTACAATTAAATTTTAAATTTTAATATCAAATTTTACTATCTTTTTGATCCAGCTTAAATCCTGCCTGATTTATTTATTGGAAAAACATAACAAATTCCATTACTTCAGAGTTCATGAAATAATCTGAAATTATGCCACTCAATGGCAAAAATGCTATATAAGTCTAAGAAAATAATTCTGATAAAGTATTTATTATCATGCGATAATAAATACTTAACATGAAAATATGATGTTTTGGTTTGAGGCTTTCGAAGCTTCAAGATGCATAAGCGACAAATTTGTGATTTATCGCTTTTCTGGCATGAATTGTTTCCTTTTAGGTTTATTAGAAAAAAATGCAGATGGTTGTCACATTTGTAGATTTATCATCAGCTAAAGTTACAAATTGATTTCCAAATTATTTCTTTTATGATTTCTCCCTAACTGTTTTAATTAATTTAAATCATTAACCACCCCGAACCGGTTTGAAACAATCATGGGATTATCAGAATATGCATGTATCGATGTTCAGAAAAACGATTTTTTTCTTCATATCAAAATTGTTCGAGCTCCGTAACTTTATGTGCCAGGTAGAAAAAATAAGAAAAAAAATTTTAAAGAAAATTTATATATATGTGAGTGAAAGAGAGAGAGAGACCGATAGAGAATTCTCGTGATTATTTCAAACTGGTTTAAACTGGTTAACGACTTTAATTACGATAAATAATGACTTAAAATTATAATGTTCTCACATAACTTGAAATTTGCGACTGCATATTTTATTTATTTATTTCACTTGTATCAAATTATGAAAAATCAGATGATTAAAAACAGAAACCGTTCATAAAATTAAGTTACGAGAAATTAAAAAAAAAACATTTTTTAAACCCAGATTGAAGCTAAATTAAAATGACTGAACATTCAAAAACTCCGAAATAATTTGCTTCGAATTACGCAACTAAAAGAAATATGGCATTCATTTAAAGCCACTCAGAAGCAGAAAATAACCAAACAAGATCAATGAAAAAATCTCCAAAAAAAAATATTCAGATGACTGGTGTAAAGCTCAGCGAAAAACTGACTCTTATTGCATTTAACTTGAATGAATACCAGATACATTTGATTTTTTTTCTTTTCTGGCCTAAAGAAAACCATCCTAGGCAAAACAAAAGAAATAACCCAGGATGGATAAAAAAATGTTTGGGGAAGGAAACAGAAGCAATGGGAAACTAACCTGCACCATTTTTTACGCAATTCCCCGTCGTGGACTGGTTTATGGCAGCTGAGTCCACACATGTGCAGCGGAGCGAAGCCAAACCATCCTGGCCGGGATCAGAAAGAAACAGGATACTTTTATCCTTTTATGCATATAGGAAAGAAGAAAGAAGAAAAGGAAAGAAAAGTAGGGCTGGCACTAAGAAGGTTGGCGTAATTCTTTCTGTCAAAGAATGTTGTACGGTTAATGTACGACAGCTTTCCGGAGATTCCGTGAAATTTAAAGGATTTAAGGCTTGTTATTTTTGGTTAACTTTTCCTTCTTTTTCTCAGTGTTACCATCGAATGTAATAGAAAAAGTCACGTTTTTGTAAAAGAAAGTGTGTCGCTCTAAAAAGTTTATGTTCCTCTCGTGTGTAAAACAAAGGAGTTTTAGAAAATTCAGCATTTTATCATTTAGATGGAGCGTTTTATTCAGACGTATGAATTACAATATAATTTAGGAATTACTATAGCATTTTCTTGATGTAGTTAACACACAACCACAACACCGCTTCATGCCCCTGCAACTATAACCACCTGATTATCTAAACAGTGTAATGAGCATAAAGTGGAAGTTATAATGAAAGTGACTGTTTTAAGAATTCTCACATTTAATGGTTAAAGTTTAATAATGATTTTAATTTTGAATTAAAGAAAGCTAAAGACAATCATCTGTTTTAAATTAAAATGGGAAGTGGCTTTGTCTAATTAAGCTAACTATTGGAGAGAAACTGAAAACCTATGCTAGTTCACATAAACAGACTTATAGTTTGTTTGAGATTACACATTTCTGAAAAATATTGTAAAAAACAAAAAAAAAATTAGGGACAAGACGGAAGTAATAGTAAAAAAATAAATACTAAAAATACAAATGAATGCTATGTACAAATAAAACAATAACAGAAAAAATGATATGGATTTATAGAGCTACTCTTGTGAATAGTGTTCTTAAAATCGAAACAAATCTGACTTCTTCAATGTGACGAATCATTCTTTGAATTTTCGTCCTGAATCATTGGGAAGATGCAACACTACGGAACCTAGCACGTTCTAGTTCAGGTGTTGGCTTAATCATATGGAAGGAAGAATTCAGCATACATTCTGCTGCGTAGTGGATCAGCTTAACATCAAGATTTCCGCAAGGGCAGGAAGCATTAAGAGAGGTAGTTAACAGAAATTGGAGAAGAGCCAACTGAATTAGATATTCCTATATATCGAAACATTTCTGTAATCTGGTAATAAAAGAAAAATATTGGAACTCACAACGTTTGTTGCGACTGTCTGTGTTTAATATTTTAAACTAAATAGATGGATCTATTAGATGCTTTAACCGCCTTGCGACGGATCTATTAGATGCTTGTACAGCCTTGCTTAAGTCTACCCTTTGGTATAAAATAATGAAACATTTAGCATTTAAGGACAGAATCTCTCAGATTCTAAAACCGAATTTATAATGAAACTTCAATTTCTTGATTAGAAAGCATGACATGAAACTATTATAAATAATATCTTTCAAATATTGTAAACGAAAATATCATGCTCATTTGATGAAGAACGATAGTCATGTACGATTGGAAATAGATTAATACCATATATATGTAAAATGGGACTTTCAAATATAATTCCATTTAATCAGAAGTAGTTGCATAAATTCCAATAAATTGCGTGAAAGAGAAAGCTGTGAATGACAGATATATTTCCTGTAAAACTTTATCAATTTACATAAAAATAATATTGTTCCTTCAACCAGTTAACTGTGGAATTTAGTTTCAAATGATCACCACAGGGTGAAGAATTAAGAACAAGAAACGACGTGAATACACATCGAATGTAGGTCAAATGGTACTGTCACACATTTTACGAAAAACGAGGAAGGATTACAATTTTATATGTCAAATAAATTAATAATTAATTTTTAAATACGTTATTCTTACTTAAAGTCTTCAGAGTTTTGGAATTTTAATTAAAATTCTTTTATTAGCATACATTTTCACTCTGGCTCATACTTTTCAATCAAAATGTGATAAAGAAAATTAATTGATGGATTCTTATTAGGGTGGATCGAATACACACACCAAATACAACTTTTTTTCTATCTTTACCTCTAAAATCCAATCGGCTCCTCAAGCCTCTTACAAACCTCTGAATTCCTAAAAATCTGCCATTTATACACATGAAAATAATCATAATCAATACATTTTACTGTAGAAATACATTTTACTGTGGAAAAAATTTATTTTTCTCTTGTAAATTAATCAACTATTACCCTCGATTTTAGCAAGGAATGTAATGGATATGGCTGGATTGAAGCAAATAAAATAAAAATTCGAAAGAAGCTAATTGACTCTTTGACCTGAAAAAAAAAACACATTTTGAGATAAGTAAAATCGATATGAATTCTTACCTAACACTTTGACAGCTATCTGATAGTTTCTTGTCTGTGCCTTCCTGAAATCCACTCTACATCGATATTCGCCTTCATCTTCGGGGCCAACTGGGGATATTTCCAGAACAGCTGGCCTCGGAATGGTGTTGAAATAGGCTCTCCGGGACAGTAGATCGCTTGAGGAATGTCTGGCCTGACCCACATGACCTCTTCTGGCATCGAAGCTGTAGATCGGCGTGGCTATATCTCCCTTGTACCATAGTACCAGGTACACTTCATCTCCAATCATTGGGGAGATTATATCACAGGGTAGGGACACTTTACCACCTGAGAGCACGGTGTGCCTTTCTTGGGGTTCTAAAAAACAAAATTATTGAATGTTAGTATGTTTTGAAGAGAAAGTATTTAGACAATAAAAGATATAAGATAGGCAGTTTAAATAATTTATCACATGCATGATTTTAACAATTAGTTAGAGATATGTACTTAGTAATTTATTGTTTTACCACTGTTAGATATTCTGTGTGGATGGTGGTTGTGGATAGGACCGAATTGGCAACATTAGGGTTTGTAGCCGAGTAACATAGCAGCTAAACAAAAGTGACACTTATGTCTGGTGGATGTTACCTGGTTTATGAAGATTACACCATATACTCTCCCACCAGTGAGACAAATGATACAATTGCACCAAGTCTTTGGCGAACGTGTTTGAGTTGTTGGTGATGGTGGTTGTTATTTCTATTGCGCTGTTTCCTGACCACTTGTGCTGTCGGTAAGAGGTGCCACATCAGCATCCTCTACCGACAGTTGCTTATTCAAGCTCCTGAGTCACAATTGTGGGTGAATGGTTCTATTGCCCTTGGACCGAACTCGCAACATTAGGGTTCGTAGCCGAGTAGCTAGGCCACTAGATAAAAGTGATTACTCTTGCCTGCTAGATGTTATATGGTTTAAGAAGGCTTCTACTACAATATTTTGAATTAAAAAGAGCATACCATAAATTTATCAATTAATAAGTGAAGTAAGAGTCAGAAGGATCAAAAGTATAAATGTGTTAGATAAGATAAACTTCTCAATAATTACTTATTGATGTGATTTTCTCAGTTAATCGAAGCGTTGATTATATCAGTAAATTAATCCATCATAAACTAGGGTTAGAAAATAAAAAAATAATTTATAGAGACTTACTAATTAATTAGCGGGTTACTTGACAAGCAATTATAAAATGCATTCGATCACAAAAAAAAATTCTCATTAAACATTTTGATAGTCAGAATTAATATTTGAAAAGCTTTTTGCTAAATTCTATTTACATTTTTACAGTTATGATACAAAAATAAAGAGTAGTTTGAACAATTTTTTTCCTATTTTAAGAGTACAATTTTTCTTTAAAATATCCATTTTAAGAAATCTTACCAAAGCGAATTTTTTGATGCTTGAATACAGAATAAATTTTAGTGTTTGATAAAAGCAATAGATAACAGCGCCAGGTTTAATGACTTTCTTTGATAGTTATTGTTAACGAAGAAACAACCACTGCTATTTTTTCATAATTACTGCATACGTTATCATATTAGATCTGATCAGTACCACGATTACTGCATGTGTAAATATTAAATCTATATGATGTTCTATTATTCCTACAAATAAATGCTAGCTAAATATGTTATTTTTATTAAGATGAAAATTAAACAGAATTATTCATTTTATCAGTCATAATTTTCAATTAATTTTAAAAAAGTAACGAGTTTAGATAGATATTTATAAATGTTTCTATATCAAATAAATTCAGAATTATATGGCTTCTACAAGAATTAAAGTTTTAACAAAAAATAAAAAGTTTATATATCACAATTTTTTGTTGCAAAAGTCATATTTCTTACCCCCCCTTTTGAAATAAACGAAGAATATATTAGTTTTGATGAAACATGACACTTTTGACGTTTTAACAGTTTCTGTGATGACAAAAATTTTGTTTGTTTAACTAAAATTGCAGAGCTTACTTCAACATTTCAATTATACTTAACAGAAAACTTTTTTTATTCTTCCATTTCTAAAATCGAAATTTCTAAACCATTTGAGATTTTTTTTTCGTTCTTGTTTTGAAACACAAAAAGGAAAAAAAAATATATCTTGACTGACACCACTGCTGTACAAAAATGAGAAAAGTTCTTCGAAAATAAAAGATAGTGTCAGAAGTTCAATTACAAGTGACGGGTATGCTCGCTTTTCTATTAAAGTTTTTTTTTTCATTATTATTTTCTAAAATCAAACAAAAAATATTCTTAGTTTTTACCACATTTACTTTTCAAAAAAAAAATGTAATAAGAACGCAAGAGAAATCGTTTTTTGAAAGACAGAAAAAAAACATATTAAGCATCATTAATTTTATCACAGAGGTGGTAATGAATAGCATTTACTAAGGCTCTAATTTTTTTCTTTTATTTCTGCTTTTCCTTAGATTTCACTTTTTTTCAGAAAAAAAATCCTTTTACTTGATGAAAGAATAATTAAATTTCAAATGAGCGGGATTTCTCGATAAGTTTCATGTTTTGGAAGCGTTACATATCGATATTAATTATGTGACACAATGGAAAATTGACAGTTCGCAAGGCGTGTAAAAATTGAATTTTCTATTCCCAATGCTATGCTCAAACTACAAATGGAATTTCCTTTCAAGTGTAAGGCTTATATAGCAGTATAAGGATAAAAAAATATTTTTACTTTTTATGTTGTGGATTTGAGACCATTATGAATACACAATAGCTAAAAGAAATAGACTGGATGTTGCAGTAAGAGTATTAATAGATTTTATACGATGCATTTAATAAGAATTAAAACGTATTTCTTTACATTTTTAATCAATATTGTTTATTAATTATTCATCCTTTGTTAACTAGGACAAAATTTAATAAAAATCTTGTTCCCATGTTATAAAAATTATAATAAATAAATAGTTTACTACATTTTTTATCTTGTAGATCATATAAGATTCTTATAATGAATCACAGCAAATATATTATTTTTTAAATATCATGGTGATTTTAAGATATCAACAAATATATAAAATTTCGAGAATCTAATTTCTGATACTTTTACAGATTTTTGTATTTTTAGAAAACGTTACATGAAAATAACTTTAAAAGTTTTTGCATCCTCTTGACTTCAGAAATATTATTGAAAATTTTTAAAACATGCTAGCTCTTTGTAATAAATATGTTTTCTGTTCCGTTATAAATATTAACTTTCAGTTTTTTTTAGCTCAGAATTTTTTTAAAAATGAAATGCCAAATTTAATATGAAAAACTCATTAAGTGACATGGCATATTAATATTGTTTTTATTAAGGAATCATTATTTTTATTTTTTAGAAAACTTATGATAGATAATATTAATAAAGACATCATCGATACTCCTATGTTATTCCTTCATTCTTCTGAAGCATTCTTTTATGTTAAAGAATGGCGTCTTCTTTTACATCGTAGAAGTTCTTTTCAGGATTGGTTTAATTTCCTTACAAAAAATAGGAGATTTTTAGATTTTCTAAAAAAAATTAAGCCTAATTAGAAAAATTATGCCTTATTTATAGAAAAAAAAAGAGAATTAAAAGAGAAAAATTACAAATACATTTTACTAATAGAATTCTTTCAGATTTGAAAAAAATATATGTTTCAATGCTTTATTTTTCCAAGCATTTATTTTAAATAATGATATCTAAATAGAAATTATATTTGCTTAAAATATTAGAACACTAAAATTTCGATAAATTTGAATTTAAGAAATTAGTTCTTTTTATTAAAAAAATAAAACTAGTTCAATTAAAGATATTGATTTATAAAATATTTGCCAATTATAATTTTTTCAGTGGTTGAATTTCATAATAAATAAAATTGAAAATGTTTTATCTAAGGATTTAAAGCACTGTTGTTTTGGGAAGTAAATGAATTTTGCTTTCTATAATTTTCAAACTCATTTTTTTCCATCTGAACGGTTTGAAATTGATTTCTTTTAGTGTATTTTTTAATAATGAGGGAAAGAAATGGTATTCATTTCCAAAAATCATTTAATGAATCTTTAATAAATTATACGTTTGTGAACCAAATTCAGACCTTCATTTTTCGAATGTAATTTTTTTATTATTTTGGTTGAATTTGGGAGATGTTCTTTCATTCATTTCGAGAAAATCTTCATTAAAATTTAGATTATTATTACATTTAATTAATTTTTATGCTTTATGTTATATTATGCAAAATGTTAAAATTATAATCATATGCGATCGATCGAAAAAGTATTTATTTTTATTAATCTCTTAATTTTTAAAAAACTCCATATCATTGCTAGTAAAAAAATTTTTAAATTGATTAAAACTAATAACTTTCAAATCAATAATTTTTTGAAATGGATATCTTCTAATAGAAAAAAATTATCTTATAATTAAAAAAAAATCAAGAAAATTTTAGGCATTAAGATTTATTTATCAAATTAAAAATAACAGCTATGCAAGTAAAGACGGTGAAATAATTAAGTAATTAAAAGCTATTTAAATAATTAAAAGCAAAAAATTAGTAAAATTCCAACACTTACACTTTGGAATACCCACACGGCTCAATATTTTACTTTCAGTTAATTCAGATTTTCAAATTTGTTCATTAATTTACCTCATCTTGCAATCATTTGTTTAATTTATGAATTTTAGTTAAAAATTTAAAAACAACAAATTAAAAATTAAAAACTCATTTCTTATACTGATCTTTAAACCAAGCTTTGAGAAGTACTTTAAATGTAATTATTTTAGAAAACACATTACAAATATTGATAAAATTTGTGTTAATATCCCTAGTACATCTCAAATATTTTTTTTACTAATTAGGACTTTAAAACGTACCATCAAATTTATTAATTCATTTACCTTATCTTTTTAATCCCTTATTTAATGCATTATTTTTAATCAAAAATTAGTTAAAACGAATTTAAAAATATACAATAATAATTATAATAGCTGATGTTGCTCTATAAACAGTTTTGTAAATTTCTTTAAATCTAGTTACTTTAGAAAATTTACTTTAAAATAATAATAAAATTATCTTCTTGGAAATAACACCATAACATATCAATATTTTTTCCTCGCTTGATTTGGAATTTAAAATTTATTCATTAAATTCATTCAATCTTTCATCTTATCTATTTAATCATTGGTTTGATTTTTGAATATTAGTTAAAAAATAAACACTTGCCAATTTAAAAATCAATAGTTCATATCTGACCCTAATTTATGAATTTACTTTTGTAAAGAATTGCAAATATGCTTATTTTTAAAGTTATATTGAAGATATTAAAATTATTTTTATGAATGAAAGCATTACATCTCAATATCTTGCCTCAATCACTTATGATTTAAAAATTCCCTCTTAAAATTCATTTATACATACACTTCATAAATTTAATGAATTGTATAACTTATGGATCATACTTTAAAAATTAACAAATCAATAATTCATAACCGTTATAGTTAGATTTTAATAAATTTTAATAAGATTTTTTCAGTAATCATTCAGGTACAGTTGGTTTGTATCCAAGTTTAATAAATTAAATTACAGATATATATCCATTTTTATTGATTAATAATATTATCCTAATACGTTATATCTTATATAAATAAGAAATAAGCTAAAAGTTATAATTTCTTATATAAATTAAAAATTAGCTAAAAGTTATAACTTCTTATATAAATTAAAAATTGGCTAAAATAACTTACAATTCAACTGCAGAATTTTTTGATAAGTTAATTTTAATTCTTCTTATTAAAAAAATAGGTCTTTCTTATTAAAAAAATAGGAATATTCCCCCATAGAAACCTTTTTTTTAAATAGCAAAATAAGGATTTTGGAAATAATTCCTTTGCACGTACTCCTAGGTAATTAGGAATTCTGAAGGAAAGTGTTTCAAAATAAGGACGGAAAAAAGTGAATGGTTCAATTTACTTTTCCTTTTAACGCAACCATTATACATTTCAACGCCTCATTTAAACAATGTCAGAATTTTTTTTAGAAAGTGTATTTACTTGTTCGTCATGTGAAAAAAATTAGTCTCCCTTTTAATTATATTCCACGAATCTTAATCCTTTTAATATCTAACCCTTGCAAAGATTTTTGCAATAATTACAGGAACTGTCACACCTAATCCACAGAATGTTTTCATTTTTCTTTCAAGCAGATATCTTAGGTGATTTCTTTATGAGAAAAAGATATAGAATTAGTATATTGATATCTTGAAATGTTTTATGCTTGGATTAATTTTTTACACTCTTAATGAAATTAATTTCGCATTTCATTCTCTTTATGAAGTCGAGTACTTTATTTACTACATTTTTGCGTGAAATAATGACTATCAGAGATAATTAGTCTAGCTCCATAATTTTTTTAAAACCAGTTGCTCAGTTGTGGAACCTAATGAATTCTATAGAGGATTTAAAAGGCCATAGTGCAATCTACTCAATGATTAATTTGATTACTTTTATACTTTTGTGAGCTCAGATAATTGAGCAATTTCTTGAAGGTAATTATGCGACAAATTAAGAACAGAGAAGTTGTTTTCTTTTTCAGTTAACAAGTTAGTCAAAATTTAATTAGATTCTAAAAGTAAAGGTTGAATATAAAACAAATTCTTCAACGAGCCTAATTTTTCGAATATAAAATTTTTATATCTGAAGTATGCAAAGGAATAAAAACATCTCTATTTATATTAAGATTAGCTTTATGATGCGTCTGTATATGTTTTTGTTTTTATATTCTGGAAGTGCTTAACCAAGAGCTATAGAAATTCCTACGAATATACTTTGGAGGATGCGAATGCTTACTTTTGATTTAATTTTGAATTAAAATAAATAAAAACTAAGCGATATTTAATTAATTAATGAAGAAGAATTTTACATAAAATATTATCTATTCGATGGTACCTGCTACAGATCTCTCATAATGCAAAATTATGGATATATATTCTAAAAGTAAAGATTCAAGTAAAGATTCAATATTCATATTTTTCAGATTTTTACTTATTTTTTCCTACAACATATTTTCTATCAAATAAAAAAACAATTCTGTCATAGTTGTATGACAAAAATTATAAAGCAAGCTAAGACTAAAGAATAAATTTAAACACGCATCTATGAAACTAAACAAATATGCGACACTATAATTCCTTAGAAAAATAAATTCAAATAAGGCAATCTATGATATGAAAATTATTTTATTATTTCCATAACTTAGTGTTATTTTAAACCAATATGTGTTAACATACAAACATTAACCCTTTTAATAAGATCCCGATAGCTAATAATTAATTTTTAGCAAGTAAAGTGTTTAAATAGAATAAATAATTATGTTTCATGTAGTTTGAATCAATAAATACTCCGATGAATTATACAATGTAAAATTTTTACACGAATTATCTATCCTATGAGTTTTATTAAATAAAATGTTCTTGAGATATTAACAAAATGGAGCTATATTCTTTTTCTTTTTGTTAATAAAAACAGGTTTTAGATCACACCATTGAATGTATAAAGAAAAGGATATTTATTCGCTCCCAATTTTATGGTATTTGATCTATGATATTGAAATTTTGATCGTCCTGAAATGCTAATATTCGTAATTATACCAGATTTAATTTCAAAAGTTAAAAAGCCTTTTATTAAGTTACTTAAAAATATAAGAGTCGGTAGTCTTTCACCGACTAATTGCTTTGAATCAAAAGACTGAATAATTTTTTTGGTTTCATAATTACATTATATATATATATATATATATATATATATATATATATATATATATAAATTAAAAAAAATAAAATATGATTGAAGTCATGTCAAATCATTTAAAATTAAGACTAAATTTTACTAAAAATTAGACAGTTTTTTTATAAATAAATCATTTTCAATTAATCGAATGTATATATATTCTATAATGCACATATTGCATTAATGTTCCTCGATTCTCTTTCCGTTACCGAAATTTCAAGAAAAAAATGTTTGGTATCAATTACCATAATTTTGCATTATCTGAGATTTCATCACTTTAATTCTAACTTAAAGCTCGAAAGAAAATGCACCGAATATTGAATACGACGTTATAATGCTATTATATTTGAGTATTGAAATTTAAGTTTTAAAAATAATTTTGCTCAGGAAGCTATTCAGCACGTTACATTAAAGGTACAATATTTTAACTACATTAACCCTGCAAGAACAAGAACATATAGTAGCCAAAACCATCTTTTAAAAAATAAAACAAATGCCTGCTTCAAATCGTTATTAACTATCTTTAAATTTATATTTAAATATAATACCATCAAGTTAAAGTTTTTAAAGACTAGTTAAAAGTGAAAAAGATAGATGAAGTGCTATCTTTTTAGATACAAAGGACAATTTGTTCATATTCGTTTTGATTTTCAATGTTCCTCCAATTTTGCAGAAGGTATTGGATCGTTCCTTTGAAATCCAACTAAGCAAGTGACCGAAATTAATATCAGCGATTTCGAAATGATTTAATTTATAAAATAAAATCTCTTTAAGATAGTTTTGAATCAAGATAAATTAGAACTAAATGGAGGTTAAGAATTTGGTTAAAGGCGATCTTTTTTCTTGAAAGGAAAATCCTAATTATAACGTAGGATATTACTGTTAGGAATTTTAAATCAATATTCTATGTCTTTAATCAATATTATATATCATGAAATTCTGCCCCAAAATCCACACTGATGACTGGAATGCTTGTATAGCAATTAGGTTTACGATTATATGCGCAATTATGTAACTACAAATTACATAATATAGATGCTAACATTTCAAATGTCGTGCAATTTGTAAAACACTTGACGCAATATCATGTATTGTAGATTGTCGGATGAAATGGTCTACAGGTTTTAATGATATTTGAAAAAGTCTGATGTCAATCTGTGAATTGATAGTTGTTTTAGCCAATTGTTATTCCCTTGAATAAACTAATCTAAATTTTAGCAAAATTGACAATGAAATTTTATTTAGAGGAGGCATAGAATTGAAAGCAGTTTCCTTAAAATAACATTTTATTGATTATTAAGTCAATGTTCTCATTACTGAAGCAATAAAATAATATGTTAAATAATAAAATCAAAGTTTAAATTAACATTACCAGACCTCGGTCAACATACTCGAAACCTTCATCTTTTCTAACATTTAAAGGAATTCAACGAAACTATGTTAAAATGGTGAAGCAACAAACCAATTTCACACTGCTAACTTCTCTTCTAATAAGACCGAAGAGCTCAAAAATACTTACGTGAAGCGAGTTTAAATAGTCGCGAAATTTGCATTGTAGCTGCTGCCAACCACAAATCATGAAACTTGTGATAAAGTCGGCTTCGAATCTGCTCGTTTACTTGAGATCATGAGGCGGAATTGGAAAAAAACTTAAGGACATCATGAAAATATGAATCCGAAATAAATTTATGCATGTATCTTTTCCAAATGTCCAGCACTAAATCAAGATTCTATGTTTATGATCTAATTCTAAACAAGTAATACAAAAAAATTAAGTGAATTCCTACTTAGATCTACAATGGAAAAACTTATTTAATATTATATGATTATTAATCATATTATATGATTTTCAAAATTAAGTAAGTTATTGGGAATATGATTCTTATGGGTTATGAAAAGTTTATGGGCATCAGATGCGTAACAGTGATTTACAAGTTAATGCAGCGAATTATACCATTCAATCTATGTCTCTTGAAGCTCTCATAAATTTATAGCATGAATTAACTATAGTTTTGTAACTTTCTTTTGGATTCTGAGATACAAAAGTGTTGTAAAATTACATTTTGAGTCACATTTGTGATATATATAGTCATTAAAACGTCTTGATTTCTTATTACTAATATAATTTTAAACAACATCTAGTTAATCTTGGAGCTTTCTATGTTTATTCCACTCGACTTTCATGAAAGTTTTGTAGGTACCTTTTCGTGAATCGAGTGGCAGCAAAAATTGACAAATATTTTAGAATCCCACCGAATTTCTAACAATGATTTTAAAACAAAAGAATTGGCAAACATTGCAGAATTTGGCCAAATTTCTTTGGCGATTTTTTGCTGCCCCCCCCGGATACCGGATTTTTTTTATTGTATTTAGAGTGTTTTAAGAATAATTATTAAAGTTTATTTAAATACAAATATGTATTTTAAAACAATTTTGAAAAATATAAGGATAAAAAAAATCAAAAGAAATGGAGGGTCAAATGGAATAAATTTTTCCAAAGGTGTAGCATGAAATAAAATTGTAATTCAAATAAATGTTTATGATCTGCAGAGACAACTTCAGTGCATGACAAACGATGCCACATAAAGCAATATCCATTGCATGTTATTGCTGATCAGCGCAGATTCCAATGATGCATGGAGGTATCCTGTATAGAGGGGATGTGATAAAAATGATTTATTTCAGATCGATGTCCATGAATAGTGGGTCAACGACCTCATAAGAGTCGGTATAAATAAAGAGGGATAAATAAGTAAACAGGAGTCATCTAATGCAGCCATACTGGGTTTAATGGTCCGTGGGCAGCGGAAAATGATCTTATGAGGACTTTCTACTTATTGTTGGGCAGAAAATATGGCGAAGAATTTGGGATATAGGAGTGAAAATCCTCATTTCTATTGGACGGGGAGATATTTTTCGGGATGTAATGATGAGTGTAATCGTCACCGCTTTTTAGGTATGCGTAACCAAGATTTTATCCCATTTGCTTGAAAATATACACACATTGCATAATCACAAATAATTATTTACCTTTAGAATTTCTAAGAATTAATTCAAATCCGTATCGTTTTTTGAGGTAAGTCATATCAGACTCTTCGACTCACCACGAAGGCACACGGATTAAAAAAAAGGCTGAACGATTGAACTACCGCAAAAGCAAAACTAGAATGAACATTGTTTAATTCTTAAAAACCATCACCGAACATGGTACAACCCTTCCCGTAGGAAGTACGTATTGTCATTGATGGGTGGAGACAACCCCACCTATAAGTGTGCCCACCAGTGGGGCAAGAAACAACCACCTTACTGGAAGCCTCCCCATTCTCATTTCGGGGTGCCTCCCCTCAAGGGCTCGACAAGGACTTAACGAGATAAGTCGTGCTAGAATATGCAACCCGACACGAAGTCACATGAATTTAAACCATAAAGCCAAATGACCGCACTGCCGCACTAGCAACACTGGTGTTAACGGTGTTTGAGTACTTAGGGCCATCACCGGCCACGGTACAACCCTTCCTGTAAGAAGTACGTCCAATCATCGAAGGGAGAGGCCAAACCCTACCTATTAGGTTGCCCTCCAAGGTGGCGAGATTCACCCACCATACCGGGAGCATCTCATCTTCAGGTGAGAAGACCACCCGGGGGTAACTTAATAAAGGAAAATAGAAATTCTATTTATTTATAAGGCAAGTATGGCTTTATTCTTCTTTTAAGCTAAAAGTAGGAAGTAAAAATGATTTAGGCATATCAACTTTTTTTAAATGTCTTCTGTACCATATGGTCATCATCAAATGTTTTATTATTTAATTTCTTTTCGCTCATGTTTTTCTAAAACAATTTATTTGTATAAAAATTATTTAAAACATGTTAATTTTTAAATGCAAAATAGATTTTGCTAAACTTCTTTAATAGAAAAATTATCAATTCATAATTTTTTTAAAGAAGTCTGCGAGTTATTTGAGTGTATGCATTTTTAAATACTATAATTTAGCTAAAGTTTAATTAAGATCTAGAAATAACTAATAAAATTCTCATACCACAAATTTTGCAACCTCGAATAGCTGCCCAAATCAATTTTTCTAACTCTAACCAACTCTTAGTTGGGCTTAAAGCTTTTTGTATTTATTTTCCAATGTAAATAAATTCTTTATTATTTCTAAGTTCCCCGAAATATTTATAAGGAGATAATATTTTTTTCTTTAATTCGATAGTGCTAGTTTGTTTATTTTATTTTTTCTTTTAGGAACTAATCTGAAGTTAAAAGCAACTCTTTAAAGATATCCGACTTAAAACAGATGAAAAAAAAATTAAGGTAAATTGTCCTTAAATTAATAAACCCATTAAAAGGCACATTCATTACAATTGCGAGAACATCAATATTGATTTTTTTTTGTAACTGGTTACAACATTGCTGAATCAAAATTCTTTGATTTGATCTTCAATTATATGTTTTCATAAATCTTCAGTAATCTTTCAATACATGTCAATAGATCAAAAGAAATTTTTAAAATTCTTTAATCCTTCATGAAAAAAAATATTAATGATGAACACTTAAATATTTTATTAGATAATTAATCCTTTATAATGAAAACATCTTAATATAATCAATTTCAAACAAAATAAAGTAAGCTGAAACAATAACACGAAATGAATTCTCCAAACACATTTAAAACATGAGTCAATAAGCCATTTTCCACTTAAAAGTATCCTTAGAAAAACCCGAAGACAAATGGAAAAACCTCACGAGATTGAAGAACAAAGCAAACACTTGATCCGTCTATGCGCGAGCTGATTAAATTCTGCTTCCTCCACCAACATTTTTTTTCCTGCTTCTTCCACTCATTATTATACTTCGGCCCTTCTACTTCTTTAAATATTACAAAACATCCGCTCTGCTTCAAGAATGGGTGACCGTAAAATATCAAGTGAAGAAAAATTCGCATGAATAAAAGAAAAACAATAATGAAAAACCACTTAAACAGGAGTACACCTGAAGCCATTTTCAAAAGTAGCTTTTTGAATTAAAGTTGCACTCTGAAAGACTCAAACAAACTGCGGGTTTTATATATATATTTATAAGTTGGAGGAAGAGGATTCACGTTCAAAACAAAAACATTTCCCCTGTACACCCTCGCCTCCTCTAAACTCTTTCAGTGTATTTCAAATCATTAGAAGGATGGGTCTCTAAGCCAGCTAGCCACAGGCACTGCTGCAAAATAAAAGACAGGAGAGGGAAAAAATGAAAAAGGATGTAGTTTTTATGATGTAAACTATGATCCTACTCTTTTTTTCCCTCCCCTTTTAACTTTTCTTTTCATTTGTGAGCTTTGTGGTGCCTTTTTTTCCCTAACTGAGAGTTATAAGGAAAATAAAAAATTAGTAAAGATCAAAAACAAAGAATATCTTCTTTTGAAACTGACTTTTCCAGATCTTTTACTGAGATCAGTAGGTTAGAGTTGAAACTTTTTTACCTTTTATTTTAATTTTATTTTTTATAGGGTTCCTAGTCGGTCCTCTTTCTTTCTTTCAGTTTTTTTTTTCTTTTTCTTTTTCATTGGAAAAAAGGGGAGGGTGAAAAAAAATCGATTCGAAATCAAAAGAAATCACTGCGTCAAAGGCAGTGCAAAGAATAGACGGGAGAGAAAAGTTGGGAGGTCCTCTTGTTGCTAACTAACTAATACCGAGATCAATATCTTAAATCTTTTTTAGCCTCTTTCTTACTTATTTCGGATATTGTTTGTTAAAATGTATGTCCGGTATAAGAAACCTGGTAACATACTGTTTACAAGCCACAGTCTAGCAACCGTGATTAAAGATATAGAGATAATTTTTTTTCGAACTTGAATTGACCGGTAGTTTTATTTATCTAATAGGTGAAGGTAAGATATCTAAGCAAAATGAAAAAAAAAATTTACTCTTTTATACTTTAAGTGAGTTAATATTACGGCCTTTTTCTTTGATTTATAACAGAATAATCATTTTAACTTGGTTTTAGCGATTCAGATTAAAAATAAAGTGTAATAAATTTGTGTCAAATTATATAATCTACAAATATATGTATAAGTTAGTAAAGTTTAAATTTTTATACTTTAAGTGGATTAATATTAAGGCATTTTACTTTGATTTATAATAGATTGGAATATATGACATTTTACTTTGATTTAAAATAGATTGATCATTTCAAAAGGTGTTTAACAGTTTCAGATTAGAAAATCCTTAGAAATAAAATTGAATAAATTTGCGCCAAAGTATGTTTTCATATATACGTATATGTGTGTTAGTAAATTTAAAATTTTCATACTTAAAGTGGATTAATATTATAGCATTTTACTTTACTTACTCTAATTTTAAACATATTATTTAAAAATAGAGTTTTATAATTTTAGATCAGAAATTCTGTGGATGTAAAGTGCAATAAACTTATGCAAAAGTGTGTCCTCTCTTACAATGCAATTAGTAAAACACTGAAAATAAATTTGATTAAAATCTACTAAAAAATATCACTCAATTCTTAGATTCAGAAAAATCTACTTAATGAACAGTACTTTAAATCATATGTAATACTTTAAATCATATGTAATACTTTAAATCATATGTAAATCATATGTTATCACAGGTAAATGAAAGTTGTTAGTATTCATTGGTGAATGGACTTCAGCCATATTTAATTTTTAATATCCGAGCTTTTGTATCGTAAATGGAGATATAAAGAATATAGGAATTTTATTACTGATTTTGCTTATTTAGAATATAGTAATCTAAAATTTCATTTTCTGTCCGTTTAAACGGTCAGGTTGTATTTCACACTCATTTAATGTCTAGTTCTATTATCTTTTATCCAAATATTTATGTCATTTGCATAATTTATCTCTGTATATTTTATTCATTTATGTAATTTATGCCTGTAAAATCTATGCTATACTTATATTTTTTCTGTATAATTTATGTCAATTGTATACTTTATGTCAGTATAATTTGTATCATTTACATTGATGTCTGTATAATATATCTCATTTGTATAATTTGTAAATATTTGCATATTTTTGTCTCCTTAGTTAGTGTTTTTAACATATTTCTGTCACATTTTATAACGCATAAGACCAGCCGAATCTAATAAACATGCTACTGATAATTCTTCCTTACATTTTTTTTTAATTTTAAACAATTTCAACATTGATAGGATGACAAAAAGTAAGAAAGATTATTACCCTAAGGGGTTGTGATTTCTCTTCCATTTCAAATTTTAAACACTTCTTAATAACTTTAAGGTTACAGTTGTAAAGGAATGAAATGGAGCTAAGTTATGTCTATATATTAAGATACAAATATAACTTAAATTTAAAAAGTAACTATTTTTTTATTAATGGTAAGTGTTAAAATTAGTACGGAAATTAACTACTATTGAAATGATTCATACTAGTTTAAGAAAAGCTTTGCAAATAATCACTTAAAGGAATAGAAATGTGTTATGAATATGTTTTTTATTGAATTGAATATTTAAAACAAAATATAACGAGTGTACAATTTCAAAAAATATATATTATCGATACATAATAAAAAGGGAAATGAGAATCTTATTTCAAAACTAATTCCCAGAAGAGACATTTTTTAGTATTAATTTTATAATATTTAAAAGAAAGCGAATGTTTCAACGGATAATTTTAAATTACATAACCTTAAAAGTTAACTGTTATAATTATAATATTATATTTGATAACTTAATTAAAACAAATAAATAAACTGCATAGAAATGGAATTGATGTGATTATAAAAGTAATTCTTTTAGCATTAAGATCATGTAGAAATCCTTTTTTAGAGATTATAACTTTAGTAAACATGGTCATCTGTTTTCATACGTATGTCAGAAAGAACACTCATATGGCCCTGATTAAATTTATTTTCGATTCCCCTTTGATTTATGCCATTTTTTATTTTCTTTGATCTCATTTTCAATGAATAAATAGTGTTTTTGCAGATCCTTATCCTTTCTAATAAGACTTTGCACACTTTGAGCCCTTTGTGGTGAACACCTCATAAGCCAGATAAAATCCACCGGGCACGAGTAACTACATTTGTCTAGTGGCTATGTTATTCCGCTATAAACCTTATCGTTGCGAGTTCAGTCCTATCGTTCCTAGGATAGAAATACACATTCTCCAGACTTTCTTATAATACTTTGCAACTTTATTAAATCATGGAACAATGAAAATTCATCTACGAAAACGTTCGTTGTTTCAGTAAGTTCATATATTGGTTTGTTTTTATTTGACTGTTACATTTTGTGACTATCCACAGACAGATTTATATGCCAAGTACGTATTTCATAAATACATAGATATATAACTTTTTAATCAATTCGCAAGCTCTCTGACTAGCAACATCACAGAGGATTAAGATGATTTTAAGTAAATGATACATTCCAGATAACAACATAAAATTCTAATATTCTCAGAGCTTTACTATCAATTAAGGAATACATTTTTGCTCAATATGAAATATAAAATAGTAGAATTCAGAAAAAAACCAATATTTCTTAACAAATCAAATAATTATTTATAAATTTATAAATTATTATAATAATTTTCAGGACTACGCATTTAAGAAGTTAGGAATTAAGAAAAATTGAAACTAAGATTTCATTTATACCGGCATTTATAGCAAATATTTTAAAATTAATTAATTAACAATAATATTAGAGGCAGTTAGAAATTGTTAAAGATCGAAAAAAGAATATTTGCATCAACGTTAATTTATCAACTTCATGCATTTTATTTAAATTTATGACCTTTCTAAAACGATTCATAATGGAAAAAGGAAACGATTCATAAAGTCAGCGAATCTTAAATGAAAAGTTGCTTTTATGAAAGCAATGTAAACTGGAGGCAACAAGGCAACGCTTTGTTCAAACCTGAAAAAAATTCTTTTTGCTATTTTACTCGCTGAAGATGAATTATATTCTCCCTGAAAATGTCTTGAGGTGGAATGACCTACCTACCTGAGGAGGATATATTTTTTTCCTGAAAAGTGGAACACCATTTTGGGTTTGTTCAGCCGTTGACAACGGAAGTTTGGAATGATGGATGCTTCTTTAATCTCACCACTGAAGTTTTCTGGGGGATTTTTGGAAAGAAATGATGGTGCCAAAAATGGTTTGAGTCAACAGTTCTCAAGTGGCGATGTTTCAACTTATATGCAGTATGATTGTGGTATCCTAAGTTTATTAAAAACACAATTCATTGGTTTTATTTACGATTTTCAGAAATGTGAATGCATATGAGCTCAAAAAACGATGTTGATGTTTTCATTCATTTTGAAATTAATAGCCTATACTAAGATTAAAAGACTTACACCATTAAAGGTTGAATTCTGTATGATTCATCCTTTGCCTATAATGGCTTCCGTTTTCTATTTCCATTTGGAATTTATTAGATTGCTATTTATTCAACTATTTCTAGTCATAGAAAATTCATTTTGCACTCGAAATACCCATAAGTGAAATATTAAGTGAGAAAAATAAATTATAATTTTCCAGAAGTGTTTTAGAAAATGCCCATAACCAGAGGCTTGGTTATATTTAAACTAACTAGCTACAGACAATAGAAAAAAATGCTATTTTATCATATTGGGTAAAAAGTTAAAAAATAGCAACAACATAACAATTACATGAAAATATAATTTTATTTTTTACTATGCATAAATAGCTCTTTACTTACTTATTCTTAGATAATAATACTTTCTCTCAGAAATAAGTAATTGGATAGTATACAATTAAAAAATTGTTAATGAGATTTAAATTAATTTTTGAATTATATAACACTATGAGTCTTTAAAATATTTTTTTTTCAGAATATGTCAGTTTAATCTATGGTAG
This sequence comes from Argiope argentata, assembly GCA_026289955.1. Taxonomy (NCBI): domain Eukaryota; kingdom Metazoa; phylum Arthropoda; class Arachnida; order Araneae; family Araneidae; genus Argiope; species Argiope argentata. The sequence goes on along the minus strand of JAOUZG010029736.1, from coordinate 264,911 downwards.
GTGAATAAAAAAACACCTGTTTTTGGGTTGGGTAAATAAAATACAATAATAGATCTTTAGACCAAAATTTGGCTATCTGAATAATAGGTAGAATGAAATCCTTAAGAAAATAGTACGTCTGCCCGTTTCTAAAAGATATAATTTTTAAAAACCTAACTCTCAATCCATATCAACCTTTTGACTTGCTACGTTGATTATTAAACATCATTCAAGTGAATCAATTATTGCACACAATAGAAGATCACACCAACCTAAAGGAAGGTCATTTGACCTCAAAGGAGCAATGAAAAACAGTTTTCCCATTGAGATAAGAAACTGCCATTGTCGCATCGTAGTGAAAGGATTTTCTTGTGTTAGACGTGATTTTCTATTATGCCCAATATTTGACCTTGGGTGACCTCTGCTTTGAATTGTAGTTTCGAATAAAACGATTCAGAAACAATAATCTATATAAATCAAAATTTAGTTTGTGGTTCAAAATAACGATTAGATACTTATTTATTTTTACAATTGCCAAAAAATTACAAGCCAAAATGGGCAGTTTATAAAGCCAAACAGCCGATTTTTTGATTGGCAGTTTTCATTTCCAATCTTGGTATAGTCTGAAAACGCCAAGTAAAACCCTTATTTTAACGCCGCTTTGGAAGGCACATCTAAAAAAAGGTTTTAAAAAAAAGAACTCTAAGAGGAACATACATTTCTGTATCATGGAAAATAGAAATGATCAAAATAACCCTTCTTAAATTTTTTAATGGTAGGTATTCAATATCTTAATGAGGCATTTTAAAATTATATGGTAGTTTGCATCTGCAATACTGGCAAATGATTAGTATTTTACTTTCCTCGATCTCTTTCCTGTTTACTTAATGTTTAAGGTTTTTTTTTCGAAACCTATCCTGTGACACGACGTATGATAAAAACAATAATTTTAAGGAGAAAAAAATATTAAAAGTTTAGTATCAGCAGCTAGAATCCACAAATTTCAGCTTATTGCTAGAAAATGGAATAAAAAACTCATTTTTAAAAATAAAAACGTAAAATATAATTAATTTTTTGTATTTTATTAGTTTTTCAATTAAAGTTTAAGCATCCCTCCCAATTCTCACTGAAGCAAAATAACCTATATTTCTTCTTAAAGATTAAATTTTTTATGAAATTTTCATGCACAAAAATTAGCTAAAGTTCTCTACAACAGGAAACCTGTAATCTGAAATATCCTTACCAAAAAAGAAAATGTAACCCTTTGCTATTAAAATCTTTAAAAAAATTGAGAAAAATATTAAAATATATCTTTAAAAGTTTTACATTTAGTTTACGTTTTTAAATGAAAAGGAAATTACAAAAAAAAAAAGAAATAATTTTTCTATTTACATTTATGAAAAAAAAATCAAAGATTTTTCTACATTCGTTCAGATTTTCTGCAAAATATTAGAAGCCTTTACTTTTAAAATTACAAGAAACACAAAATAAGAAAAAAAATTAAAAATATATGCTTAAAATCTTTTATTTAGTTTACGATTTTGAATAGAAAGAAAAATGTTTTTTTTTTTCAATTTACGTCCTTGAAAAAAATTAAAAATTTTCTATATTCGTTTAGATTTCCTCCGAAATATCATTTTAATAAAAGTCTGTATTAGCAATTTGATGAATTTGTTCGCATATCGAGAAAAAAATTCGTTATTCAAAGACTTACTTTTTCATTCGCTGTTTGATGGTAACCGAGAAATAGTGAAAAAGAGAGATAGAGATAAAAAAAAGAGAAAAAAAATCGACGCAAGGAATTTTTTCGATCAAACAGAAAAACTGAAGAGTAAAAATTTTTTTCCCTCCAAGTTTTTATTTTTTTTCAGTTGCATTTAAAGATCACCACAGACAACTGAGGCCACATTTAAAGGATCTTTTTGAAGTTCTTTCCCTCTACGAAATGGCAAAAAGAAAAAGAATCCGAAAGATTAAGTTGAATGAAAAATACAGAAAAGAATCAGGGAAAAAGTACGTTTAGAATGTCCCAGGCAAATCAAAATGGCGACGCAATGATTTCCAAAGTCTTCCTAACTTTAGTTGCCATTGATTTTTTAAACATTTTTTTTTTATTATTAGATCTTATTTCTTTGAAGATCGCAGCGGGTCATGTCTAAACTTTTTCCTTCCTTTTCTTTTCCTTTTTCCTTACGATTTCCACCATTTTTTTTAGTTTCTAGCCTTTGAAGCTCAGATAAGCGGTGCAAAGGAATTCTATCCGAAAGCCTCAGCCAAAAATAAATGTCCCGAAGATGTTTAATGATTTATCTAGTCAAGCGAACCGAAGTGAAGTGGTCAGCCCGAATAGCAAGTCGAACCATTCTATGCTTTGTTAAAATTCTTTCTTTTCTTAACGAAGATATTTTCCGAGACCACGTTTCTTCCTTTTTTCTGAGAAAGTCTTTTGAATTCGTTTGAAGGATACACCGGTACAGTTGCAAGCAGTAGAAAGAAAAAAAGTACCTTTTGCACAATTATTGGATAGTTTTTTTAGTAACTTTAAGAAACCTTGATTGTATAGGATAAAAAAAATGAAAGCAAAAGTTGAAATTTCGAATCTTGTTAAAGTTGATCCTATCTATGACAAATTCTTTTTAGTCTTTTAACCGGGGAAAAAAACTACTTTAATTAGAACCATGAAATAAGCTATGAGATATAAAATAAATATTACGATGGAAATACTTTTTTAACAGAAATTTGTTATTCCGATTACAACAGGAAAAAAAATTAGATGGAGGAAAAAATACTTTTTATGTAATTTTCAGGAAATTGTTACATTTATTTTTCAAAGAAAGTAATTTAACCAAACTAAAAAGTCCAAAAATGGGAAAAGTTAATTTCAAATACTACAACTAATTCATCTAAAATGAAAGTAAAATTATTTCTTTCTTTCTACGACAAAAATATGCTTTTAAATTTAAATTTAGATTTTTTTTTGTAAAATGTTAAAAGAAATTTCACAATAAAAGATTGCACTACAGTTTCTATTTGAAAAAAACTATTTCTGGAAACTATATATATATATTCGAATTGTAATTGGTATTAGCTATTTTACGATATTTAATCTACCGATTACTGAATAATTTTTTTTCCACATTTGGTTGCTCAAATTCTTGATTTACAAATACAATAGGAAATGAAACCCTTATTTTTATAAGAAATCTGATATTTCATATTTTTACAGATTGAACCAATTATAAATATAGAGATGTATTAATAATCTTGAATTTATAAAAGCATCGATGCAACACATTTCTGATGCTTAAATATTAAAAAAAGAAATCTTACAATAATTACATTAATAACTAAAATATTTAAGATATAATTATTATAAGAACATATGAAACTGTTTCATTCATGATTTACTGAATAAATATTATTCATTTCCAAATTTAGTTGAGTGAAATCCCTATTTAAATAAAGAATCTAATTAATTTTAAAGTTACAAATCCAACCAAGTATATATAGATTGGTGTATTACCGATCTTGGGCTTATGAAAGTATCGATTATACACATTTTTAATATTTCAATTTTAAAAAAAAATCTTACAATATTTGTATTTAAAGATAACATTTTTGAAATATAATTACTATAGAAATTTCAAGAAATGAAATTCATGAAATCTTGACAAAAAAATACAAAATCTGAATTCGAATCTGAATCAAATGCCGACAATTCGTAATGAAGTTGCAATCCAGTAATGAGAGGTTCATTAAATCCATAGATTACTAAATAAATATTTTTTATTTTCACATTTTTTTGCTTAAAATCCTGTTGTATGTATAGGATAGGGTATATAAACCTTATTCATATAAATAATTTAATTAATCTTATAGCTATAAATCGAAACAAGTACACATAGAGAAATGAATTAAATTTTTTTAGATTTACGAAGGTATCAATATAGCTCTGATATGAGACATTTCTGTACGGTATTGACAACACACATTTCTTAGATTCCAATTTCAGAAAAAGAAATCTTACAATAATTGCATTTAGAAATAATATTTTTAAAATATAAATTTTATATGGCCTTTAACGAAATGAAATCCATCGATTTATGACAAAAAAATACAAAAGCTGAAATGAAATTGATGATTCGTAATGAAGCTGAAGCAGAGGACACTAATGAGAGGTTTTTAAAATCCCCAGATTACTAAATGTTTTTTTTTCATGTTTGGTTGCTTAAATTCCAATTTTATTTATTTCAGTAATGAGAGGTTCATGAAATCCATATATTACAAAATGAATATTTTATTATTATTATTTTCCCATTTAATGATTAAAATCTTTATTTATGTTTAGGAAATGTTATGAAAACCTTTATTCCTATAAGAAGTTTAATTAATCTTATAGATACGAATCGGAGCAAGTGCACATAGAGAAATGAATTAATGATTTTAGGTTTAAGAAAGTATTAATATAACAGATTTCTGATATTCCAATTTCAGAAAAAGAAATAACAATTAATTATAATAATTGGATTTAAAAATAATAATTTTGAAATATAATTACTATAGAGCCTTTCAAGAAATGAAATCGATGGATTCCTGACAAAAAATACAGAAGCTGAATTGAAATTGATGATTCGTAATGAAGTTGCAGTAGAGGTACTTTTGCTGAATTTTTCTCAATATTTCATGTTTAATCGGAAAAAATAATCGATAGGAATACTCTTGCGATTGCATTGCAGAGACAGAAATTCTCATTTAGGATGATTTTTTTTCTCTCTTATTGGCAAAGAATCGTTGAACCGTTACCTTGTTAAGAAAATAAAAGGGCTATTGGACCATAGCCAATTAGGAGCTCCTCCAGAGGAAATCAGTAGATAGTTTTACTTCCAATTATTTGCACTAGAATTTTGTGTTGGTTTCTACAGAAATACTCTTTTACGTATATAAAAATATGCAGAATATTCGGAGTTTCTATCTACTTATTCAGCTGAGATGGATTCATCAATTTTTTTTTGTCAGTTTTCTAAGAGTCACTTCGTGCATCCCAGAAATTGTCTTTTTTTAAAAATTCCCTGTGTCATTTGATCTCGTTTTGGTGTATGTCTTCATTTTGGTGCATAAAGTGCATCTGCTCTCAAGAGAATCTTGCCATTAACTTACGTGAAAAGCATAGAAGAGGTTGTATTTGAACATTAAATCTAGAATAAATGGCTTGGGTGCCTTGGGAGAGCCTATATAATTGGCTACAAGAGCATTACGTAAAATAAACAAGAGTAATTCACTTATAAATTAGCTTCTAAAAAGAGAATTTATGAAAGAAGAAAAGTATTTGCATATATATATATATATATATATATATATATATATATTCTATATATATATAATTCTCTATTTCAACTCTATTTCAACTGTTATTAATTTCCAAATTTTGTCTTAATTTAGCTCATGGAAACTTCATTCTAAAACGATCTCTTATTGTAAAAATAGTTATAAAGATAATGCGTCATTGACTCTTTGTTCTGAGCGGTTTGATAATAAATCACTGATGTAAATAGATTGTTTTAAAAGATTCCTGCGTTTCTGTTGTCATAGATCAAGAGAGGGTCAACACTACTGAAAATTCCTATCAAAACCCTGCATGCGTCAGATGTTTAAGAAGATCATAGTATATAAGACGGGTAAAGGATTTCGCCCCTCTTTTATGCGTTTTTCCTTTCTTGTATGTTAATATTCGTATTGCTTATAAATAAGGCTTGCCTCTCGAGATGGAATAAAACTAAAGTTTAAAAATTCAGCCTGTGTTTTCCCCATAATTATTGGCCACAACTCTGAAAATCTGCTTCCAATTAAAATCATTGTGGATTGCATATAATTATGAATTTTAATAATATTAATAATATTGTAAATTTCATGTCAGAATAAAGTTATTCTTGCAAAATTTTCATTGTGAACAATAATAAAGAATTTACTATTATTTTGCTAAAACGTACTTTCCATAGGGAAATTATGTGGAATTTTTTACTATATGAGAATTAAATATTTAATATTAATTGAAAAAATAATAGATTAACATATATATATATTTAAATAAAGAAAATGTTGTTAAGTCTAATGATTTTTTACATGTTTTCAGACTGAAAATGAACGAAATGTTTCATTGAATTAATTAAAATTGATATATCCTCAAGATATTATCACAATTCTTACTTATTCAAGTATTTCAAACAGTTATACAAACAAGTTGCAAAAACATAATATTTTAACGATTATCAAAGATAAAATAAAGTATATTTTATAATTTCTTCTAATTGGAGAATAAAATTTATTGTGGAAAAGTTAAATTTAATATTCAAAATTTACTATTTTAAATACATACAAATATTGTTGCTATCTCAATAAAATAGTTTATTTTGTAATATATTGTATAATTATTTTTTCAGAAAAATGTGTATTATTAATTAAATTGATTAATAATACTGTATTAACTCTATCAGTGCTATATTAATATTGTATTATCTCTATCAGTACTGATAGCTTCCATACACTGATTCAAGGTATTATATTGATCTTCTAAGAGGTTTGGATTACTGCGAAAATTACTTATTCCCTTATTTAAGTATGATTGATTGAATACCCTTGGAACGTGTTTTGTTCTTTTCAGATGCTCACCCAGATGGAAATGTTTTTTTAAACACTCTTATATAATATACCACCGAAAGATGCTTAATCGGAATCCACTAATAAGGATCCTCTTTCGTACATAAATCCTTTAAGAATATGGGTTACTATTGTGATTTTTTTACGTAAATAAAGACGTTTCTTTATCAATGAAAGAGAGTCAAGTTTCCTGTATTCTGAGTCTTTTCTATTTGTAAGTGATCTTGAAAATTAAATAATTTATTTATTTACTACTGTAATATTATACATTATCAGTGAGATTGGAAATATTATGGTTTTCCCTGAAAATCCTTTTTAATAAACCATGGTAACTGAAACAATCACAAAAATCATTTCAAGTTTAGTTTCCTCCAAAATATTAGTACTTATTAAAAACTGATAAAATAAACTAAAACTTGATTTGAAATTATTAAATAAATAATGCCATAAATAAACATAAAGTTTTTCGAATTATATTTTGAAGACCCTCTTAATATAAATACATTTGTAACAAGCTAAAGTCATACTAAATAAAATATTAAATTACTATTAAACATTTTATATTAATATGACGAACTTCTTTCATTTTGCAAGTTTTGCAACAAAATATTTTTGTTACAGATGTTACATTTTTTACGTAACATCTGCTTTATCGATTTGTGCTTTTAAAATAAAAATTGTATTAGTTGCAATTATATGTATAACTTTGTCGAAAAAGAAAATATTCTGAATTAATTTTACAATATCTTAATGGGGTATTGTTTTTTTCCGCAACACATGGTCATCTTAACAATTAATGTTATTTATGGGGATCATTTTACATGGCTACAAACTTTTAACTGAGCAATAAAATTAAATGATGCATGCTTAAGAATGTTCTTGAGACTTTAAGCATCATTAAAATTCAAGAACTGGAACTTCTTTCAGTTTTAGTCTTTTAGTATAAATAATGTGCTCTGTGTAAAATTTAAGTTTGAAAACGGCCAAAAGTAGGAAGTAAGGTGCGAATATATCCTTCAAATATAAATATTCAATTTATTTATTCTTGTAACAATTTACATCTCATCCCAAACTCGGTAATTTACCATCCCGTTTTAAAATTTATTCCATATAAATTGATCATTTGATTCTAAAAAACATTCGTTATTTAATTCTCCATTACATAATATTTAGCTCTGTGTGTCACGTGTATTTTATGATCCTCTTAACATCAGGATAAAGAAAAAAGAAAAATCTTGACAAACTTCACAAAAAACAAACCCGAAGAAATAAAAAGGAGATAACTTCTAGTGCCGGAGCTGAAATCAGAGATAAACGAACCACATAATTTGGGGACACATCAGATTTACAGTCATTTTAATTCAAAGTCAACAAATATCATTAAGTATAATAACAAAAGGCAATAAAATTCTTCGCCCGGGTAGTTTTCTTGGCATTCAACTCCGGAATATATCGGGGGATTTGTTGATAAGGGTTAAGCGCTCATTTATCGCACACAAAATATCCATTACTGGAATTTTTATATTCGTTCGGATGGCAACATAAAGGACATAATAGCTTTCCATTACATGCCTCCCTTTGTTTGGGCTTTGCTCGGGTATTGAGAGAGTTCGCTGTCAGAAATAGCAAAAGGGTTATCTAGTGTTTGAAAAGGGCGGTGAAAAAATTTCCTATTGGCTGGAATATTTATGTTTAATTACCGTCTTTTAGGAAATATTTCACAAAAGGCTTGAATGCACCGGTTTAAATACTGCTTAATGAAGACAAGGAAAGTTTTTTGAAAAGCGATGAAGGCTTTACTGCACTTTGCTCCATTATTTACTTTGGGGATTTAAAAATGTTGCTTTCAGCTGTTCCGATGCGGCATTTCTCAGAAGAAAATGTAGATAGTTTGTATTATCTTCATATAAATATGAAAAGTTCTGATGATTTCTTTTAAGATAGCATTTCAATATTTCCAGATATTTTGAGTGTGGTTTATTTATTTATTGACTCTTCTGACCATTTTATAATTAGTAACCCGTTTTGGAATTTTGATTGATTTCACGTTATAAATCAAAGACTGCTTACCTATCTTTAAAAAAGCTTGAATGCATAGGTTTAAATATAGTTCAATAAAAACAAGGAATGTTTTTAAAGACCTATGAAAGCTTTACTGCACCTTGCTCCATTATTTACTTAAGGGATTTAAAAGCGTTGCTTTCGGCTGTTCCGATGCGGTATTTCTCACAAGAGAATGTAGATATTTAGTATTGTCGTCATATCAATATGAAAAGTTCTGATGATTTCTTTTAAGATAGCATTTCAATATTTTCTGATACTTTAAGTAAGGTTTATTTATTTATTGATTCTTCTAAGAAATAGACCATTTTAGCGACACCCGTTTTGGAATTTTGATTGATTTTTTATTTATAAATCAAAGACTGGTTACCAATGTTTTCAAAAAAAATATTGAATGCATTGGTTTGAATAATGTTTTATGTAAACAAGGAATGTTTTTAAAGAGCTATGAAGGCTTTACTGCTCCATTATTTACATTAAGGATTTAAATATGTTACCTTCAGCTGTTGTAACGCTGTATTTCTCGCTAGAGAATGTAGATAGTTTGTATTATGTTCATATCGGTATGGACAATTTTGATGATTTCTTTTAAGATAGAACTTTAATATTTTAAAATATTTTGAGTAGGATTTATTTATGTATTAACTTTTCTAACCATTTTATTATTAGTGCTCCGTATAGGAATTTTGATTGAATTTTATTTATATATCAAAGACTGGTTACTACGTTTTCACAAAAAACTTGCATTTGCTGATTTAAATACTGCTTAATAAATACAAGGAAAGTTTTTAAAAGATCGATGACGGTTTTACTGCTCTTTGCTCCATTATTTACCTTAGGGATTAAAAAAATGCTACTTTCAGCTGTTGTGACGCGGTATTTCTCACAATAGAATGTAGTAGTATTATCATCATATCAATAAGAAAATTTCTGATGATTTCTTTCAAGATAGTATTTCAATATTTCCAGATATTTTGAGTGTGGTTTATTTATTTATTGACTCTTCTGACCATTTTATTATTAGTGCCCCGTATTGGAATTTTGATTGCTTTTTTATTTATAAATCAAAGTGTGGCTACTTACATTTTCACAAAAGGCTTGGATTCGTTGATTTAAATACTGCTTAATAAAGACAAGGAAAGTTTTTAAAAGCGAGATGAAGGCTTTACTGCACTGTGATCCATTATTTACTTTAGGGATTTAAAAATGTTGTTTTCAGCTGTTCTGACGCGGCATTTCTCACAAGAGAATGTAGACAGTTAGTAGTATCGTCATATCAATATTAAAATTTCTGATGATTTCTTCTAAGATAGCATTTCAATATTTTCAGATATTTTAAGTATGCTTTATATACTTATTTACTATTCTAGGAAAGAAACCATTAATACTCATCCTTTATGGAGTTTAATTGATTTTCACGCTATAAATCAAACACTGGTTATCTATATTAACTATATAGTAATATAAATGGTATGATATATTATTAAGACAAATCGTTATAAATAAAACGATGTATTTAAATTCAACTTATGCAAAATTAATCTAGTCTGAACATTTTCCTATATTTGGAATAAGGTTTATTTATTTATTTACTCTTCTAGGAAAGAAACCTTTATTACTCATCCTTTCTGGAGTTTGATTTATTTTAAATTTATAAATCAAAGACTGGTTATCTATATTTTTACCATGTAATCATAGAAATTGTATGATGTATTATTAATACCAATCACTATGAATAGAATGATATATTAAAATATGTCTAATGAAAAACCTATCTGAATATTTTCTGATATTAGACCATTTTATTAATAGCCATTTTTATAGTGTTTTGATTAAATTTTAAGTTATAAATCAAATATGGGTTATTTATATTTTTACCATGCTGTGAAAGAAATTAAGTATTCTTAAGAAAAATCATTATAAATAAAAAACGGATTGATACTGTTTCAGCTTTTTCCAGATTTACTCTATGTTTAGAATTTTTGTGCCAAAAACAGATGAATTTATAGCTAAACAAAAAAAATAGCATGCACATTTAAATACTTTATATTTAAAACAGAAAATTTTCACGAATTGGTTTTTTAAAATTATGTAATTTAAGAAAGAAAACTGAGAATACATTTAATTATTAGATTTTATTTTATAAAAATAATCATGGCATTTCCCTATTAAAACATTGTTTTATATTCTTTGTAAATACACTTATTGTATATGCTTTATCCCCATTGAAAAATTTTAAAAATATTTTACTTAAGTTTTAAAATTATTTCTAGAATTATAAGGCAAAATTTCTTGACTTAAGCAGTTGACACTGTTCTTCATTTAAATTTTATAATAAGAATTATAAAAGACAAAATTGCTTTAAAAAAATTTTTATTTTGCAAATGAAAGAATACAAGTGTATAAAAACGAAATTTTAACTAGAATGATACTGTGCTTTAACTGAATCAGTGAAAAACAGGACAAGTATTGAATTGTATATGAAATGAAAGGAAGAAAAGAAATAAACACAGTCTATTTCATTTAAATTACTTATATAAAGATCTGAAAAATAAATTTCGCATTTATTCCAAAATTAATAAGAAAAAAATTATATTTAATCTTGACAATAAAGAAAGTTATTGTCTCTCAAAATAAATTAGAATAATTTTATTTAAATTTTTAATAATTTTCATATTTCTACCTCTAATTAGCATCTAGTAGAAAAAATCGGAATGATACTTCAATAAACCATTGATTTTCATAATTCGTTAATCTATTAAATAGCTATTATATTTCATTTTCCTATTTAGGAAGTTAATATTTAACTTCTTTAATTAGGTTTCATATGCTCTGTAATTGAACTTTTTAAACTTTTCGTAGTAAATCATTGAGTTCCTAAATCAGTTAAATTGTTAAATAGCTATCATATTTCGTTTTTCTATTTAGAAAGTTAATATTGAGCTCCATTAATTACCTTTCAAAAGCTCTGTAAATGAATTTTAACCCCCACCCCCTGGCCTTATGAATTTCAGACAATAAGTTAAAAATTTTTTTAAATGTTTTAAATGACTATCATATTTTGTTTTGCTTTTATTTGGAAAGTAATTATCTGACATCTTCAATTAGCTTTCAAAAGCTCTGTAAATTAGCTTTTATAAGCCACCATGGGCTATGAATTTCAATCAATGAGCTCATAAATAAGTTAACATTAAATAGCTATCACATTTCTCGTTTTTATTTAGAAAATTAGTATTTAACCTCTTCAATTACTTTTCAGAATCTTTGTAACTGAATTTTCTAAAACTTCCGTGGCCTTATGAGTTTCCATCAATAAGCCTTAAAATTATTTAGCATATTAAATAGCTATCATATTTCTTTTTTTATTTAGAAAGTTAATATTTAACTTTTTTAATTAGTTTTCAGAAACTCTGTCAATGACCTTTTTACTCTCCTTTTGACTTTATAAGTTTCTATCATTGAGTTCAAAAATTAGCTAAACTTACAAAATAGCAATTATATTTCGTTTTTTTTTTGTTTATGAAGTTAGTATTTACCTTCTTTAAATAGTTTTCAGTAGTTCTGTTATTGTACTTTCTAAATCTTCCGTGATATTTAATTCGAATTAAAGGCCTTTTTGCTTCCACCATCAATCCAGGAGCATAAAAGTTAATAGCCAATACCTGGCCAATAATCATTAGGAGGCCCATATCACTGTATTATTCCCTTACGTAATATCATCGGCTAACAGGAAAAGAAGAAACCCACGGGTACAATACCCTATAAACCTCTTAATGAAGGCCAGCGCTATAACAACTCCACCCACCTCGAATTACATGGTACATCTCTTTTTTCATTGCTTTATCTTTACTTTGCTCGAGATTATTGGCAACGCTGGATCAGAGGCGAGCTAAGACAAATATCTGCCAGAACTTAACAAGACGTCCACGGGCTGTTTCGGATGTTGTGAAGAGATGTTTGCGTGTTCTTAGGATTTGGCGCCGAGGAACAATCATCCCTTCGCGAAAGTGGTTTTTTGGGAAGAAAAAAACACTTCTTTATTTCTAATTTCTTTTCCAGGAGTATTTCATTTCGGCTCCGATTTTACGCGTGAGCAAATTGTCGGAACTTGAGAAACATTCTTTAAAGAAAAAGAACCGGTTATTGCCTCGGATGCGAGGAAGATAAGAAGTAATAGTTAGGTAAGGGAGGATGACGATAATTGATTTTTGATATGTGTTCTTTGTTTAGTAAGCTGACTTCATTTTAACACTAGGTTTACTGTGTATAAACCTATTTCTATCAAAATAATTAAAATGACCTTTTTTGGTATTTAATTAGAGAAAATATAAATTTAAGAGTCTATTAGAAAGTTAAAGTAAGAACAAGCAATATAAAAAAATAAATCAATTTCTACATACCAATTAATAAAAGAATTCTAAAAAAAAAGGAGCTAAATTTTTGTGTCACCATCTGTTGGTTCAAAATTGAACCATTCAAAAATAAAATATTATAGACTTCCTTAATTTCCAATTTAATGAATTAATAAGTGAAAAAAAATGTACTAACGTCAAATGTCATCCATTACAAGTTTTAAAAAAATGCATTTGAACTTGAGGGGATGAATAAAAAGTATTTTTTAATGACTGAAAATTTAACAAAATATATATAGAAGAGTTTGAACTAATAGTAGGAATTCAAAATAAATTATATATTGCATGTATTTGTTGAGGTGTTTTATGATGACCGAAACATCCTATATAAGATCATCTATTTTTCAACCACCATCTTTTGCCAAAACATTGACTCACATGTCTCCTGACGAAGAACCTATAACACATTCTATCTGACTGACTTTCGAATTCGTTTTCTTGCATCTTATTATATCTACATTTAACGAATACATATTTAATTCTATATTTATCTATATCTATGTGCGCTCCTACCAATCCTATACGTATTTAAATAAAATTGTATTATCAACAATATTTTTTTCGAACGGTCAGGATGATCACTTCGGTAAAAGTAGGTATATAATATATATTCCTTTGAAACTAAAAATATGTATTAAAAGATATATATTAAGATATAACTGAAGTATAATATTTTTAGCTGTATGTTTTATAAATACAAGTAAAAACTAATCAAAATATTCTGATAAAATGCGGTAATAATTCTCTTGAAGAAACTTAACGGAAAGCTTTCTCAGAGGGGTCAAAATAATTAATAATAATCGAACTTTTAAATCTTCGTATAGAGTTGCATGCTAATTGGGCACATATGTTATTGTTGTTACTAATGGCACTTCCCATTGGTCAAGTATGCTGACGGCCGTTAGCGATTTAAAGCCAAAAAAACGTCTCCTGTTTTTGAAGTAGCGCAAATTAGGGTCAAGAGTACAACTTAGCTATACACTCATCACGTTCGCGTGAACAGCCCTTTTTTTACAGGGGGACACTTTCACTCACCCCACAGATAGCACATAGAAGAACAGCCATACCTTAACAGGGACTCGAACCCGGGACGCCCATTTCACGAAGAAGACTTTCTGTCAAGACGCCGGTGGGGCATACGTATTTTCCCGTCGACCATTTTCGCCAAATCAAAAACTGGTCGCTTATGAATTACTTAAGCTCCAAAATTGGTCTGCTACGTATTCAAAGGAATTAAAGAATTTTGGCTAACAAAAATGAAATTTAGCTAAGTGGAACATTGTTGACGGATCGACGGAATAATACGCATATACCATTATTGTTATGCAAATAAAGAAAATATTCAGTAGTTTAATATTACTCTAAGATAATTTTAGAAAAAGTCAAAATTTAGAAAAAAGTTTATTTTTATATGAAAAATCATCGTTTTTAAAAGAAAATAATATGAAGATTAAAAAAATGATATAAATAAATTCAATAAAATCAGTAAAGCAATAAAGAAATTCACTGCTCACATCATTCAAAAATAACTTTTTTAAAAATTTATTTCAATATAGACATTTGTTTTTGAAATAATAAAAATTGTGTTAAATTTCTTAACATTTCTATCATATAAGAAAGAGAATTTTCGCCAAACTTAAATATTTTTAATATAAAATAGACTTTGATAAAATGTTTATTTTGAAATAATCATCCAAATAAACCGAAAAAAAAAATATATATAGCATTAGGTTGGTTATGTATTACATTAAAATGTTACTTTTCCGAATATCAAATTTTTGTAATTACAGTAAAAAAATTATAAAAAGTGGTTTACGGTCATTAAATATGATTTTTTTAAAGGTAGAGACTCTTGTTAATGTTTTATATAATAAAAAAAGTATATTTGAAAACTAAGCAATGAAACAATATAAATTTATTAATTAAAAGTTACAAATAAATTTTTGAAGATACGAGAAATAGTATCAGTGATGTATAACATTGAAGAGCACGAGATAGTTATTATTAATTTATGACTATTTAGAAAATTTATTTTCAAACTTTCTAAAACCAAACAACTTTAAACATTTGAAAACAATATATCTCCATTTTATTTATTTTTGTGATGGAACTGCATATTTAAAACTACATTGGAATAAAAGTTTACATTCTGATTAGTTAGATCCTCTGTAAAATATCAAAACAAAAGGAAGAAATGTATCTTGGATCGCAACAATGCAAACACAAACAGTCAGAAAGTAAATCCAAAGAATATTTTGTCCTTCCAAACGGGTTCAGTTACATTTATATCGATTACAGTAAGGCAAGCCACTATAAAGCTATTAAGTATACTCAACTATTGAGTTGGATGTAAGCGGATGTAGGACTATTATCCTGCTCCGGCTTTAACCCAAATGAACCAAGTTTCTCCAAAACTGGTGAACTAATCGTCTTTGGGTACTACTTGCAGGCGGTCTAATGAAGGATTCATATCCATCGTCCAGAATCCTACTTCCTCGTAAGCCACGCCCCCAAATCGCCTTGCCCCTCAAGAGAACAGTCCCGGATGTATTTCTTTATTTACAACATTTCCAGAAAACTAAGAAGCAAAAACGGCACAGAAAGAATCTGATTTATTTTCCTTGGAACAGACGTGACATTGAAACAGATTTTCGTAAACAACATGTATAGTAGTAAAGGAGGGGGGTTGAGGGGGGGAGAATGTATAAACGTATACATCCAGTGGGAGGAAGAACTCTTATTCTCTGGAATTCAACGAGGAAGTTTCTTCTTTTTCGAGATACATGCGATGTGCTTTGAGATCAAACCGATTTATGCTCATTTTTATTCTTTTATTCTTCGTTCTGCTGCTTTTATGTTGCTTTTATTGTGCTTTTTTAAAAAAGCAAGTTTGCTTTTATTAGCATTCTCTTTACGATTGTGATGTGCTTTAGAAATGGGAAGAGATTCCATCGAATCGATCAATAAAGAGGAATTTTATTTTCATCGTTCGCTCTCAGAATTCGAATTAAGATGGTGATTTCTTCAGGGAAAAGGGTATTTTGCGAAAAGACATTACCAGAACTTTAATTTTTGGGTGAAAATGAAGAGGGAAAAAACATCTGGAATTATGCGGAGATGGGAAACTAAATTAAGAAAATGTTTGAAATTATCTGAAAACAGGAATTAAAAAAATCTATAAATTTATTGGTTGAAATGAAATTCCATATTTATCAGCAATTTTGAGAAAATGATTATTTCTAAAACTTAATAAAAATGTTCAAAAGAATTATCACTATTTCCGACTTTTTCAAAAAAAAATAAATAAGTTTTACACATTCATGCGTTAATACGAGTATTTCATTTAATAAACCCAATTTATTATTAAATTATTATTAAAATACTGCATTATAAAATATCCTAAACGGTTTGCCTTCACAATTCAAACTAAGAAACATTTTCTACCATCGCGTTTTTCTTTTAAAAATTAATATTACTCTTTTACTTATATTTATAAATATAACGAATTATGTTAATATCTCTTTTGAAATTAACAGAGTTTATTAATAATTTTGCATTTGGTCTGATATTAAATAATTTAATATCGTTATTTTTTGTCGTTTTTAAAGCATATTATAACACTGTACACCGAAATAATACTTTTGTTTACATTTTTCTTAAGGTTTAATTTTATAAAGATAATTATATTAACAACAAATTATTATTTTCTTTTAAATGTGAATAAGAAAAGTATTGTAACCGAGTATACGAGATATTTCAGCTCTTGTTTAGTATTTTTTAATAATGAAGGAAAATTAATACAATAATTAAATAATAAATTAATTATAATTAACTATGGATTACGCTGTTAAAAACTATTTATTATTATTGAAAATAATCAACACTATTAAATTAACTTCAATTAATGATATCAAAAATGATAATTAAAAAAAACTATAGCTGCTAAATTTCCTTAGCTATTTTTAATCAATTGGAGTTTATGATAGAGAAAATCAGATACCATATCATCAGATTAACATATTTATTTACAATTTTAAATAAATTGGAATTTATGATATAAAGAAATTTCTAAAATGATCTCCCTAATTTTGTTTCAAATCGGTTTTTTGAAAACGCGAAAAAAAATGAAATTGACATCAGTGACATTTCAAAGCAGATGAATTTGGTGGTCGACTACAAAAAAATGTAAATATGTTTAAAAAAAATAGGTTTAATATTTGCCTTTTTGCAAATTATAATTAATGAAATGTTCAAAATAATGAACAAATTTCTGAGAATATGGGAAATACTTTAAATTTTATAGGGATGTAAGGACAATCATTTATAAGAATAGTTTAATCTGAAATAAAGATAAGTCCTTCTTATAACAGTTTAAAGTGAAGTAAAGATCAGTCACATATAAAGAAATTATAATTCTTTTTGATACCTTGTAACCAGTACAGTAATATCACCAAATCACAAATCAAATATATAAAATATATAAAATGTCTTTATCGATTTTCAATTTTATAGCGGAAATAATTCCCTCGAAGATATAGGAATTATTTATTTTTTCATATCTACAAATGGGATAAATCTTTTCTTTTGTGCTTTTCAAGGTTAAATTTAATTTAAAGTCTTCTATATTTTATTTAGTTAATATTTATACAATTGACATGCTCGTTATGTTTCAAAAACCACATTTAACTAAAGATTCAGCATTCAGGGTGAACTAGGATAGCGTGAACATATGTTTTACCGCTAGTGCTATACATACATAAAACTATCTAAAAATGTTATTTCAGGAATAAAACTAAATTGCTATAAATGTAATAATTTAATTATTATATGTATACTAGTTTAATTTTCTAATATAATAAATTAATTATTTAATTTTACTATACAAACTTAACAATGGAAAAAATAATCTTTTCTTAGCTGATATATTTTATACATTCCAAATTTTATAGCAATGAATTTGAAATATATATTCTATTTAAAATATATTCTATTATATAAAATTTGAAATACATAGAGAACGTTATATATTTCAGTTTCCATCTATAACTTGCTATTCAAATTTTTTAAAATTGTTTTAAGCTCATGAATTTTGTAGTGAATTTAAATTAATCGTAAATCAGAATAAAATTCTCCTAACTTATTTACATTAAAAAAATAACAAATGTTCCTTAAAGCATAAAAAGAAATTAAACATAAACTATACAATCTATGCTTTTCCCAGATATAACTCAAGAAAGGAAGATAAAAAATTCATTATCCAATTGGACTTAGAAACTTGAATGATATAAACGAGGATGTTTATATTATTTTCAAATATATTATAATACCAATGAAATGTTAATATATTTTCATTTATAATCATTATTGAATTTTAATATTTATATGAAAACATTAAATGTTAATACAATGAATTAAAATGAAACTGTAATTTTTAAAAAACTTTTCTAAACAAGAAATTAATAAATAAATAATTAAAAGTAAATTAGATTTTGGTGAATTTTTTCTGATTTTTTATTTGAAATAATGGATTATTTGAATGATGTAAAGAATTGTATTTTATATTTTAGTAATCAATAAATAAATATAAAAAATTACTAAGGAATTATGTAATTTTTAGAGAAATTTATTAGGTTTCATAATTAGAGAGTAAAAATTTACTATGTTAAATACAGTTCCTTAATCCTAATAAATATATTAAGTATTGTGTTTTTGATCTACTTTTTATTCTTTTGCTACTTCAACTTCAAAGTTTTATTCTTTTGCTACTTCAACTTCAAAATTTTATTCTTTTGCTACTTCAACTTCAAAGTTTTATTCTTTTGCTACTTCAACTACAAAATTTTATTCTTTTCCTATTCAACTGAAGTATGGAGACTTTGAATATAACAATTTTAGGCCATTTGAACTGCCAATTGAAAGACAGAAAGCAACGTGTTAAATCAACAAGCGACGTGTGTTAGAAAACGCATTTCATTGACGTAAAATAATAAAATTCAAAATATCATAACTCGGTTAATTCTTGTCGTCAACATGTGGGATGGTTCTTGTTTAGAAGGTTAATATGTGAACTCCTTTCTATGCATGACCTTAAGTAAAAATTAAGGTTATTATATTTTCAGAAAATATATTCAGAAGTACAATCATTGATTCAAACAACGTCATCATCCTGAGACTATCACAATTCGGCCACGAGATTACCACCATTTTAGACTGAGACTAAAGAATGACTCGTGGAGGGATGAGCACATTTTGGAAATTTTCCTCATTCTGCGGTCTTGATATCCTCCTCTTTACATACTTTTCTCGTTCAGTTTACTTCCATGTGCTCACGAATGTCGGGTCTTTCTGACAGTTCTTTTTTTATTTTCACTGAAAATTGCTTATTCATTGTTTATATAACTAGCTGAAATGGCCAAAAAAACTAAGGAGTGGTACAAAGGCATTTTTGCCTATATTATTAAAAGTGAGTACAACTATCTACCTTCGTTAGTTTCAAAATGTTAAAACAAATTCATTATGAAATTATGAAAATAAATGATTTAACGTAGATAATTATTATTATTTTGTAAAATAGCGAACTGCAAAATTCTGAGAACAGATGTGTTCGCTTTAATTACTATTACTTGAGCTCTCTTACAATAAATAAAAATCGTTATAACTTATTTAATTAGTATATTACAAACTTTTATCCGCACTATTACCAATTATCCGCAATTTTTACGTTTTCTAAGTCAGCAAATCATTCGAGTTCACCTCATTGTTAAATGTAACGGCACCTCTTTACATTTAAAGATGTAAACGTAGCTGATTTCATCTTTCCTCTCCCCCTTATTTTGATTAAATAAACGCATCCTAATGAATGCGCAAACGCCTGGGGGTGTTGTAGAAATCCTGGGAAGATTGTCATCATTTATATAATGCAAATTTTTTCGAATAGAAAATTGCTTATCTCTAATGGTTATGAATTTGCTTTTGTTAGAATAGACATTTTATGTAAACTCTCAATAAAGTACAATACTTGACTCAAGAAATAAATTTTCCATTGTTATGAAAAAATAAACTTTAAGAAGACAAGTTATTTAAGCATACAGGAAGTAAAACTCAATTCTGATTAAAATTTAAATTACAATGGTGAATAAATTTTAGTTGTGCAAATCAATTTTAAGTGGAGTATTATCCAATAGTTTCAGAGTTTCAGTTCGAGTTTAGTAAAGAATGAAATAAATATTTTAATATCTCCTACAGTTAAATATATTTCAGCTTAAATATTAATGCAGCTACATTATTTAGTATACACGACCTCTTACTGGAATGCTAGATACGGAATGAATACCTTAAATTTAGTTGAAATCATTAAATGAATTTAGGATTTCTCGACAATTGCAAAATGTTGCCTCTTGTGAACCCTTAGGCAAAGTATTTGATTTGTCTAGACATATTTTATAATTTTAAAACCATGTTTAGACGGTTTTATCACTAAGTTTCGAATAGAAATGCGAACTGTTATTAAAACTATCTTAAATTTCTATTATTAGAGAGGGGATTACTTATTTAGCCAGATTTTGAAAACTTGTTTTAACGAAATGTTTGCAGAGATTTCGTTGTAATATGACGATGTAACATAAAAACCAAAACAAAAAATCGAAATTGATTTTACTCTCAAGTATTTATTAGAAATCATTAAAAAGGAAAACCATTTCTTTTGGTTTCTGAAAACTTAATTGCTATGGGAGAAAGTGCAGAAATCTTTAATGCTTAATATTATTATAGTTTTAGAATTAAGAAAACATGTAATACTTTGCATTCACTAAAATACCCTGAAATTTTTGTAGTTCGAACTATTTTATTGATGAAAGTTTATAAGAAAAAGGAATATTTCTTATTGTAATAAATCATCATTGATAAATCGTTTTCTCTCATTTAAAAATGTCAGAGTGTTGGTTTAACTTAGAAAAAGAGGGAAACCAATTTTTCTAATATTATTAAATGCATTATAAAATATAATGAATTTACCAAATACTTTTTACCTTATAACTCAAACGCTCGATACTTTATTCTGTGTGAAAAAAAAAACATTGATTAGACATTGTAACAATAAAATACCCGACTGTTAACTTAATAAATCAATAATAATAACGGTACTGGGTCAGGGATGATCGTTCTCTGTTCCAGGTCTAAATTGTGATCTAAGATGAATGAATGAATGTGATTTAATGAAGTCCGCTCCTTAAAAAGGGTTGTGACGTGTGTGTAGCTAAGTCGTACTCTTGTCCTAGATGGCGCTACTTGTAAAATAAAGAGACGCATATCTTAGGTTTAAAATCTGCTGATCGTATCAGCTGGGGCTTGTTCATGGCAAGTGTCATAAGTAACATCAACAAATGAATGTGTAGAGATGAAAGAGGAAAAAAGTACAACAAACAAAATTGCACCATTTGGTAGCAGAAACAAATTACTTCAATTGTATACAAGTCGCTATAGGTCATAAATTTTAAAAAAAATAAATGACTGCCGTATTTCAAAAAATGAACATTACTCGCAAGAAAATTTTTTCGGTTCTTGGTTTGAGAAGCACATATTCCATCCGAAATTCCAATTTTTTTCTTGCTCTACACGGATATATTTGAAATTAATCAAATAAAGGAAAATGACGAAATAATATCAAAATAATATCCCATACTACGTAACAACAGCAAAATTAACAGAAAAAAAAGATTCCTATGTCAACAATATTTTTCCCGTAAAAGTGGTCCCAGAAATCTCCCAACAAATAACTTTTAAACAAATCCTAACCCCCAAAACACTGCAGATGAATCAAAAGAATTTTTTAATCAAAGCGTCGACGACCCCTATATATATCAACACGTGAAAGCCGTTCGTCAGCAGAATAACTGGAGCATTTATTATTGTTAGCTTAGACCCGCTGCCACATACCAGACATGAAATGCGAAACTTTCTGTAAGCCCAGATTTTGTAGCTCAGATCGTGCTTCCTCCAACTGACATTATTTAACAAATCGATCTTCTGAGTAAAAAATGGCCTCTGCTCCCTCAAGTGAAAAGAAAGAAGGGGGAAAAAATAACACAGTTTTTATTTGTTTTTGGATGCCTTTGCCTGACCGATAACGTTCCAAAAGCATCTGGAATCTGAGTTAGTAGAATAGAAACGTTCATTTCTTGCTATACCCCCTCCTCCACCCCTGAAAATTGCTCGCTCATATTTCATTTGTAAACTTGATTTCCTGACTCTTATGATATTTTCGATATGAGTGAAGGACATCCGGGAAGTTGCTCAAGCAAATGGGAACACAGAACGAGTTTTTTTTTTTTTTTTTTTTTTCAGAAATGGATTGATGCTTGTTTTTTAATATCTATGCCTTACTTTCTACAAAGACGAATTTATTTACGAAAGAGTTCTGACTTAAGTTGAAGATGATATATAGAAACATTTGTAGTGTCTGATTTAATTTCCTTTCTAGAAACCTTTATATATGCAATTAAAATGGCTAAAAGATGGTGCAGTGCAAATTTATTTTTTTAAAAAAATATATAAAAGGATTTTAAAATAAATTTTGATTTTTTTTACTTTGATTAATTACAAAAAATATAAAAATCTACCAAAATAATATTCAAATTTCTAAATAATACATTTAGGTTTTATTAATCATAAGGCTCTATAAACAGCTAAGATTTCTTTATTTCAAGATTTCTCTTACTTCCCCTTAACTTATTTTTTTCTCTTTACAGGATTATAATAATAAAAATAATTTCATTCTAAAAAGGAATCTATGACTCCTTCTTAGAATGACACTCATTGAACTATATTTATTCTTTCTTCACAAAGGTCTAATGAGCTCATTTTTGAAATTCGAAAATTCTATACCCTATGGTTTTTTGATGTAATAAAAACTCACCTTTTTCTAATAACGTATTTTATAAGTATTTACTCCCATGCATTTGCCTAAATAGTTCACACTGGTTGAAAATGAAGTATAACACGAATCGTGTGTCTATCGTTGATGTATTAGCAAATTTGTTTTCATTTATATTCCGCATTGTATCTACTTAAAATTGATATTGTACAGCTTAATTATAAGTAGTTTTTTTTCGATTTCCGAATTATATTTTTAGTCATTAATCATCGAAAATTCTGGTCAGGTTATGCAAAGAGAATATATAACATATTTATTATCTACGTTGTAATATCTACGTAGTAATATCTATATAATATTTACGTAAGAAATATATATGTAAAGAAGGAGAAGATATAAAGTATGCAATATTATAAGCAATGAATAAAGAAGCTTTTTTTTAAAAAAATGAATAAAATTGTTTAAAATTAAAAAAAGAAAAATTTATTCTTCTGATTTGAAAAAACTGTACCATGTTCCTTTTTTAGACTTGATTCATTAATTCTTTTATTCTTCTGTTTTTCCTTAATTTTATAGCAACGATAATCTTTCATATGACCGTAATGTACCCGAAGGAAATCTAATAATTTATATAAAGAACAATATCGTTGTAAAACATACTTAATTTTAAAAAAAATCAACTTAGAGGGAAAAAATATACAAAAAATAAAACCAGCGTCACAAAAGTATACGGCGTTTTGCTCGCCGTATACTTTAGTAACTGAGGTGGTGGTAGTATATATAAATATCACAGGTTCTAAGAGGAGGCCTTAGACAGCGGCGAAGAAAAATGCATTTATACATAATGCATAAAAGTAATGTTTGATGATATAAGACATTATAAATTAAAATTTGATGAGGGTGCTAAACATTGATAAATATCACTGGAGTATTTATATATTATAAGTACGGATTAATAACACCATAGTATAAAGGAGTAATAACATTATATTAAAACGGAGTGACAATATCATAGCATAACGGAGTAATAACATCAAATTTGTACAGAGTGAAAATATCATAGTATAATGGTGTAATAACATCATATTACAACGGAGTAATGATCTCATATTACAACGGAGTAATACCATCATATGGATAACTCTTAATCTCACTACATAGCTTTGTCCCTATACCTATAAAACATTGCTCATCACTGTTGTCTCTCAATCATTTTTTATAATAAGGCTTTACTATCAGTGAGTTATTATAAAAAAAATGGCTTTGGCTTAAAACCGTGTTTCCTAAAATAGTAGTAGAAGACAGTTTAGATAATTGCTCTGCAAATTTTTTCTAATTAAATTTCATTTAAGAATGAGAAAAAGTTCATAAAATTGTCGTAATTATTTAGAATAATTTGTACACGCCTCGAATTAATAAACTAGGCAGCAGTGACCTGATGGTTTCGACTTCGGAACCGATACTGAACTGTTGGTATGCGGTTCAAAATTAAGAGCCTCTTTTCAAAAATCTTAGTGTTTCTTTAAAACGGTACGTGAATATAACTAATACTAAAAAGAGCAAAAATCAAATTAAAATAAGCATTAAACAATATCTCTTAAAAAGAATTTAAATTTATAAGAATCCTTTAGAAAAGGATTAATGAAATTTTTTAGTTAAAAGTTTAAGAATGTTCTTTTTAGTTTCAAACATTGTGTATACAAAATAAGAAATCGTGTGATAAAGAAAGAAAAATCATTTTCTTGTAGACATTATTTAAAATCGTGTGAAATAGTTTTAAAAATATTACTGTAAACAATTCTTGGCGAATAAATGGTGATTAGATATCGCTTGCAAGCAAAAAAAGTGAGGGCAAAAAATATATATAAATAATTATTAATACATAATATGTTAATTATTAATTATACTTACTTCATATAATTTTAGCATTAATTTAGCATTAACATAGCTTTGTTTCATATAATTTTAGCATTAATTTAATCAACTAGTAAAGTGAAACGAATAAAAAAGAATCACTTAATTAACATATTTAATCAAAAAAGTTATAATTAATAAAAAATATATTAGAGAATTTATCATTTCTTTCTTCTGAAACGCTAGAGGAATTGAAATCGTATGAATGCAAAGGATGGAGATTTTTTTTCTAGCGATTGGACCTTCATATTTAGCCTATGCTTGACCAAGGATGGCATATGCCTATAACTTTTCTCACGCCATATCCGTTTCTCGCGGAGAGCAGCAGCTGTTGTGGACGTTAAATATAAATCTCACCGGAGGAGGTTAGCACGTGATATCTGAATCTGAACTCTTCTGCAGTAAAAAACGCCGAACTCATTCATTTCTCCAGCAAAGAGGAAAAGAATCATCTGAGAATCCACCACGATACAAGAGTGGATTTTTTCCGACTATAAATTCCTATGTTTCTACTGTGGGAATTAAATAAAAATATATAAAGTTTTACTTAATCAAAGGATGTATGAAGTATTCTTTATTTTTAAAAAGCTAGTTTTAAATTAATGTGCGTATTTATGGGCATTATATTACTTACATTACGTTTCAATGTACTCCTTTATTTAGCGATTCACTGAACCATAACATTTATTTCCAATTTAGATTGATAAATAAAAATTGTATGAGTTTAGAGAAATACATAAGTAACAAATGCAAATAATTATTGCAAAATTTGCTGTACAAAATATTTAAAACTATGGTTTATAGATTTTTTTTTTTGAAAAATCAGATTTTGGATTCAATATTTCCAAAAAAACCCCAGTATTCTATTTTTTGTCAAAAATAAAATAGAGAAAATATTTAATTTAATTTATACAAAATAACAAAATAACGAAATCTACATCAAAGTCAATGTGTGTGTGTG
The DNA here is from genome assembly GCA_026289955.1 of Argiope argentata. NCBI lineage: Eukaryota > Metazoa > Arthropoda > Arachnida > Araneae > Araneidae > Argiope > Argiope argentata. Next base: position 239,059 of record JAOUZG010029736.1, on the reverse strand, counting down.
CGTATGCGTGTGTATGTGTATGGGTGGGTATGGGGTGGGTGTGGGTGCATGCTTGCGTGTGTTTGCAGAATTTATTTATTGATTGATTCTGCAATTTCTTCTGAAATTTAAATACATTTCTTTCAATATATAGAGCTTCAAATATTCCGAAATTCAGAAAATCATTTTATATTACCCTCGACAAATGGAAAATAAAACGATTAATAGAGATAAAAAATATTTATAAATATTTGAACAGATTTAAATTAGCTTGTATGAGACTTTCAGTTAGAAAATATTATATTGATTTATAATCTTCTATACGCAAATTGGTCTGATCTTTAATACAGCATTTTTGATGCCAAGCTTATTTTTGTTTACTAATATTTGACACAAGCTTTAAAGTAACATGTAGACTAATTTAATACGGGCTTAGTAAGTTTGAAGCATAAACTAAAGATGCATCAAAAGCTACCTTTGCTCCTTAAAAAGAGTAAGTCTTTCTCATTTCAGATGATGCTCTTCAGTGATTGAGCAAAAAATTAATATTACATCCAAAAATGTTAAACCAATTTCTTTTTAATTCTTTATTTGTTGAAATGAATATTTCTCACAAAAATAAATAGTAGAGTAGTAGTTGTAGTAGTAATGATAAATTGTTATAATGGCATGAAATCCCAAAAAGTATTTCATTAAAAAATCTATTTTATTTAAGATAGTCTAATTAGTTTATAATATTATTTACTAATACTTTCATTATATTACGCCAAAATTCTTATTTGTCCAGAATTTCTGTCAAAAATACATAGTGTATAATTATTAAAATGCGGAAATCATATTTATTTTTTTAAACTTAATATTAATTAATTTTTTTTTAATTTTTGAAATATTTATTCATATGTTAATAGGGTTTTTAAAAGGATAATTAAAAAAAACATAAAATTATAATGAAAGGTCACATTCAAAAGTTTATAGTTATTAAATACTCTATTTTTCATTCTGTCATTTTAATTTTCTATGTGTACTATTTCAATTTAACATTAGTTTTAAGTGCAATATTCTACATTTTGAAGTTAATTAATCGAATTTTTTAAAGCAATTAGATAATTTTTTTAAATAGGTGAATATTCTAAAAAATGAATACTTCCAGTTGTCCTTATATAATTCAGAATTATTTCTAATCCAGCTAATATAAATGTAAATGAAAAAAATTTATTCTTAAAATAAGAAAATGTTCAAGTTTTCGTATAAAATTGGTTCATAAAATTGGAAATTCAATATTTCAATTTGCATGTGAGTTTTATATTTCGATTCTTTTTTTGTTTCTCCAAAATAAGTATATATTGATAATGTTTCAAGAAAGTAATTACAACTTTACGAAATCTATTACAGCGAAAATTTAAATATCAATTATCTAAGTTTTAAAAATCAATTATATAAGATTTAAAAAGCAATTATCTAAGATTAAAATATCAAATAAAACAACAAAAGGGACGTATGAGCAGGTACTAATTATATAAGATTTAAATTTCAATTACCTAAAATATAATTTCATGGAACAATCTCCGTAGATGTTGACATAATATGCAGTAATTTAAAAGTTTGAGGTTTCTCACGTTGGTGAAGAAGGGTTACTTAATCCTTAACCATGCAGAAAAAAATGTATCCCAAGAAAGAAAATTAATTAGAATTTTTTAAATTGTATAACAATAAATAAAACGTGCCAATGTAGTAAAATAAAGTTTTAATAAAATAGTAATGCAAAAGTACTGAAAATAATAACATTTATTACATATAGAATTAATTGAAATGTATATATAGGATTTTTATATGCTTTTGATCTGATTGCTTTCTAAGAACTATGTAATACTGTTTTCTATTAGATTTATCCACATATATTTATATTTATCTTATAGATTGTTTGAAAAGGAAAAGATATCCAAGGAAAAGAAAAGTCCAAGCTCAATTCTTTTGACCACAAATTAATTATAGTGTTATTGAATATTAAAGCAATCAACTATATCATTTGTAATTTGTATAAATATGTATTAATTGCATAACATTTCGAAGTATCTTGAATTTGAGCTTTTTTCAAAACACACTTATTTTGATCTAATATATTAACCATTTTTAAGAAAACATAAATTATTGAAACCAAACTTTTGTAGTCAAAATGTATTGGAATTTACTTGAAATAACTTAGAGTAAACATCATATTTTCCTCAACTTATGGTTCAGCTTACTATGTAATCTGCTTAGCTTCTACAATTTTTCGCATCTTCTCGCTATGCCTCTACATTTTTCTTAACGTACAATTTTGCTTGCTATGCTTCTTTTACATAGCTTCTAATATTTTCTTGCTTCTTCTTGCTATAAGTTTTCATTTTTCTCGCTTCTTCTACCCTTTTTTTGAGTAAAAATCTACTTACTTATGCTTCATCTCCTTATCTTCTTTTGCATTTTCCTCCCTGTTTCTTTTTATGCTTCTACATTTTTCTCAACGTGCGATTCTGATTGTTATACTTCTTTTACATAGCTTCTTCTAATTTTTTCTTGCTTCTTCTTACTTTGCGTTTCCATTTTTCTCGCTTCTTCTACCTTTTTCTCAACGTAAAATTCTACTTACTACGCTTCTCTATAGCTTCTTCTGCATTTTCTTAGCTTCTTCTTTTTATGATTCTACGATTTTCTCGTTTCTTTCATACTACTTTTACATTTTTCTCAACTCTCAATTCAGCTTGCTACATTTCTTCGACATAGTAGTAGAACGACAGTTGTATACAATGTCCAATTAGCAAATGAGATAGTAAAATGATAATAAAATAATTTTAATTGCCATATTTTTAGAAATTTAGGAAATGAAAATAAATGTATTGGATCTGGACCTTATGCAGACAAGGGTTTATTTTCCACCAAATTACTATTGCATTATGGTAATGTCTATTGTAACTGACATATTTTAATGTATGTTTCTGAAATTTTACTAAATTTTTTTCTAAATATTTACTAAATATTTACTAATATATAATCAGATCAGAGATTTTAGAGATGGATGTTGATTGACTTTATCATCAACCTGTCGCCAATCCTGAAATGTCACACGAGCGTGTTAACGGTAAATCTTTGACGATAAACACGACATGCAAATGTTACATGTCTACAGTACACTTTTATGTGCTACAGATTCAACTAAATTCCATCTCAATCCCATGATGTTAAAATTCATACTCTAAAACAAGTACCCAACGGCGTTTACAATTTGTTAAAAAATAATAATTTCTTAAGCGATTTTAAAATATATTTAGCCTACTAATAGTCCACATAAGTTATAATTATATAT
>JAOUZG010029736.1:219870-235340 GCA_026289955.1 Argiope argentata | reverse complement strand
AAAAAAAATTATACTTAAAATGCATTAAAAAAGACTAGTTTAAAAAAAACAAAGCAATTAGCTTCCAAATAAGAAATTTAGTTTTTATGAAAAGCACCTTAGTATATTAGAAAAAATATTTAAAACAATATTTATTATTTGAAATAAAAAAAATATTTTATTCATGCTGTTAAATATTATGCAGCAATAAAATATATTTCATTAGATGATAAAGATGTTATTTTTTCCATTAAATTTTGCAGAAATTAAAAGAAGAAATATAATTTGTAGTTTTAATCTTTTTTAATGGAAATTAGCTTTTTTAATATTTTACATGGAAAATATATTATATTATTGCCAATGAAATATTTTAAGTAATTTGAAATGATTATCTGCTTTCCTCTAAAATAAATTTTTGCTATAATTTTAAAATATGATTTTTTTTCCAGAAATAATTTATATATTAATATAAGTACTGAATTGAACACTTTATTAGGAAATTATTCCATAATGAAATGGAAAAGCTGACCGAGGGTAAAACATAGTTATACTTAGTAACAAAATTTTAAAAAAAGGATTCGTAAATGCTTCAATAAAAGTGTACAGGCATTCCATTCGAAGCACTTAATCGATCGCTTTGTTTTAAAATTGTGCTCTTTTTTCCCATAATTTTTCTATGAAGACCTCAAAGAAAGTACGAATAAATCCTCCAAGTTTATATCCGCTTATGGTCCTTAAATTATTTTTTTCTCTGGAGAAATTTTATTAAATCCTTTGAAAGAAGTCTGCCGCTAATGGTCTTAAGCGCAGTTTAGATAAATGGCTTTCATATTTCAGCTGCCCTCGAAAGGCATAAAAAGCTGCGTGTTGCTTCTGTCCATTACCGCGTCTGCAGTTTTACAGCACATAAAACCTGCCCTATCAATGAAGTTGATTTTCCCTAACACCTGCGCCACAGTCCCTACTTTAAATTCCTCGCTCTGATCCAGTGCAGATGAATAAAACCGGCCAAAAAAACCCTCTTAAATGCTGATTTTTTTCCACCGTCTGCTGAAAAAAATCCTCATTTTATTAGTGTGGTGGAGTTAAAAATATATATATTTTTAAAAAATGAATGCAATTGTTTCTTCAGTTATATCAACGATTATTGAATGGGAAGAAGTATAACTTATAAAGGAGTGTAATAAAAGAAACTATCAATTACTAGCAATTGTTGAAAATCATTTTATTTATAAATCAAAGATTATTGAAGGGAAAGAAGTGTAACTTATAAAGGAGTGTAATAAAAGAAACTATCAATTACTAGCAATTATTGAAAATTATTTTATTAGAAGAACCGTGGAATTATATATAAAAAGAAGTCACCAAAGAGTTTACTTTCTCTTATACGTAATATAAAATAGAGTAAATGTCATTAAATTTGAAATTGAGATGACTTACAGGGGTTGGAAAGAAATATGGGAACACCTAAAAAAATCATAATATCATGCCTAATACCGTGTAGGACAACTACTAGTATTTAAAACTGCTTGAATTATGTTAGGCATCGATAAATACAGGTCCTGTATGGTTTTCAAGGGAATCTTATACCATTCTTCATGCAAAACAGTAGCAATTTCAGTTAGAGTTGATGGAGGGTGATAGCGATCACGCGCCTTTCTCTCTAAAGTAGACCACAAAAGCTCAATAATATTGATATCTGGTGTCTGTGGTGTCCAGGGAAGATGAGACAAATCCTCCTCATGCTCACAAAACTAGTCTTGGACGATGCGAGCGGTGTGAATAGGGGCTCTATCGTCTTGGTACCCAGCATTACCAATGGAGAACAATTACTGTATCATGGGATGGACTTGATCAGCCAAAATGGTCACATAATCTTTACCAGTAATGCGACCTTGCAAGGTAATGATGGGGCCCATGGAATACCACGATATGGCTGCCCAAATCGTGACAGAACCCCCGCCATGTTTTACTCTTGGCAACAAGCAGTGTGAATCGTACGCTTGTGACGGCGTTCGCCAGACGTAAACTCGGCCAGAAGTTGAGAACAGCGTGAAACAAGATTCATCTGACCAAATGACCGACTTCAATTCGTCCAGGTTTTATGGATTCGGCACCATCTTTTCCTGTTACTTGCAATTGCATTACTGATGAGGGGTTTGGGAATTGCAACTCGTCCTGCAATTCCCTGCTTATGGATTCTTTTCTTATTGTTTTAACGCTAACATGGTTTGTAAAACAGACATACATTAACTTCAGAAGTGATTTTTGAAGCTGTCGTCTTCTTATTTTTCGTCACAATAATCTTCAATGCCCGCCTGTCGCGATCACTCAACACACATTTTTGTCTACGTTATGACTTAGCAGAGGATGTTTTTCCGCTGTTTATGTATGCAGTGTAAAATCTCGATACCGTGCTTCTTGAAACACCAATCACTTCGGCTGCCTTGGTTACGGAAGCACCTACCATTCGATCTCCAACAATATGTCCACGTTCGAATTCACTTAGCTCAGACATAATGCACTAGCAACTACACAGAACACTAGTCTGACAACAACTGACACTTACAACGTATCAAGGGCATTGTACAGAGGGCGTTAATGAGGTAATACAGCAGCGCAACCTACAGGCTCATCTAGAATCAACTATTACTTTTAAGCAAGCATTTCACAAGGTGTTCCCATATTTTTGTCCAAACCCTGTATATCCACATTTCAGGCCACCCTGAGTTTGAAAAACACATTTTTGAAAAATGTTCTTCTGTGTTCAGTTATATAAACGTCATATTGGAAAGTGACACGGATTTTTTTTGGACGGATCAGGTAATTTTGAACCACGTCACACCTTTCTCTATACCATACCAGAAGGAGTACGTTTAGCTAAGATAGTTTTAACGAACAACTGACCTCCTTAAACGACAGTCCTCAGGTCTCGAACTTGAAAACCTACTGCTCAGGAGTCGAGACCTTACCTCGTGATCAACGTGTACCCAGACTGTCTGCGATAAATATGTTAAAAACACTTTGTTATATACAAATGAAATTTAGTATGCAATCCTTAGATAAAACTTCTAGATTTCTTCCAAATTTTGAATAAACTCCACTTAGAGGATGTCTATCTGTCTGCTTTAATATAAATTAACGAGGTAACCAGAAAAAAAAGTTACACGGATAAAATTCTATACGCAGAAGTAACATTTATATTCTAGACATCTATCAAATTTTGAGCCAAATACGTGATTGATTTTCTGTTGGTTTGCACTTTTTTAGAAACAAGTAAACTCGATAGCTCAAAGGTGGAATGATTTAAAGACATTCCATGCGGTATGAAATTTTGTGACTTAAAGTATCGTATCAAATTTCTGTTACAGTCAGTTGGGTAAAACGCGCATAAAACACAAATTCAATTTTTGGATATTATTATTCGCAAGTCAAGGATTAATTCGCCAAAGATTACACTGTATATTCGGTAAAGATACTAAATTCACGCCAAAGGTGAATGTCTTGCTTTAAGTGACAATGCACGTCAAGGCAATCTCTGAATTAATACATTTATCAGAATCTATGCGAAAAGGTTTTGAGGATATTAAATTTTCTGTTTTCATGCAATTTCACACTATAAATGTGAAAATAAAGGTGATATTAGAAATATGCCTCTTTCCATTAATAACGTACAAATCATAATGAATTTCAAATATTGGAATCCATATCACAAATTTGAATGTAATTATGATAAGTACGCGGTTAAATCTTCATATTATATATTTTTAAAATATCGCGATATTGTACAAAAGCTTCCCAGAAATTAAAAGTACAGACACTAATCCATACGTAATTAAAACTACTGATAATAATCCATACATTATTAAAACTACTGACAATAATCCATAAATAATTAAAACAACCGACAATTCAATGAATTTCAGGTATTTCAGATAAACTCAGAGTTACGATGACCTGATGGTAAGGTCTTGGCACTGGAACTGGTGGACTTTAGATTCGAGACCCTATTTCACAGAAGAACCATTATTTAAGCGGGTCTGGTGCAGGTTAAATCCTTTTTGGTCAAACGCCCTCCCACTGCTGTGAAAGTTTGAGGTAGAGGTTGCCAGGTCAAGTGTCGTCCTCGTCATCTGATAGCAGTTCTATACTACGAGCTCATTCCTAAAATAGGCTTAGTGTTGCTTTAAAAAAGTCCGTTCAGGCAATTGAACTAAACTAATGATGATATTTTTAAAGAAGTTTTTAATGAATAAATATAGAAAAGTTATAGAATTTAATGAATAGTTATATTAATTAAAAACGTACCGTAGTTTTTCTTTAAATGCGTATTACAATATTGATAATTGAAATAAAAACTTATTTTCTTCAATTTTTTAAAATATAACATTAATTTTTGTAGAAAAATACTACTAATGTACGAGCATTTGGTTGTAAAATACAAAAGATGTCGCGATGTTATGTATAATTATAAATTTTTTACAATGATTTATGCTTTATTCATAGTTATGCATTTTTTTAAAAAAAATCTTTAAATGGAAATGTCTAAGTGATTAAAAGCATAAAAGGAAAAAGAGTCTTTTATAACTTCGAAACGAATTTGTACTTTTATTTGCCATTTTTAAAAGTAAAGTATATTTAAATATTTTTTTAGGTTATAATAATATTATTGGATTGAATCTTTAAATTACTATCACTCAATTTTATAAATAAGCTTCAAAATTTAAAGAAAAAAGATCTAAAATATTAACTTGTGTTTAAGATCTAAAGCATTCAGTTTAAAAATTTATAATTATTTATTAAAACTCGTGCGGCTACATTTTACGAAAACGGATAGTATAATAAAAAGATATCGTTAAATTTAATCTTAATTTTAACAAGATTTCAAGAATCTTAATTAAATTATCATCTGAATATCTAAGAAAATTATGATACATGTATAAAAATCTTTCTATTTCTAATCAATAAAAATTTTACATCCTTTAATGAGCGAGTTATTTTGATAAAATAAGCGTGAATTGCATATCTAATATCTTTGAACCGTAAGCTGATTAATATTTAGATGAATATTTTCATTTTCCGATTAATCTCTTGCAGCAAAACTTTTCCTTCATCCTTTACAAGACTTTATTTTTCTTCCTTTATGCGTCCTTTACAAGACTTTTATAGTTTTCACCATCTTATTAACTGAAAATTCTTAAAAGTATTATTTTTCTTTCAAAGGAAATTGTTAAATTCACTCTTTTTTTCTAATATTCAAATACAGTAATTTCTTCAAAGCAAAATTCAGAAATTAAATATATATCACTAATATTAAGGTATTACAAGAACAAGAACATTAATACTAAGATTCAAAGGTGTTTTGAAAAAAAATGATGCATCGCAATAATTATGGCTTATTGCTTGGAATTATAACTACGCTGAATTCATCAAATGCTACTAATGTATTCAACGCTCAAAGGGAATAACCTCCGAATTGTCAAATAGTTCAAAAGCCTACTTTGGGAACCTGATGAGTTCAACAGGTGTGAAAGTGATTTCTCTGACTGGTATAATTATTATTCTGTAGGTTAATATAAGTTAGGTTGGAATTAGACTACACATGGTAGAATGCATACACTTAACGGTTAGCTCATATAATCTGCATAAAGTAAAGCTCATATAAGTGGGTTTTATCTAGTATTAACATTTATATCTAATCGTATCTAATATTACAATTTATATTTTATAATATCTAACATTAACACCTTGATCTATGAATCTCTTAACTTCCTGATAAGATGTCACATCATATTTGGTACACTTATAATATTTTACTTACCGTGATAATCTATGTACATTTGAACTATTGAAAAGTTTTTCTTGTGAGAATATGATGTTATTTTCGTTAAGAGGTTTTAATGTCTCCGAAATTTATGGGCAAAAAATATTTTACCTGCTTTCACCAGTATGTTATTATGATTATTAAATGATTGACTTTCATTTCAGGTTTATGAAACATCTAAGAAATCTCTATGCTTAGACCTCATGACTGTATATTATTTTTTAAGTTTATGGAATGTTCATTTCCAGTGTATTTAAGAAAATCGGATTATTATTGATTATTATCAGATTATAATTTTGATTCAAGACTGAATCTTGATAATTTACACCTTTATGTTATATCGTACATCTCATTTGGGTTATTTATTGGTTTGATAATACATTTTAGAATAAAAAGAATACACGAGTTAATTAGGTCTAATCAAACGGGATTTCCATTTTGGTTAATTAGTTATTTTTATTTACTTAAAAGTTCAAATAATCAGATTTTTGCAAGTCATTACAACAGTCAGAAATATTATTGCAAATGAAGGAATCAGAAGGATGTTTAGAATAACCTTTAGGCCGTATTCTAAAGTTAAAAAAAACATTTATTCCATAAATAATCAATTTATAATTTTGATTCCAAACTAAATATTGATAATTTAAATCTTCAAGTAGATCCTACGTTTCGTTTGGGACCTTTATTGTAGTGCATTCCATTTAAGAATAAAAAATTATGAATGAGATAATTAAGCCTAACTAAATGGTCTAACTCTTCCTTGAATTGCTTCTTTGATTTATTTACAAATTTCAAAATTCAAGTCTTGCAATTGATTGCATTGTTAGTGAAAAAAGAAACTGGGAATAAATTAAGAAAATATTTCGAATAACATTTAAATCTTAATATAAAATTAAAAAGTACCTATTTGAATAAAACAAAATTAGTTGTTTGAATTCGAAACTGCATCATGGTAATTCACAGAGCCAAATGCCATATAAAAAAATTTGATTAAAATGAAAGATTTACTTAAAACAATATTTTGGTGAATTTTCCTTGTCAAACAGAAAGTAAAGACAGCTAAACTTTGAGCTTTTAGAATCAGGGTAGAAAATAGGAAAAGCACAAAATGCTGCCTTAAAACTTCCAGCCGAATGCGGGAATTATGATTAACTTTTCATTCCGTACTGAAGAAGATCGGAGGGAACCAGAACTCTTTTGCATCTGACGTTTGCGCACTATTTTTACTGACACATGCGATTACCGTTCGTGGCATTTCGCTGGAAGGCCAAATGAAACGTCAGACGCACGGCTTCATTTATTCAGGAGAACGTTTTCTTTTTCGGTGACGGAATAAATTATTTATGCGTGCGGGCTTTTGCTTCGTCCCCACTATCAATCTAAAGGAAAATGGTCAGGAGAGTCTCTCTCTGCTGCAGCAGAGACGAGATAAAAAAATGAAATATTTTATTAAACGATTCATTTTCATTTTGCATTGGCTTTCTTTGAAAAAAATAAAGAATGAAATTTTAAGCTAATTATAGTAGTTTATTCATTATGCATAAGAAAGTAAAATGGAAAGCCACGTATTTGTGAGATAGTATTTAATTCCATTTGTTGAAGTAATTAGTTCAGGGTGGTATATTCTATTTTTGCTTCATACTTGCTTTAAAAAAATAGCAAATTTTGTCGTGATAATATAACGGAGGAAGTATTTTATGTATTCAGTATAAATGGATTTGATAACTATTTGTAATCTAAATGATTATTAGAAGATATTTAAAAAAAAACTGCAAATGTTATCCAGATAGCATTCTGGGGAAAATGTGTTTCCATTATATAAATATTTGTAGTCTGAATTAAAATGAATATATATTTTTATAAACATCAAATGTTATCATGATATTATCCCAGATAAAATGTGTTTTTGTTCTATGTATGCATTATAATTGCATTTCCTAATTATTTGTAGTTTGAAATGAAATTAATATATATTTTTAAAAAGAGCAAATGTTATCATGATATTATCCGAGACAAAATGTGTTTTTGTTCTATGTATGCATTATAATTGCATTTCCTAATTATTTGTAGTCTGAAATGAAATGAATATATATTTTTAAAAAGGGCAAATGTTATTAAGATATTATCCCAGATAAAATACGTTTTCATTTTATGTATGCAATGTGAATGCATTTGATAAATAATTGTATTCTGAATTAAAATGAATATATATTTTTAAAAATGGCCAATGTTATCAAGATATTATCCCAGATAAAATGTGTTTCGTTTTATTTGCGCAGTATGAATGTATTTGATAATTATTTGTAGTCTCAACTAAAAGGACCAGATTTTTTTAAAAATTACAAATGTTATCAGGATAGTATCCTTAAGAAAACGTGTTTCGGTTTTAAATTTGCAATATGAATGCATTTGATAAATATTTGTAATCTGAATTAAAATAGACAGATATTTTTAAAAATTAAAAATATTATCCGGATAATTATCTGTAGAAAATATGTGTTTTCTTTATTATAAGCTTCATCTGATAATTATAATTTTTTTTTAGTTATCTAAATTATAATGACTAAGTATTCAAAAAATTCATTGTGGAACACTAGATATGTAGAAAAGTAAGTAATGAAATATTAAAATATGGAAATAAAGAAAATAAAAATCTAGCAACAATGACATAATTAAACATTAACAGAAAGGAAGATAACATGTTGTTATTACTGATGGCACTGCCATGAGCAAGCCCCGCTGATACATCAGCTGATTTTAAGTTGGAGATTTACGTCTATTGTTTTACATGTAGCGCCATCTAGGTCCAAGATTGTGACTTATCTACACACACACATCACAATCTTTTTTAGAGGTGCATGCATGTTCATTCTTCTTAGATCGTAATTCAGATTTGGAACAGCGAACCATCACATTTGAACCAGTTCCCCAAGTGGTATTACTTTCAACATGGAGAAATTTGCGACCTCAACAGATTTAACGAGCGCCAGCTACCATGTACTCGGGGAATCTTTTTGGCCTGTGAGTTTCGAATCCATAACCTAAGGAGTACGAGTCCAACGCTATACCAACCAGGCCATCGTGGCCCGATTTAAAATAATAAATATTATATTATAGGGTTATTTTTTACTATTTTTCTTGTTTAAGGACTCTTTTATGTAAATAAATGAAATTCAGTTTTAATAAGACAATTGTTTTTAAAACTATATAAACATTTATTTTTTTAAAAATTCAGAATAATTGAAGTTTTATTTTACAATAACTGAAAGATCAGCGATGTTTAAATCAATTTTGTGAACGTTTTCCAATTAGAAAATCAAAAATAGAGAAAACCGCAAACAATGCGGAATATTTTTCATTCTTCAAACCATAAATGGTTTTAATTTTAAGATTAGTATGTAATCTTATAAAAAAATATATGATTGAAGGTGTGCTCTTTCTTAAGGTAAAATTTACGACAAAGTTTGAGTAATTTTATAATTTGATGCAAGCAGTTAAACTTTATTAAACCTTTGCTTGGGTGAAATTCTAACAATTTTACTAATTGCTGGAATCCTTAATTTTGATGTACTAGAGATTTTTGATTCTTTCTGCCTGAAGACGATTTTACTTATAATTTAAAATACGGCTTTGCATTAAAATATGTTTCCTTCACATTTCGAAACCTTTTAAATCCATCATTATAGCAAATAGTTTAACAGTATGGTATTTTTTTGTCTTTTTCGTTCAAAGGTTGAATTAACCCAAAACTATTTCATGCTGTATACCAGCTCTCTGCAGTAAATTTAATCCTTTTACCTTGGTATCTGACTTGATTTATAGAGTTCAGAATTACCGTATTTTTCAACAAATAAATTTGAAGCTATATTCAAACGACAAAAATCGATGCATAAATTTACTAAATGCATAAAAAATCAAGAATGCTATGTTTTTATATGAATCAATATGAGAGAATCCTTTAAAAACTAAAAAATGTCACTTAATAACTGACAAAATTAAACAATTAAAGGGTATAGACTATTAAAGGGATTAGGCTATTTGAAAGAAATGATGGTAATACTTTAACAGCACTTTTGTTTCTGTTTCGTTGGCAATACTGGCTATGAAAATAAATGATATTATAGTAAGCTCCTAGTGCAAATCAAATCTGTTTTTTTTTTATTTCAGTCAGTATCAAGAGTTATATTTTGAAAGTAATTTGTTTAAAGTTTTGGAATATGGCTCAAAATTGTAAATCCATTACTAATTATGTGTATTAATACCTTCAGAAAATTTGTTACCTTTATCTTACGATACTCCAAATATCAATTATATATTTTTTTCATGGAATGTATTTTGCCATAATTTTCTGAAAAATTATTAATTGTGTATAACGGTTTTAAACTGTATATAATGTTTTAGTAAATTATGAACTAATAAAATATTCTTTATATTTTTAATTATTCTTCATTCAAGTATATAGTAATAAATAATAGGTAAAAACAAATAAATAAATATATATTTATATAAATAATTTTTTAGATCAAGAAAAAAATTAAATGTAGATTAATATATTACAGTCAGTGTGATTAATCTATTTTTCTATTAATTTTCTACTAATTTCTAATTAATTTTCTATTTTTCTATTAATAATGAAGACAAGTGTGTACGCGCTTTGAGCTGTTTAATGAACAACCATGGAAGTCAATATCATAATAAATAATAGGTAAAAAGATATAAGGTTTCAGATGAAGAAAAAAAATGAAAGGGGGATGTTTATGTGACAGTCAATGTGATTAATCTAATTTCTCTATTAAATATAACGGCTCACGCCCGCATGTGTGCGTGTGCGTGTGCGTACAACTACACATTAATTATGTGCTCGAACATAATGCGTGTATCTCGAGATGGAATAAATAGAAATAAAAAATTAAACCTGTATTCTCGATGATTTTGGCCACAATCTACTTCAAGCCCATAATTAATGTGTATTTATAAACACAGGCACAAACCCACACACTCTCTCACACACATACGCACACACAAACACACACGCACGCACACACACACATACATATATATAATTACTTTCATAATTTTTTAAATAATATTACAATTTTTTATAATAAATTTTATAAAATATTGAGCATTTTTCCCTTATGATATATTTTAAATATAGATATTTTTTTATCAAATATTGCCATTCTTTTTCATTATTACCTTTCTAGTTTTAAATTTATTCAATGTGAGTACTGTAATCTCATATTTAATACATGATGCTACACGTATAAATCCATGCCATACATCATTAGAACCCAACACGCCAACCCAAATTATTATTACAAAATAAGTATGCAAATAACTGCCATTAGCATAATAACTTCATAAACAAAAGCTCTTTCATTGGATATTTTGCATTCTATTGTATATAGCTGATACTCTAAAGTTTCACTATTATTTACATAATGTAACAACTTTCGGCTTTTCTAATCATAATGATAAATATTAAGAGGGGATTTCTTATAGTATCTTTATAAATCAAGTATTTTCCTTGATCACAGTAGTAATATAAGCAATATATTCAGAAGTCTTTTGCTTTCTTAGTGAAGGTGCATCTCAATTTTTCGAAGTAAAATTACATTTTTTTATATTTTACTAAAAAAGAATGTGATCATGAAGTCAGTTAAAAATGCATTTCAGATTTAAACATTTAAATACCAGTTCCACATTCAGAGAGTTTTAAAAGATATTAAGTGATTAGTCACTGTTGCCACTGGCTTAAAATGACCTTAATAATAATATTAAAATGAGTTTGCAAATGAAGATTTAAAATTCAAATTTTAGCCACAGCTTCCATTTGAAATTCTACGAAATCCATGAAAATGTAGTCCGCTGCCATTTTATGTCTTTCAATTTAAAAACCTAGTACATTTTAATGAAAAACTAAAATCCATTCATAATAATTTCAGATATTTCTTTTTTTATTGTTGGAAATCAGTATCCCATAGATATGAAGTTCATAAGCAAACTTAACTCCCTTTGTAAGTTAATATGTAACTTTTTTGACTTGAGAAAATCAGATATTTTTTAATCTTGATAATATTATCGGATGATTGCATTTCTAAATGACGAATATATTTGTACTTGTACATTTGCTTAAATTCTGTAGATACCCTTACATCAACGAAAAAACATCCTTCTTGCTAAAAAATACATTTTTAGTTTTTATAAATGAATGGAATAAAAATGTGTATACTAAGTAATTAATATTTAGTCAATGTATTTAATTTTGAGTAAGACACAAGTAGTATAAGAAATATTTATTAAAAATAAAGTTATGTTAGATGTTTCATGTAAATTTCACGAATACAAATGTACAAAAATATTTGTAATCCAATTTGTATAGAATGTTTTGCCTTTTCACGATAATTTACCAATTTATTTAATAAATTAACATTTGATCTATTTGTTTTAGTCTAGAATTTAAACTTTCTATATTATCTGGTGCGACAAGACGAAATCATTTGTTTGTTTTATAGAAAAACACGATAATGGTATTACTTCTGTAGATATCTAAAGCAGCTTACTTGAAATATTCTAGCTAATTTATGCTCTTCAGTTTTCAATCTGATTTAAGAAGTTTATTTTAAAAGGAATTCTCTAAAAAATATTTTTAAAAGGCTCACATCATATACACAATTACAGCACTGTTTAAATATTATAAAAAAAGAGATATTGTTCAGACCTAACATTGAATAGAGTTCTTTGAGTAGCTCTCTGATATTTATGTTACTTACCCGATTTGAGGTTAGCTTTTGACTTAGGGCTATTTTTAAAAGGATTTACAACCTATACACAAGTGAAGTAGCGATTAAGTATGATAAAAAATAAGTTAATCTTAAAAATTCAAAAATTGACTAAGCTTTTCGGTGATATTTCTCTGATCTTTATGCTACTTATTTACCTAAATTTAATTTATCTTTTAAATCGGAGCTATTGATTTTCAAGCTACCGTAACTATATTCAGCCAATTCCTGATCTATATACTTTTCTTTTGTTTCTGTCAATCAAGCAAAGAGTCGTGGATGACAAAATCATCAGTATTGTTGATGTCCACCGAATTAGTTCCGTCCATCAAAAGGCTTACGGGGCCGTAATCTGTGAGTAAATATTTCATCAGCCCCGCAAATCACAGTTACATTTGCATCGTACCTCTTTGATGTTCCCAATGATCCAAATTAAGATCCATCAACCCCGATCATGTCACGGCAACCGTGACGGTTCTACCTGGTGCAGATCCATTTCCCCCAACTCTACTCTTTGGAACATTATACAATTCTGTGCTACGCCGCTGCAGAATAATCATTTGTCATGCCCCTCGCCTTCTGTTGGCCAGTGTCCAGATGTCCTGCTGGCCTTCCCGCTGTGAAAGGTAGGAGATGGTATCTTTCGCAGTTGAGGCGTCAGAAAGGATGAAAAAAAGTGTCTCTAAGCTCCTTCTTCACCTTGTAAGAGAAAGTCCTTATTTCTACCAGGACTTGGCAGGGATGAGGCCCGTGCCATCGATTTTGGAGAATCGATTAGAAAAAGGCACGTGTTCTGTGCCTTTTTTTTAAAAAAAAAGAACCGTTTTGTTTGATAAATGGTAGAGGGGAAAGTAAGAGTTTTTCTTGTTTGGAATAGTTAATTTGTTTTCTGTCAATGAGTGCGCCGTAAAAAATCAATAATGAAACGTGCGATTCTTTTTGCATGCATCTTCGTCTGTTTGAAAAGCAAGAAGACAAAACGAAACGAAGAAATGGGAGATAATATGGATACAGTATTCTTTTGTTTGTAAAAAAATGGAATACTTTCTGATGAATTTCCGGATACATGTTTAGCGAAAGGTAATGACTAAAAGATAATATATTTAAATCTTCGGCTCTTATAATATAAGAAAGAGAGAGAGAGAGAGAGTCATTCTCTTAAATGAAACGGCAAATATTTACAGAAAATAAAACCTCGGCTGCCTTTTAAACTAAAAAACAAAATAATATCATATATCTTGTTTGCCCACAAAGCTTTTTTTCTAGACAATTTACACGTGAATCAAAAGTAAAAGTGCATAACCAGATATTTGAAAAGAGTTTTACAGATTCCTAGTGTTCTATTTATAAATGCTGCTTGAAATATCATTGGACACATTTCTTTTAGTCATAATTTTATGTTTGAGTCAACATAGGTAAACCAATGACAATTTTTGAATTAAGAAAGTTAATATTAGAGCGATTAATGTTCTAAATGAAATCAGGACCTCTTTATCATTTTGCGCTTAGTTTGTTTTAAGAAATACATAAGTTTTGAAAACTTTATAAAATAAAAAGCGATAAAGGACTGCTAAAAACATTAGTAAACTTGATAATATTTAAAGAAATCGACTGGTTTTTTTTTCTTTAGAATCGCTATTTGTCTTTTTTTTATTAAATTCACATTTGTGTAGTATTTTATTTTCAAAGTTTTCTTTCATCAATAGATTGAAATTATTGTTATAAAAAGGAAACCTTACAAGAAGGAATCTTTCTTTTCGTAGAAAAATAAAACTTGGTATTCTCTGAGATATCGAATCAACATTGATGGTGTACGGTCTATATCCTTAATAACTTTATTTCCTCAATTTTGATGAATTTTTTAAATTATTCATTTATCTGATGATTATTTCTTTAGTTTTCAAAAGATAGAATCTAAACCAATGATATATAATCTAAGAAGGAATTAAAAATTGAAGATTTTTCCATTAAACTACTTCGTAACAATAACACTTCAAAATATAGAACAAGAAATGTAGCATATGCGTAATAGCATTTTAAAATCTAAATTAAATACTAATTAATCCTCCTCTTTGTATCTTAATTTTGCCCAATTTGTGTTTATTCAAATATGTTTTCTTAATTCCTGATCTAATTCCGAATATTTATTTAATTATTTTTAACACAAGTTCTATAAATCTGATGATTTTAGTATTTTCTCACTCTCTGAGTGAACGGATAAAAGTCCATCATGTTTACACCAACCTTTAAAAGATAAGTAAGATTGTTTTTCTTAATTCGACATATGGCAGTGAAATCCCTATCAAAATCTGATAATAATATCACTGAAAGGAAAAATGTCTGTCTTTTGCTGTTGTATGCTGATGTAGAATAAATCATCTCATATCACTGTTTTTCTGTGAATAATACGGTTCCTATGGTGAAGAAAATCCTTTAGACCATGCATTGTTAAAATAAACTTGCATATATATGTATATGTAAAAAATATTTAAAAAATTAAATTTTTTTATAAATAATTTTTTAATTTTTATCTTAATTCAGCCCATATCAAAGTCATTCTAAAGTATTTTCTTATGTCCTCATCCCATTCCACTTTTTCTATTTCATTAAATTAACTGAAGCTTTGTAAAAGTACTGCACCATCGGCTTCAAATGCTGAGTGATCGCTCGTACAAACCCATTCTTCTTATGAAACCCTGTATTTCTTTTATTCAGGTCAAAATAGGCGAGAATTCCTGTCAAAATTGACACTTGCCAGATTTATTAGAGTCCCATAGTATACATAACCAGGGATAAAAGATTTCATGCATCCTTTACTTTCTTCTGTTTCTCTTTCCGCGCTGTTTGTAAACAATGCATTCCTCTAGAGATGCAAAAAAAAA
>JAOUZG010029736.1:197690-209870 GCA_026289955.1 Argiope argentata | reverse complement strand
TATTTTGCAACTTTTATTTCATTTGTAAGAAAGGAAATATATCAGCATAAAGTCAGAAATACGATCAGTTAATTTAAAAATCTTTTTATGTAATACATACACATTAGTTTTCATCCTGTTTTACTCTTCTTTCCCTAACGTTTAACCAGTTTCAACATAAATAAAATCCATTAAGAGATATGTATAGGTAACTTTTCTGAAAATAATGATATTAAGTATATTTTATTAAATCAAGGAGAATAAATCGAATTTCAGTGTTCGAAAATAATTTAGTAAAAAATAATATCGCGTCTTACCCATCAGTAAAATTAATTAAATCAGTTGAATTCAAACTTCTTTTTCTTCCCTTTAAAGCTATTTTCGTATCAATCTCAAGTCAATTTCAGCTTACGCAGTACAATTTTTCATTAATAAGCATGTGAGCGATATGAAAAGAAA
The DNA here is from genome assembly GCA_026289955.1 of Argiope argentata. Lineage (NCBI taxonomy): Eukaryota > Metazoa > Arthropoda > Arachnida > Araneae > Araneidae > Argiope > Argiope argentata. The sequence continues at coordinate 209,432 of JAOUZG010029736.1, read as the reverse complement.
TCATTTACAAATTTTATTATCAATTGATGATCGTTAGTAATTTGAATTCAGAGCAAATCAGCTTCAAAATAAAACTTAAAGTTAAAAAAAGTATCGCAATACATTTCTTTTCAATAGAAAACTATTTTAACATCAATTTATTCGTTTTGATAAAAACAGTAGGGTCTTTAATTGGAATGTCAGTGAAAAAATATTCTTCACGATTTTTCCTTTCTATCCAATTTTTTCGAAGGCTGTTTTGGGATATAGAATGGGAATTCATCACCACTTTATCAGTTCCGTCAGGAAAATTGTTCTGTTGGGAATTATTTAAATTTGTTTTTGAGTGGTATTTGAAATGAAGAATGTTTTATTATATGACATGTTACATAAAACACTCTCAGAATAAGAGAATCAATAATTTCGGAGTATAGTTGATGCGTTAAAGTTTCATGATTAAAATTAAATCATTGAAACAATTTCAAAAAAAAATATTTTCCTTAATCTAATACTTCCTTTGAAGAAGAAGTGGAAATAATATTTAACAAAAGTAGAGATTTAAGTCTGTATATTTCGAAATAAAAAATAGTTTTTCTTTTCCTATTCTATCTATTTACTTAATTCTATTACTAACTTACTATTATTCCATACAAATTTATGAAATTTGCAGAAACGTGAAGACTTTTAAAAATTACCTAAAACAAACTTACAGCGAGAGACTAATAATACAAATAAGAACAAAACGTTTTATTTATAATAGTGAAAAGTGTGTGATTCATTATGGAGATACATTCTTCAAAAAATGTATATGACTGCACAGAAATTATTAAGATTAATAATATCATAGTTTCATTGACTTTACGCTGATGTAATTATCAGCATTACAGATGGCATCTACCAGTCAGCAGAGAAGTGTAAACGACTGTTTACAAAAAATTGAGATTTATAATACCATATCTTCATTGATTTTATGATGATATAATTGATTTGATTTGTAGACATTTTCTATCAACTATCAGAGAAATGTAAATGATGTGGTAAAATGATTAACATGTATATTTTCATATTTTCGTTGAATTTGCTCTTATGCCATCGTTAGAATTATAGATATCATCTGCTAACCATTGGAAAAATGTATATAACTATAAACAAAATCATTTCTTCATTCACTTTATGCTAATATACTTGATTACCTTTAGTACAGATATATTCTATCAACCATTAGAATTTATAGTTAATTTGATTAACTTATTTAATTAATAGAATAATTTACAGAGTCAGAGGTGATCTTCTCTGTTCTAGATTTAAATTACGATCTTTGGATGAATGAACGAAATTCGTGAATGAAATCCGTCCCGTAGAAAGGGTTTATGACGTGTGTGAGCTAGAAGCCACTGGGGTCCTCAGGGATGCATACTCTCCGAAGCTACTGCACCTCCCCTTCCGTTGTGAAGCGGAACATGAGAACAACAACAAATTTATAAGTTTTTTCAGCTACGTCATTCTAATATTTATCTATTCATAGACAAATTTATTCTAAAAATGTAGAAAAACTTGAAATGAGTAAAATATATTGCCGAAAAAAGAAAAACTTATGATTCACCAGGGCTCAATTGGCAGAGCATTGGTCTGTAAATTCTTTGGTCCCTGGTTCAATTCCCGGCCAGCACATTTTATCCGAAGACTGGGATTTTAATTTAAAATTAATCTTATTATTTCTCTAAAATCGAGATGATTCTAGAACATTCTTTACCATTCGAACGAGCTGATTCTGGAATATTCTTTACTATTCGAGAGAGACGATTCTGGAATATTCTCCAGATGTATAAAAGCTGAGTTCTGCTCAGTTCTTTATTCTGTTCTCCACTGAGTAGCTTGGTGTTAATAAACGAAATTGTTTCAAACTGTCCGTGTCTTTAATTCAGTCTTCGTGACAATGTTAAAATAAATCAACCTTACTCAGGATCATTATAAGTATATTTCATGTTTAAGTTCTAGTTTTCTTCTCTTTTTATTTCGCCAAGAAAATTTTCTTTTCGGTAAACAAAACAAAGTTTTCTTTTTAATTTCAAAGCCGAGCTTTCTTCCCAAAACATAAATCTCGGGGAAGAATAACATTGCATTCCGATAGCCTGATGTTATAGACAAGAAAATAACTTAAAGGGCCTCGGGTCTCATCTTTTTCGTGAAAATCGAGATAGGTGTTTGGAATAAAAAGCGAATAACACACAGCGATGCCGGGCGATACCAAAGGGAGGAAAGGGGGGGGTGCAAGTGAGGGGCGAATTCTTTCGATTACAGTGTGTTGTGGTGAATAGGTCGTCAGGGGACCAATTTCTGCCAGACGTGTTAGGAACAGTTCGCTGGTTTATTTATTATTTTTTTTATCCAATGGTGGCCATTCTTTTAGTCTTTTGCTATTTATCGCCATTCGGTGAGAGTTTCAGATGACAGGTTAAGTTTCTAGTATAAAGTTTCTTTGCAACAGTATCAGATTAAAATGCGATATCTTTATAATTGTAGATTCCCGCTAATTTATAAACGATTCATACAAAGTGACTAAATCTACCTTGCAAAAAAAGAAAGAAAAAGGTAGATACGAGTTGGATGCGATTCGTATGGTATATTACCCAGGTAGCACAATATTGTATAATATTGTGCAATATATTGTATTGTGCTGTGCAATATATTGTATTGTGCTATGCAATATATTGTATTGTGCAGTAATTGTGGGAAATATATTGCAATATATTGTATAATATTGTGCAATATTGTATAATATTGTGCAATATTGTATAATATTGTGCGATATCATATGATATCAAACAATATTCTACAATATAAAACAAACATTGATCAATATTGCAAATATTGATCAATGTTATACAATATTGCACACTATTTGTGGGCTTCAAGGATATTGGATTCTTGATAGTTCGAAGAGAAAAAACACCAAACAATTAAGTCAATTTCCAGAATTTTTTAACCTTTTGCTCTCATATGTAAAAACAATCATTTGTTTGCTCTTTGAATGGACTCTTACAAATGCCTTGTCATTAATCTATTAAGATATCCTCTTAATCTTAATGGCAAAGATTTAATAATCTATTTAAGTAATAATCTACATCTTATGAACTCATTCAAATATATATTAAAAAATGGGTTAAATCTGGTATTGTGCCATTATCTTATTCAATATTTGCAGATTTTCATAAAATGTTTTAGACAACAGAAAGACTGCCTGTCTGTATATATTTTCTGTATTTGTGTAAAAGTGGTAAATGAGATACATTAAGTGGCAGTTGAAGAAATATTAACTCGTAGCCGCAGGCAGGAGTCAAAACGATCCCACGTGTTCGTTAGCTCTGAATACCACGTGGTATTTTGTCCTTGAATATAATGATCTCCTCAATACCTTCAAGTTTTTTTCCAACTGTTCATAGACTAAAGGATAAGAAGGAAAACGTACGTATAATCGTGTTTTTTTTCTTCAAAGCTCTTGTTATTTAAGAAATCACTGACTCCATATCTTTGAAATTGATTTTAATTTGAGGAATTTATTTATTTAGCTTGTTAAATCCTAATAGTTATAATTATTAGAAAAATTCATTGATATTTAATAAGTAAATACTTATTAAAATATGGTTTAACTTTTTCTTGCATTATATTTCCAACATTTGATATTATTTTATTTAACATTTTAAACACTAATGCTTTTAATAGTTTTGGAAACTACATGATTTCTAGAATACATTATGTTTTCAAAATAAATCCCTTTGCCGTTTACAAAAGACAAGAAAGTAAAATAACAGTGGAGACATTTTGTCTCTATGTCTGACGCTGTGTTAGAAAATTCATGTTTCTAGTTATGGGCTAATATACAGTATTTTCAACCAGAGTTCTGGACCTTGCACACGAACCTCAATTGTTCACAAAGTGATAAATATATGAGAAAAATGGAAACGTTCTTTATCGTTAATGAAAGATGATCAGAACTTATCTGGTGATTCTTGCTTATCTCGGCGAACTTGCGATTCTTCCGTACTTCTACAGAACAGTTTAAGACATTCTTCAGCATTTATTATGTTGTCGTATTTGGTGACGGATCACTATTGACCTTCAGAGTGTTTCAGCTGCTAGCCATTTTGTTTGATGAAGTGCTAATTGTCATGGCCGATGCCTGACAAAATACTAGCCTATGGGTATCTAGACTTGCACTTAATATTGAGAACAGGGCGAGCGAACAGAGATAGATGAAAATTTGATTATTTTAGTGGAGACATTTTCTGGCGCTTTTATCGGAAAGTTTTTAAACAAAACTTACTTCATTTCCAACAGAGAATGTCAAACGCGATGATTATGATTGAATAATATTATGTCTGATTAGATTTATTTATGTCTGCAATTTAAATGCATTCACAATCTATTAATAATACTCTGAATGGTGCATTAAAATTAAATATTTTTCTTTAATAAAATCTAATATTGAACAGCGGCGTAGTCAAAACTTGATCTTAGAAAACAACAATTATTAGTAAAAAATTAACAGATTTTTTATTAAATTTTTTTAATGAATAATATAAAAAATACTCTGTTTTATATGTTCTAGATTAAAAAAAACAAATTCTGTTACAAATTATAAATTACATTCTTTTATGAAAGTATAACAGAGCCAAGAGAAGAATATTCTAAAATATTTTAGCGATAAGATGAATAGGAATAAATGATCAAAAATACGGTAGATTTTTGCATGTTGTGTAGGAAACTGAACATCAGTGATAATATGTCTTCTTTCAGTTGCAATCTTAAGGTTTAGAAAAAAAGCATTTGCAATTAGTAGATTTATTTTAAACTTAACTAAATGTCCAAAAATATTCTTAGAACTAAACTATAAAAAATAATATGCAGCTTGTATGTTATTAATAAAGAGAAAAAAATTGTTATCATAAATAGCTCTTTCAAAGTTTACAAAAATATAAATATTTGTGCACTTAAACATATAGAAAATTTTATTTATTTGAAATGTTTCGCATTTATATATATAAATCATTTAATAAAATATTACAATGTCTTAATGAGTGGTATCAAATAAATCCCATTATTTATTTGAGATAAAATAGTGCTTTTGTCCTCATATAATACAGAATAGACATGTGTTATAAAGAACAAGTAATGATTATGCAAACCAGTTCAGAATTGATTTATTTGTATTTTATCCTTACCTATTTTCTCTCTTTGAACGCTATTGTTATTGATTTTTTTCATGATTGTCAATCAATGTGAATTAATTATAAGTTTTGGCAAAGCTGAGAAATTATACAAATGACCTATTATTGACCAAAAGAAATTTCAATCGCCATATTAGATTGATTCAAGGGTAGTATCATCTTATCAATAATATTCAATTACTTTTAAAGGCGGAATTGCTTTAATTGTTCAAAGGCAATATGGATTTTTATTTTTCACCGACTTATAAAGAAAGAAAGTCCATTATAACATCTATTTTCATACACTTAGATATTACATCGCAATTTCCCACAGTAATAGCAAAAGAAGAGGTTTTTTGTTTCTTTCCAGGAATGCCAAGTTACTCTTTAATTTATTTTTTTGAAATTTATTGATATAAAAATCTTTTCTATGATTATAGATTGAGAATAAGATGAATATGATTTAACCATTAAATCAGAATCTAGTTATTTTTAACATTTTGATGGATTTGATAGTAGTTTTATTGAAATAGCTTTACACTGAATTTAGGAGTTTTCAAAGGAAAACAGATCTATTGTAATTCAAAAATTTCATTTGCTCAATATATAAATACAAATCAGAAAGGAAATTGCAGATAAAGATCATTTCAGAAAATTGCAAAAGGAAAAATGGAACTCTATGTTTAGATGAGGAATATATTTATTGAAAATTGAGCCATTTGCTTATGAAAATATGTCAAAATAAATTTTGAGTCCATCAAATGAAAAGTGTCATTGATCTTACAAGTCACTAAATAAAGGGCGTTCCAAAATTGAGGCATGATTTGAATTTGAAAATGTTTGCAAACAGATGAAGGATGATACAAATTTATCACAAGATTTGAGTTTGAAAATGTTCGCACGATAATACGTTGGCAACCCTATTAAAATCCATTTGACGGCTGACATTTTAAAGGATAGTAAAAATAAAGCTTTAAAAAATAAAACAATGCATTTTTTTCTGTTGAAGAATATTTTAGAAATAATGAAATTCTAGCGGCCGCAATTCGAAAATTTGAGAATTGGTCACGATGGTCATGTGATTTTACATCATTGTATTTCTTTGTATGGGGTTATTTTAAGTCAGACCTAAGGCAACAAGACCAAAATAACGCACATTGAAGGAAGAAATTAAACACTGCATCAACAAAATATAGTCTCATTTATGCAAAATGGCCATGAAAAATGTTGGCAAAAGATTGCGTATATGTCAGCAAAGCCATGGAGACCATTTCTCTGTATGTTATTCCATAATTGACCTTAATCTGTAAAAAATGACTCAATAAAAACCACAATTTAAAGGGGAAAAGTGGTTAATAGGATTGTCAACATTTTATTGCATTGTGGCAAATTCAAATCTTGCTTTAATCTGGAGACACTAATTATAGCAAAATGTAAAGCCATACAATAGAGCGAACCACATAAAGAAAGTCTGCAATAAGAATAATTTTTTGTATATAAGAATGACAATATTCCATAATAAGATTTAGTCTTGCCAACCTAAGACTTCCTGTTACATCGAATAGTAATTTTTTAACGAATATTTGTTACATTTTCCAAACAAATATTTTTAAATCGTTTGTTTTTCTAAAACCTAATGTATTTTCTTTTTCTAGAAAATTTGGATCTGCATACTTCAGTAAAAATTTAACGAAAAAAAAATCAAAAACAATCAACAAACATTGAAATGAAGAAATTAAAATGATAAACGTCTTACAACGTATCGAGCATAGTTCATTTTTAAAATTCATAAGAATTTATTTAAAAATTCCTTATGATGAAATTGAATTTCCAACCTTTTTAAAAAATCAAAACAAAGAAAACATTGACATATTTTTGATTCTGAAAATAAAACAAAATTATTCGTGAAATACTAAATATTGAAGTACTCTGAACATGTATATATAGAGAAAGAAATAAATTTGAAAAAAAAATATTTAAGTGCCTGAATCTCTTACTTAAATCGTTTTTCATGGTTTTCCATCTTTAAAGAAAAGAAGTAGAATGAAAATTAATGAGTCACTAAAGGGAAAAAATCACTTATACAGTAAATTTACTGTATATAGTTTTTATAAATCGGATGTTATTTTTTTTAATGTTTGAATGAATGCTTCTCATTGGATATTTTTCGCTTGTTAGAAAATAAACGGCAAAAAGCTAAAAAAAATATTAATTTGTTGGTGTTCTTTTTAAATTTCATTCGCAACTGTTTTATTTCATGCATTTAAAAGTTGTTGCACAAAATAGAAAACCGAAATGTTTTCCCCTACACAATTTATGATTTTTCGAAATGTATTTATCCTTTCATTTATCATTATTTAGAAAAATATTCATTTTACATTTATTACAATAATATCAGGGAGAACATTTTCTATGTAGGTATATGCTTATAAATTCAATCCCAAGAAATGTTTTTTAAAGCTTTTTTAAGAAATGGAAATAATAAATTTATTCTACATTAAAATTCTCCACTAATTTTGACCACTTAGAATTTTCAGAAAGAAAATAATATCTTTACCATCTGTTTAATTGTCCCAAATTTGCATAAAAGGATTTTGAATACAATATTAGATGTAGAATTACTTTGAAAATCAGTTAAGTGATTTTAAATAAGATTTGTTATGTTTTATTGCCATAATAATTAATCCAATGGTATTAATTCAATCGAATTTGTTTTAAAAATAGAATTAATTTTTTGAGTGGAAAAATAATATAAATTATTTTATTAAAAAATTGCTCCCATCAATTGATGAGATGTACTTTCATATTTAATCATTCTTATAATCCAATATCTTCTCGTCTGTCTGTGAAAGAAAATTAATAATATCACTGGATGATCTGTAAAAATTAAGTGAGAAAAAATTATAGAGAATAACTCATTAAAAAACATATTACTGAAATTATTTTAGTTTTAAATGTTCTTTCTTAAAAATAAAAAAGGGAAAAAATCCAAAATTGGCTAAATAATGTGAATGATTCTTGCTTATTCTATAAATTTCAAAATGTCGTATGCAAAACGTTTTCATAATTTAATATTTGCTTTCATCATAAGTGATATATGGTTGAAAAAATCCATCAATTTTTAAACATCCAATCTATCCATTTTTAAAACATATTTCTCAACCTTTTTGAAAATTTCCTCATGAAAGGAAATATAATAAAAAATAACGAAAAAAGCATTACTGAAAATATGTAAATTTTAAGATATAATTTAAAAATATCTTTAAGCGGGAGTAAAGGTTTCTTTCTTTTTTATTATGACAAAAAATAATTATTTTGCAACATTAACTTCATATCTCATTGAATGTTCACATATCTTAAAGAGCATTAAGTACAAAATTCCTCTCTTTTTTACACACACACACATATATATATATATTTACAGAAATATGAAATGTTACTTTTTCAGTGGCATAAAAATGGTTGTAACCCTTTAAAAAGAAACATAGAATCCTTACTGATCAACAATGCAATTCACACTAGTTATTCACACTCATTCCCATCAGAAACAGCTTTCTCTCCCTAAAAATTTTTTTTGTGTTTCGGTTATCCTTTCCCCATTTTCACACCTATTATTCCAGAATGACTTCAATTTCAGATTTTTCACAATACCACTCTTCATTATTTTGTACGTTCAAAATTCTGCAAATTTTACCTGTCTATTCGTCAGTTTCCTTATAGAATCCAAAATTTGGCAACAGTGGATAGAAACTTTACATTTTTGATCATTACTTTTTTGGAGCATTCTATGTTGTGTTGATTGCGATTAGAATTTTTATAATCCAATTCATATCTTTGTTCTTGTAATTCCGAATTTTTTTGTCCATTCTGGTTTCACGTTTTATATTCTTACTCATCATTTTACTTGTACGTTCAAAGTGTAGTCCATTTCGGGTAGAAGTTTTAGATTTCTGTTCATCATTGTACTTGTACGTTCAAAGATTTGTCTATTTTGGGTAGAAGTTTTATATTTCTGCTCATCATTTTACTAGTAGATTCAAAGTTTTGTCCATTTTGGGTAGAAGTTTTGCATTTATGCTCATCATTTTACTTTTATGTTCAAACTGTTGTCCATTGTAGGTGGAATTTTTACCTTTCTAATCATTATTTTACTTGTAGTTCAAAGTGTTGTCCATTTCGGGTAGAAGTTTTACCTTTCTTCTCGTCATTTTACTTGTACGTTCAAAGTTTAGTCCATTGTGGGTGGAAGTTTTGCATTTATGCTCATCATTTTATTTGCACATTTAATGTTAATTAATGGGTAGAAGTGTTACATTTATATTCATAATTTTCCTTGTACTTAGTTTTGCTTTGTCGACTAGGAAGTCGATATAATGCGATGAAGTCACCACCCATTATTGATTACGCCTAAAATTGCTATATATATATTAGGTATTTTGATTATATTTTTATTGCCATTTTTACAAAAATACCAGATGTTTTGCTTATAGCTAACTATTAAATTATGTTATTTTCGTCTTTTATTAAATGACACTTTTAATTTGGTAATTTGTTGCCAATACCATTTCATTCGGGAGAAATGATAGATTAATCCTTTCCTCAAAACTTTTGTGAAATTTTTATATTTGTATGTTACTTAAATTTGATTTTAAATCAATGTAAACACGAAGTATTGGCAAAGCAATTAAGTAGTTAAAGCAAATTTTAGTCATGAGCTTCCTCCGAATTGTAAAACCTGATATTCATAAGTAGACTACTAAAATTTGCTAAAATTTTACTAAAATGCTTTTCATGTTCATATAGCAATAAATTTATTGAATTTTTAAATGATTTTGTTTTATTATAATTACCTTTTAAGGTCGTAAATCCATTAGTTCGTCTGAAGTATTTGGTTTTAGGGAATAACAAAATAACTCGATTTAAATTCATTCTGAAAAAATCATTAGTTCCCAAAATCTGTTTGAAATTTCTCAGTTTGCTAGAATACTAATAACCTTTACGAATTAAAATGAACTAAAGTTAAACATAACATAAATTAGATCATTAATATCTGTAATTTTCAAAAAGAAATTCTATTCGAAGTTAGTTAAAATAGTTTAAAGAAAAGAAATAAAAAAAATATTTTCAATCAGAGCATTAGTCGTAAATTTACGTCGTAGAGTTTATTCTAAGATAAACAAGAATATTTGTAGAGAAAGAACATTTAAGTGGATTTACTTCTACATTCATTTTAAGAGATTTAGAAATAAAAATTTCAGAAATTGAAGAAAGTAAATAGTAAATCTTCCAAAGCGAGCATTACTTTTTTTAAACCCTGTAGGTTATTACGAGTAAACGCTTATTTGCGCAAAAAAGTTGAGGTTGAAATTTTGGATATAAAATCTCCAATAAAAATAATGAGATAAGTTAAAATGGAAATCTATTTATACTTTGCTAAAACTAAGGCAAATCTTTTATTGCTCCGTGATTTCTTTCCAAAAAACAAAACTTTGGTGTTGCTTTTCAGAATTGGAACGAAAGCATAATAATAACAATCCTATAAAACTCAACGAATCTTTTAGGTGGTCACTTTTCTTTTCTTCTCTCAAAATTCAATAAATCGTTAGTTCGCAAATAGTTTTTATCATTTCGACTTTTTTTTCATTTTAAATGCTTTTAAAGAAAAGCCTTTTCCAAAGGAATTAAACTTAATAAATCTTTCTAAGAATTGGAGTTTTAGGAATGAAATGGATTTTAAAGTTCTTTTGTTCTGTTTGTTGTTTATTTACCAATCCATTTTTAAAGATTTGGAAATCTTATTTTCCATTAAAACTTTGGAATCTTAAAAATCATTATTGTTAAGTCCTTATCTTGGCCAAAAAAAAAAATACAGTTTTCGTATATTATCGTCATCAAAGAATAAATATTATAGATAAATATGTACCGAAAAGAAATTATAGATATATACTGCATAATAATACAATGAGTTTGACACGAAAAAATATTAAACTGTTAATAATTATACATATTCATATTATACTATTCTCTTTTAAAAAGAAAATATTTTTTAATCTATTTTTTAAACATTCTTGAAATATTAAAAAATTAATTATTTTAATGTTTAATTAATTCTTATATCTGCAAATTAATTCTCTTACAAAATGAATTCCATTTAGGGGCTTATCAGCTTTGTACATGGGTAAATATATATGGAGTTAAAATTACAAATATATCTAGCATAATTTTAGGAATCAGTACGCATAAAAGTGATAATCTTTTAATAGTGAAAAAATTTCTTGTACCTAAATAAAAAGCAAGTATAATTTTTATTTTACTTCATTAAATTCCTGAAATGCTAAAATATTTCTCTATTTCAATAAATGCATTTCCTATGTTGATTAATTAATTCTCTAATAAAGGGAATTTTATTTAAGAGTTTGTCATCTTTTTATATAGATAAAATATACATAGAAAGGAAATTACAAACATATATCGCATAATTCTATTCAAACAGAAGTTTGTACTCAAGAAAGTTAAGCTCTTAAAAATGAAAAAGATTCCTATACAAATCAAACAT
>JAOUZG010029736.1:171610-190436 GCA_026289955.1 Argiope argentata | reverse complement strand
AATTTGCATTTGGTGTAATGTGTGTCAGGTTTTGTGGGAACGAAAAATCTGAAATTATAAATCTATTAATGATATTAACAAATTTTTATGTTAAAATTTTTTGTTGCATTATAATCATTATGTGACTTTCAAGTTACACCGGGCCTTAAATTTTGCACTTCTGTGTATAATAGCGCATATGTGAAATTTCATTAAAAAATTGCGTTTGTTTTAAGGCATAAATGCACACTATACTTTGAACATTTTATTGTTGGTACTCTTTTGCATCTGTGTATATTACAACGTCCTCTGCTTCCCAAAAATAGTTTCGAGTAGTTTTGCAGCAATTATTTTGCTAATATGTTTTTTTGCTATTTTGCTATTTCGAGTAACACAGCAATTATTTTGCTATTTTGGGTTACTGAGCCTAGCAATGGTCATGATACTAGTATTGTTTGTGTTTGTAACGACATAAATTTAAGATTTATCCGCCATCTCATGAAAAAAGCTATAATTATTTTGTAAAGTGTAGATAAATTAAAATGTGACCTGAAAGTTACACGGGCCCACAGAGGTTTAATGTGCTATTTTGTATTAATGATCCTAATATGCCTGTGATGTCCTAATATTGAAGCTATAATTATTTTGTAATATTCATGTGAGTTCGATAAATAGAGATCTGATTTTCTTTTCTTACAATGATCCATATTCAAGTGTATCCTTCAATAAAAACAACTAATTCAACACAAGCATTCAATATTATAACATATATCTTTTTCCCACAATATGCCATAAAAACAGTTAAAAGAAAAGAAAATACCATCAAGACCAAATCATCTTCAGTTAAGAGCTTTCTTCCTTCATTGGCCATTCAAGAAAAGTATAGCTTTAAAACTGTGGTTGAAATTTAACAAGCAAGTTATAAAATTATATAAGAGAACAAAACTAATATTTTAAATGAGAAAATATAATGAAGAACTTTCATTAAGCAGCTTTTTTTAAATGTTTGCATTTATAAAAGTTCTGAATTGATTCATTTTATTTAACTAAAAACCAACTATTATGTAAAAGTAATAAGTAAAGTTTGACGTAATATATATTAAATTAAAAAATCTTCATTTCAAAAATATACTTGGTGAAAAATTTTATAATGCAAAGTCAAATTAATTATTATTTAAATGAATAATGTTTTGTGAGAAAACAAAACATAAACTGAAAATATGTTAAAGCATAATTTATTATTAGGGATGACAATATTTTGAATGACTTACTAAGAAATTGAATTACTGTTTAAAAAATTTGAAAATGATTGATGTAAGAAAACCACTTTTTAATATAGAAAGGGTTAAAATTTAATTGAATTGAAGAGAAAAAAATCTATTCCATATAAAATGTATTGAAGAATTTTAATAGTGCATTCGTCCTGTTAAATTTAATTAAATTAAATAGTTAAAAGTTTTTACATCTTAAACTTTTACTTACTTTTTTTGTAAATTACTGAATTTTAATAATCTAAATATTTCTTGTCTGATAATTTTCAGCTGTCTCTTCATTTCATTTTGATTTCTTTGATGAATCTCATGATTCATATTTGAAATATACATACTTTGATAATAAAGTTCATTCAGTGCTTTCAAATATAGCAAAAAGGAAACCTTTTAAATTTGCATAATCATAAAAAAATCAATTCTAAAATTTTAATCATTGCGAAAATGAATATTATCAGAATTACAAAAATGCAGAAATATACAATGCAAAGAAGACTAATAAGGACCTAGAAATATATTTTAATTATTAATGAGTTAATGATTAAAGTTATTAGTTAAGTTATTACATAATAAGTAAATAAGATTCAGGAGCAAATCTAGAAATATCACCAAAAAAGACTGACACTGAAATTTCTTAACAATAATTTTACGTTATTCACAATTTTATTCAAATATATTTTCTGCTCTCAGTTTTTACAATTTTCAAAAAATCCCTCCACAAAATGAAGTTTCGCTCCACAGATTAAAAAAACGACAAATTAAATTAATAGGACTCGAAAATAAAAGATTTTATTCACATACATTTACATGTATGTGAATAAATATCATGAAGATATACCTAAAAGTTAATACATCTATGTGTATCAATTTTTCCAGTTTAACGCAGCCATTCAATAATATAACATTAGATATATTTTACACACGACTCGTCATAAAAAAAGTAAATGGAAATAAGATACCATCGAGACCAAATCATCTTCAGTTAAGTGTTTCCTTCCTTTATCGGCAATTCAAGAAAATGGAACATTAAAAAAAAAAAAAAACTTTCGGAACTCTAAGTAGGGAGGTAAGCAACTGCCAACAAACAACAAACAATAACACCTCAGGGGGAAATACGGATACGTGTATGTCCTGGTCAATAAATGTTAATGCTATGTTAGTATTCGCTATAAAACCAAACTCCCAATATTTTTCCGGCCCAAAATAACCCTTCGCATATCCATCAATCATGCTTCCCAAATACGTCTATAAAATGAGAAACACGACGGGTCTGTGCGAAATTTGCAAGCATTCACTCTCAAGGAAATTCTACGTTTTTTTTTTGTTGTTGCTTTTCGTTCTTGTTCTTCTGCAACATACTTCTACCATTTCAACACTCCATTTCAGCTATTGATCGAGGATTTTCTCCACAGCGATGGCTTCAGCCAAATGAAAAGCATACACATACCCCTTCCACTCGTTTTATGACTGAAATAAACATGATGTATATCCCTCCTCCCCCCATCACAACCTATCTCCTGTAGCAAGCGGCGGTTCTGTGCCTATGTGGTGTTTACATTTGTAAAACTCAAAAGCGTAAATATTCCGGTAGCGTTTGTATAGGCATTAGGGCTGGGAGAAAAGCTTCGCCGGAGCGTTAGAAAATGTTCCATGTGACAGTAAGAATGATAGATTTGCAAGGGCTGCAGACGCCCCTAAGAATCTGGCAAGTCCATTGCCGAGCATTAGACACATCATTCAAAAGGATTTAAAGTTCCCCACGCATTTCCTTTCCCGAAGAGAATTTTAACGCCCCGAAATCGGGTACTGCTGATGAATTTAGACGATTTTCGTGATTAATGGATAAGTATTGTTTTAATCTGGAAACATCGTGAGGCACCAGTCAGACATAGTCATTTAATGACGCTTATCTTTCAAAAATTGATAAAATTCATATTTCGGAGAGGATTTTCATTAAAATAAAGTGCTGCGAGTTGATCTTAAATTAACGGGAGGTGCTAAGATCCATCTAACGCTGAAGATTTAAGGCGAAATGCATCAGTATTTCCTACAAGTTCTGATCAGAGTACGCGATTCTTTAAAAAATGATGCTAAATATACTTTTAAAGAAATTTGGACCTGAAAGAACATTATATTTTACAAATGAATACACAGTAGTCAAATGTTATGACATTTGCTGTTGACAAGCGCACTGAGGCAGCCAGCGATTTTAAGACAAGAGTGCATCTCTTGTTTTAAGTTGCAACAACTGGGGCCTAGAGTACATCCTAGCTGTTCATCCTTGCACACCCCCTTGGGCATATTTACACATCTCATAGACATAACAAAAGAAGACAGCATTTTCTAAATCGATACTCGAACCCAGGATGTCCGGATTACAAGGAAGATGCCTCCCCGCATGCCAGAACGTTGGTATTATGGTTATAATGCCAATAAATGTCAACACTTATTAATCAAAAATCGGGTTCAATATGAATATTCTACTTCCCCCCCCCCAGGATTGGAATATAATGAAAAGCAAAATAAAACGCGATTTACAATAATGGTATTAGTTTTTGCCTTATATACTATTCCTTAAAAAGATGTTGGAATTTATTAACAGCTCTTTTTTATCCCCTATAATGATCTGATCTACTGTAAAGACCAAAAAAAAAAATCCTAGATATAAGTTAAAAAGAAGAGGAAAAATGCAGGGGATTTACTATCTTGGATGTGAAACTACATTTTGTCAAAGATGACAAACAAAAACATGGCAAGATGAAAAGTTCAGGCATTAAATAATCACCAGGATTGCAAAATCAAATTACAAACTATTCAAAATATCAATAAAAGGAAATAATAGAATTGGTGTAAAGTGCTTTTTATATAACAGAATAAAAGCCAATCTATGAAAACCGAATTTAAAAATATGTTTTATAAATTTAAAACCAGCATATATATTGCTCTCTTGAGAAGTTAATAATAAATCATGTTAATAAATAACTATAAATAATACTGAATTATTAATTTAGATTGGAAATTAAGATTAGAATTGGTGCATTAATTGAGTTAATAAAATAATAAATTGCATATTTTTTTCAAACGTAAAAAAAGATGATAAAAGTACAATACTTTTTAAATGTAATGGTATTGTAAACATCTAATCATGTGTGTATTTTCTACTTCATACAGATGTGTTTGATGCATGAATCGAAAAGTTAGGCTTAGATATGATACAACAAAATTGAATTCAATCATAATTTTTGAATTCCACAGATGTTGAAACTTTATTTCCACCCCTCGAGGTTCAAGGTTTTCCGCCCGAGGGCGCTGTATCCCCCTCTGGGTTTTGGTTGTATTTGTTAGTCTGTTTTCTTTACGTGGTGGTGTCTGTTGTGTGTGTTCGTCCCTCCTGTTAAATGTTTGCTGTGTTTAAAATAAAATGCGAAAAATCCACTAGTTGCCTCCTGATCCTTTCTGACAGGTAAGAGCTTTGATTATCCATTTTTCTGATTGAATGAAATGACAAATACGAATTGAAGTCTAATCATTTTTGGTGCCGAAACCCGGGAAACGCCCAATTCGGCCAGAGGTACCTTTAGATGCGAAATTGAAATCATTTGCGAATTAGCTAAAATGGATCTGGAATCTTTGAAAAAAGTTAGAACCCCTGTCAGAAAGGCTGCAACAGAATATTTTAAACAGCTAGAGCAGGAAATTTATAAAGCGGATGAAAAATCTTTAGACGTGATCGAAGAACTTTTAGCGAAACTATTAGATAAATATGATCAGCTAAAGAAACTTGACTCGGATATATTGAATTTGTGTAAATCACAAGATCTGACTAACGAAGTGGAACGTCAGCAAGAATACAGAGATCAAATGATAACGTGGAAAATGCGAGCTGAAAAAATTTTACGAAAAAATGAAAGCGAAATTGCTAATGATAAAATTATTAACAGCAATTCTCAACAATGTTCAATCAAACTTCCGAGATTACAAATACCTCAATTTGATGGAGATATGCTAAAATTTAATGACTTTTATTCTCAATTCGAAACTGCCATACATAAAAATTTAAGTCTTAGCGATGTTGAAAAATTTAACTATTTAAAATCGTATTTAATCAACGATGCTGAAATTGCTGTGCGGGGCTTGGCTTTAAAAGCAGAAAATTATTATGTCGCCATAAATATTCTAAAGGAGAGATTCGGTAGAACTGAAATGATTATTGATGCGCATATGTCACAACTTTTAAATTTAAATCCGGTACGTAAAGCAAATGATGTTAAGTCGCTACGCAAATTATATTCTGTATGCGAAACGCACATGCGTGGGTTAGAAAATAATGGTGTTGATCCAAACAGTTATAGTTCTTTACTACATCCCATATTGTTAAAATCTATCCCTAGAGAATTATCCTTAGAATTTTCCCGTAAAATGTATTCTAAAAGAGAAAGTACTATTTCGGATTTATTAGAATTCTTAAAAATCGAAATTCAATGTCGAGAACGAAACGAACATTTAATCAAAGAATTTGACACCGATGCACGCACAGAATCTAGAGTTAGCTCTTATGAAAGGCCTAACCATAAATATGGAAAATTCAATAAGAATAAATTTGAGTCATGTAACCGAAAAAACCAAAGAAGCGAGAATACTCCGCATGCATCCGCCTTTGTAATCGACGTGAAAAAATGTTTATTTTGTAAAAATCCTAAACCCGATCATGATTCTTCATCTTGCCCTTTGCCAGTTGTGGAAAGAAAGGCTCATTTAAGAAGAAACGGGTTATGTTTCCTGTGCCTCACGAAAGCAGGACATATTTACAGAAACTGCCCTTCGAAACGGACATGTGGTAAATGTCAACGTAGACATTCTGAGCTGATTTGCGACGCGACAACACCCCCTGAGCCCGAGAGGGGTGAAAGACCGGATGTAGAGAGGGACGAAATAGTCACTTGTTCGAACATAAATATCAGTGAGGGTGAAATACTTTTAGAAACCTGTTCGGCCTTAATTAAGTGGGGAGAAAGAAGAAAAATGGTAAATATTCTGTTAGATAACGCTTCTCAGCGATGCTTTTTGAAAAAGGAAATAGCTGACGCGATGAAATTACCCATAATGAGAAGAGAAAAACTGTTAGTTTATACATTTGGTTCGAGAGACCCGATAGAAAAAACGTACGAAGTAGTGAAGTTTACACTTTGCAATTCTCGTGACCCTGAAAAAAGAATTGAAATTGAAGCATTGCTTTGCGATGTCATTTCTAGTTCTCCTTTTAAAGTATCGTCGAATAAACTAGAAAAGATGCTTAGTAAGAAAAATATAAAGCTTTCAAATGCTTGCGAGTCTTTCGGAAATGAATTTTCTCTTTTAATTGGAGCGCAATATTTTTGGGAAATACATTCAGGCAAAAGGGAAAATTTAACTAAAACTTTATTTGTAATTGATACAATTTTTGGTAAAGTTGTCCAAGGTCGAATCTCACCAGTAGATTTAAACTGTGACAAGAACGTTTCTGTTTTAAAAACAGAATGTTGCTCAGCGTTAAATGAGAATTTAAAATTATTTTGGGAATTAGATGCAATGGGAATAATAGATAGGGAAAATATTTCCGATTGCGATAAGGATTTAATTACATGCTTTGAAAACAACTTAAAATTCAAAAATGGGAGATATGAAACTAAGCTCTTTTGGGATAAAAGTCCTGACAAATTACCTAATAACTTGAAGGTAGCTAAACGCAGATTTGAAAATTTATGTGTGAGAATGAAGGGAAATAACTGGCTTTTGAATGAATATAAGAATATTATTGCAGATCAATTAAATCTGAATATTGTTGAGGAATGCTGTTCGAAAATTCAAAATAACACATATTATATGCCGCATTCTGCAGTTGTAAGGACCGACAAGGAAACGACGAAAGTTAGAATGGTTTTTGATGCTTCTTCGAAAGATAAAGGTTGTAAATCTTTGAATGACTGTCTCACTCCTGGTCCGTCATTGAATCCTAGAATCCTTGATGTGTTATTGAGATTTCGCGAATTCAAGCATGCATTTTGTAGTGATATACAAGGAGCATTTTTAACAATTGGAATAGCTAAGGAGGATAGAGATTATTTGAGATTTTTCTGGTTTCCAGATGACCAGGATTCGAAGTCTCATAAAACTCTCAGAATGACACGAGTACCATTCGGTGTAACTTCTAGTCCATTTGTGCTTGCTGCAACCATTAAATATCATATTCGAAAATATGAACAAGAACAATGCAAAGCTTATGAAATGCTTAATTCATCACTTTACGTAGATGATTTGTTTTACGGAGCTAATACAATAAATGAAGCTTTAGATCTCTCCATTACTGCCATAGAAATTCTTAAAGACGCGAACATGAATTTAAGAAAATTTAAAACTAATTCCGAAGAATTGAGAAAATTGTGGTGCGAAAGAGGTATGGAGGATATTGAAGAGTCCAGCATGCGTTCTTTAAAGGTTTTAGGAATCATATGGAACATTAACGACGACACGTTTAAATTAGACGTGCAACCTATTCTCAAGATCATCGACAATTTGAGGAGCACTAAGCGCAGCGTTCTTCAGACGGCTGCAAAGATCTATGACCCAGTTGGATTTGTTTCTCCATTTATTGTAATCATTAAGTGCCTATTGCAAGAAATATGGGAATGTGGTTTAAGATGGGATGATGAACTGCCAACTGAATTAAAGAAAAAATGGGAAAACTGGTGCTCGCAAATTTATTCTTTGAAGGATTTGACATTCGAAAGGAATTATTTCTCCTCTCCTTTGAGTCAAGCGAAGGAATTAGAACTACACATTTTTTCAGATGCTAGCCCTAGAGCATTTGGGGCAGTGAGCTATTTTCGCCTTGAAACAACCGACGGATGTGTATCTACAAGTTTTATTACAGCCAAATCGCGCGTAGCACCACTTAAAAAATTAACCCTCCCTAGATTGGAATTAATGGGAGCTGTGATTGCTGCTAGAATCCTGAGATATTTAAAAGAAAATTTTAAATTTTCCATATCTAGGGTATTTTTGTGGAGTGATTCATTAATTTCTCTCCATTGGATCAAAGGAGCAGCTTCTAAATGGAAACCCTTTGTTTCCAACCGTGTGATAGAAATCCAGTCCAACACTGATCCTGCGGATTGGCATCACTGCAGTGGGAAAGAAAATCCTGCCGATTTCATCTCTCGAGGAGCGAGTGCAGAGAAGTTTATGAAAAGTGAGATTTGGACTCACGGTCCAAAGTGGCTTCGTCAGGGAAAAGAAAATTGGCCGAGAGGTTCTGATTTCAACAATTTCTCTATTGAATCATGCGAGAAAAAAATGAACCAAAACGAAATATTGACATTTGTGTGTGAAGCTCATACGAAAGCTGTGCCTTTACTTGATATCAACAAATACAGCTGTTTGAATAAGTTACTTAGAGTTACAAGTTGGATACTTCGCTTCATACACAATGTTAGAAATAATATTAGAAGATATGACGAAATAAGTGCAGAAGAACTTGATGGTGCCGAAAAATACTGGATAAAATCAGTACAAGAAGAAGTTTTTGTCGAAGAAATTGCTTATTTAAAGCAAGGAAAATCAGTGATGAAAAATTCCAAGATTTTGGAATTGAATCCTTTTCTTGATTCTGATGGGATAATTCACGCTGGTGGGAGACTCCAGAAATCGAAACTTACTTACCTACAAAAACATCCCATTGTTATGCCTGCAAAGCATCGTTTCGTGAGTTTGTTAGTTTTAAACTCGCATAAAAAGGTGTTCCACGGAGGGATTTCTGAAACTCTGACTGAAATCCGCGATAAATACTGGGTAGTTAGAGGAGGACAAACGACAAAGAATCTTTTAAAAAGATGTGTGTTGTGTAAAAGATTCAACTCTTCTCCTGGTCTCCAAGTTACTGCACCTTTGCCAGCTGCGCGAATGGAGCAGTCACCTCCCTTTTCTATAGTGGGAGTTGATTTGGTGGACCCCTCTACGCTAAGAACTGTGACAACAAACTCTACATCGTTTTGTTTACGTGCGGTGTAACCCGATCAGTCCACTTAGAACTTGTTGACAATTTGACAACTGAAACTTTTCTCTTAGCACTTAGACGGTTTATCGCTCGTCATGGACTCTGTTCTGAGATTTGGTCGGATAATGCTCAAACTTTCAAAAGAACTGAACTAGAGCTAAAACATTTGTGGAGCGTTATCAGTCATCCAGAGGTGAAAGACTTTTATGCCTCCCACAAAATCCAGTGGCGCTTTATCGTTCAGAAAGCTGCATGGTGGGGTGGCTTCTACGAAAGACTCATTAGATCGGTGAAACTGGCTCTTCGAAAAACTTTAGGTCGAACCACTTTGTCTCGAGAAGAATTAGAGACTTTAATTATTGAAATTGAAGGTGTTCTTAATTCTCGTCCTTTAACTTATGTGTTTTCAGATATTCAAGAACCTGCGCCTCTTACTCCAGCTCATTTGCTGTTAGGAAGAAGAGTCAATAGTTTACCTCCTGCCAGACTTACTATTGATACTAATTTAAGTAATAGGAAAATTTTAATTAAAAGGTTTAATTATCGTGAAAGGTTAATTAATCACTTTTGGAAAAAATGGCTTAAAGAATATCTTTTAATGTTAAGATCTACTCAATATGTGAAGCCAACAGGCAAAATTAGAGAATTTAAAGTTGATGATATTGTACTAATTAATGATGATAAACTTCCCAGGCATTTTTGGAAATTAGGAAAGGTAGTAGCTGTATTTCCTGGCAGAGATGGTAAAATTAGATCTTGTCAAATTAAAACGAATACATCGGTTATTAAAAGGCCTGTTCAATTGTTATACAACCTTGAAATTGATGAACGAATAGTTTGAGTAGTATCATTAATGTCATTATGTTTTTTAGGAACCTATATTGAGATTTGGAATTTAAATGCAATGTGAAGACATTTATCCTAAGCTTGTATTTAACTGTATTATGATGAGTTGGTGAGTATGTAACTATTGTTGTGAAATATTGAATTTGTGCCATTGATATTATGTAAAAGTTGAATTCATGCCTGATGTGTTAAATGTAAAATGTTAAAAATATTTAAATATTATTTAAAGTGAAATTTCCATAACATTGCAACAGAAATATTGACTAATGATGTGAATTTATAGAAATTGGACTTTGTGTTAAAATTAGATATGTAAGGTCATAAGAAATGTTGCAATGTGGAAGATTTTTGAATGTTTAATTTGAATGAACCCCTTGGTCATTCGGGGGGGAGTGTGTTGAAACTTTATTTCCACCCCTCGAGGTTCAAGGTTTTCCGCCCGAGGGCGCTGTATCCCCCTCTGGGTTTTGGTTGTATTTGTTAGTCTGTTTTCTTTACGTGGTGGTGTCTGTTGTGTGTGTTCGTCCCTCCTGTTAAATGTTTGCTGTGTTTAAAATAAAATGCGAAAAATCCACTAGTTGCCTCCTGATCCTTTCTGACAGGTAAGAGCTTTGATTATCCATTTTTCTGATTGAATGAAATGACAAATACGAATTGAAGTCTAATCAACAGATTTAATGAACATATTTTTTGCTGTTCCTTTTTCACAACATTACATAAAGTTAACAAATTAATGTTAACACAGAAGCAAAAATGTCTTCAATAGACATTTCGCCATTTTATAAACTTAAATTTAGAATCTGAAAAATGGCAGAGAAGCTAATATCGTTCCACGCATCCAAGTCTAAATACCAGAACATATGATCGGATATTTTCTGTGCCTCTATTCAAAATGCATTCTGTATTCCCCAGATGGATTGAATAGGAATGGAGACGTCGGAAATATGTATCTAAATCCGGCGTGGGGCCTCTCGAATGCGCTTTCACTTCTGCTTTTTCATGTAATTCCCGTCCAATTCGGACACAAAGCTCCCCGTGAAAAAGCCCAGAAGATATCTCCTCGGACACTAAGAACGATGGATGCCGTGGAAGCCGAGTGTAAGGCGTGCCCGGCTGCCGGTCTAATCCTTGTGTTTACTGGCCAACTTGACAGTGATCTCCTCAGGAGATTGCTGGCCAGGAATATGAAATTGGATTTCATCGCTGTCACTCGAGATGTTTTGGGAGGGGCCCTGTTTGAATTGAGGAGAATAGTTGGATTCCCTTACTTTCACCCTCTTTTTATGATATGGAGGAAAAATTCGGCTGAGTATAACTCCTTCACCTTCGTTCATTGATGTATGAACGCGTTCAGCAATGTGATGCGAGTTATTCGATAAATTTTGCTTAAATAAGTTTATAGGATTAAAACATAAAGATAATATAAGTATTTATATCTTAATCTTTTGTATAAAATTTATATAAGAACAACACAAATGCCTTTTGGCGCGTAAGCAATTAAAAATCTGTCTTGACCATAAAAATATGGAATATTCATATTCCTTAGTTTAAGATGATTTATTTCATGTTTTAAGAATAGAATTTTCAATAAACTTTTTGATTCATTCCTGAAGTGCTATATATTTCACATTTTGTACTGTTTTTGATGGTAATGTATATTGATATTTTGATGGTAATGTACATTGATATTTTATTGACATTGAACTTCATTATCAGATAACTAATGTCTTAATTAATTAATTATTTTTATTGTACAATTAAGTTATTATTTAGATCACCCAGCTTATGATAAAATACAACATGTTTAAAAGAACATTAATGAAATTAATTTTATTGAAATAGGTAGTATATTTGAGATAATTAATTAGGTTAACTTTTGCTTTGAAGAAACACGGAAATAGTCTTGAGATGTGCCTCCCTTTTTGCGAGAATTATTATTAGAGTAAGGTTATCTAATCCAGTATTCTTCTTCTATAAAGTTCTAAAACCCTTTAAACCAGAAATGTTATCAGCTGCGATGGTCTGATGTTAAGATTACTGCTTCGAAAATGGAGGGTTTCGGATTCGAGCCCCGATTCTACCGAATAACCGTCATATAAGAAGGCCTAATGTGTGTTAAATACATCGGGGTCAACTATTCTTCCTGTTATGGGGTATGGAGGTTTGGAGAAGGGTTTTCGATTTCTGACCTCGGTTCAAAAGTTCCGTCTCAAAAAATCTCTAGTGCTGCTTTAAAATGTGATGTTAATAAAATTAATTAAATCAGAGAGTTTATATTACTGTTAATTACCTAGACTATACTGAGTAAATGTATTATGCATAAATAATAAAACTTTGAAAATACGATTTTAAATCTACTATGCATCTGGAGTATAAAATTAAAATAGATACAATACAAAGATATAAATTTTAAATGTCGAATACTCTCTATGTAAATCAAAGGAAACACATATTAACTAAAATTTTTCAATACACTATTATTAAAACACTATGGATTTTTCTCATAAGTAAAAGTTTTCTTAGTAAAAATTAAATTTAAAATGTGATAAATTCCTTAAAACTGTGTAGCTTATAAGAAAGAATGCATGCAATTTTTAATTCAATAAGTATATTTGAATGCTGTTTTGTTTGCTACATTTTTGTTTTTTCTTAAAACAATGTAATAAACATATGCTATATGACTTTCGAATATAGAATATTATTATTTCATTAGAATTAATTTAATTTTCGTTTAGAGGAATTCGATTATAACATTTTATCGTTTCAGAAAAATCATGTATATGAAAATACTAGAAACCAAATAACCATTCATTTGAAACTCGAAAGTAAAAAGATTTGAAGAAAATAACAGCTGTATAAACTAAAGACGAAAAAATTGAATTGAAAGTAACTATCGAAAAAAAAAACTGAATTATTCTTACGAATCTAGAATCCAATCATACATTTCAAATATTTATGTTCCAGAACAAATTTCTTTTAACTGCAGAAAAATAGGATCCTAAAACTTTTCAGTTTTTGTTAGACTGTGTTTTTTTTCTTGCCCTCTGTCATCGAAAAATAATTAGCGGGGGGGATAAAGCGTGAAATCTCACACTGAACATTAAATTCCAACTAATGGAAAAAAAGAAATACAGGAATCATTTGTTATTTTAGTTTTAAACAGAAAAAAAAATTAATAGAAAGAAAATTCAATTCATTTTGTAAATAGATGTCTTTAGAACTTATCATTGTTTTACTAAGTTTTATTATTTCTAAATTCAAAGTAGTACACACAAAAGAAAAAAAATCTCTGAAAATCAGTTAACAAAATGACATTTAATTGCGAAGAGTTACATAATTTGACTATAAAAAACTCATTTTAAATAGTAGTCAATATCGTAAAGTACTACAAAAAATGCTTCGGCACTACATTTTTCCAATTTAGCAGGCTTTTATCAGGTGCATATGTGGGAATCTCAATCTCTTGTAGACAATTGTCTCAATTTTCATCGCAATTTATGAAACCAACTTTTGTAAAATTTTCAAAAATGATGTTTTTAATTAAAATTTGTGATGATGCATTACTAAAAAATCGATTTTTAATTATTAGTTATTCGTTTCTTAAAACATTATAATTGGAATAAATTTTAAAAGCTTGTAGTAAATCCATAATTAATTATATGTAGAGAAAGGAGTGATCTAATTTCAACTTTTAGAAAGTCCTCATTGAAAAAGAACTAAAAAAAAGGTAGGAATAAAAAAAGAGTGTTTGTTAATCAAAACTCAAATGCATCAAACAGGGTTAAAAAGTTCAAAAAAAGAAAAGTCAAAAGTAAGGAATTTCCATTAAAATGACGTTACGTGATCAAAAACCAATAAACTTCAAAACTTCCAGTTTGATGCTCATCCAACGTCCTGACTACCAATTTCCCTCGCAGCTGAAAAACGAAATAAATAAACAAATAAAAAATTTGTCTTCGAATAAAAAATAGGGGACAGAATAAAAAAATAGAAAAAAAAAATCACGCTTCGCCTAAAGTAGCTTTCAGTACAGATGGTTCGGGGCGAAACCAGAAAATTCACAATACATGCCCATATCCTCGCTTTGCGTAAGGTGTCAATAACATCTGCTCCAAGTGACGACGTGAGAGGTTGTTTTCTTTATTATTGTTATTATTATGCATGTCTACGAATGTCAACGTTACGAGGGTCCGCCTATTGTTGTTCCTTTTCCCAAAGCTTATTTGTTATTACACATGCTTGAGTTATAAAGGAATAAGTGATGTGTGCAGAGCAAAAAAAGGGTCTAGTAATTGTTGTTCCCAAGCTGTTTTAGATAACATATTTATTCACTCTGACTTCCTCGGGAGATGGTTTTGATGTATTATGGTGAAAGGTACAAGTACATGATGGAAGACTTAATGCTCTGATATAGCTTCCTTTGTTTTTCGACCCTTAAAACTTTCAGGTTTTTTAACGCATTGTTCAGGTTTTTTAATGCCAATAAGCCCTCTATCACATTTATAAAATTTAATATTATAATGAGAAATAATTTGTTTTAGATATTATATTTATTCACTGTAACAGCCCCGGGGGATGTTTTTTTATTGCCTGGATTTTTGATGGTTTGTTAATGCTCTGATACAGTTTTCTTTGTTTTCGACTATAAAAACTTTCAGTTTTTTAAATACATTTTTTCAATGAGCCCTCTATCGCATTTATATAATTTAATTATATCATGAGATATGGTTTGTTTAGATATTATATTTACTCATTTTGACTTCCTCGGGAGATGGTTTTGATGTATTATGATAGTAGACTTAATATTCTGATGTAGTGTTCTTATGTTCGATTCTTAGTTTCATTCATCAGTTTTTTAATGCGTTATTTCAATGAGCCCTCTTTCATATTTATAAACTTTTAATAATGTCCTCGGAAATATTTTCACTTTTTTATTGTAATATTTTAAAAATAAGATATCTTTTATTGGAAACATTTTTAAGATAATAAGTTAATTATATTTTTATCATTAAAACATTAAAAAATAATTTTGAGATAGAAAAAGAAATTTTATCTTACTACTTATCATTCGCTATTTTTTTAAAATTAAATTATTAAATATAATTAAGTCCAATTCACAAATCGCAAGATTATTTCCTATATAAAATTCTATAAACAGATATTTTTTCGTGTATATTTAAAATTTGCAATCTCCAGTGAACTATTTTTTAATGTTAGACTTTCTTTTAGCTCAAATTAATTTTTATGATATGAAGAAATATAAAATTATTTTATTCAACTTGGAAATACTAATAAATATTTTTGTCTAATTGCTACTTCTTTATGTTAGCATTTAATAGCATTTTTCTACTTATAGAGTAGCGAACACAATTCGTTTCAGTGTGATTCATTTTCGATGTGAACAGTTACATTTTTGATACATTTATTCTTATAACTTGAATGAGATTGGTATTTTATAATTTGTTTTTAAAAATTTATAAGTTTATAAAACTAAATATTCTATTATTTTATCTAAATGCGTAGGAAACTCATTTTTTAAAAACTTTTTAAAATATCAGATTATAATTTATTGTTTGAACCTCATTTCAATTTAATTTCATGCATATACAAAGAGATTTTAATTTCCTATTGCTTTTAACCACTCAACAATTTAGTGATTTATCTTTTGCTTGCATGATTTTCTGCACTTTGTTAGTGTTTCATGTACATAACAATAGAATTGTCAAATGCTTTCAGGTCACGTGAGAGCAATTGACTGATTGCTCTTTGCATGTGCTAGAGCTATGAGCGTACTCCAGTCATATGCATGAATATGCATCTGATGCACAGACTAAGTCATTGGAATAATTATGGGAATGCTAGTTATTGCACGTGGAATCCAGCTGCCGAATGTATTAGAAATCACTTGATATATCGTTTGGTGTTAGAATGACAGACGACACTGGCGTATATCCAGCATTAAAGATAGGTAGTCACCAAAACAATTACGTTAGAGTGATTAAATATTTACAGGAAATTGAATAATCTGTCATTTCTGCATCCAACGATTGTGGGATACGAAATGTGTATTCAATAATGATTAGCTTTTCAAATTGCTGATAGTTTAGTGTTACTTAATGTCCAAGAATATATTATTGTGTTAGTTAGATTTTTGTAAAAAAAATATACATTCAAAAAAATTTAAGCAAATATTTTAGTTTATATAATTTATTGTGTATTATTACGAAAAAAATATTAAATTAATTTTTTTCAAGGAATTTTAGCCATTTTTAAAATTTATCATTATTACGTTATATCAAAGTAAAGATTTTGAAAATTCTTCTTCTCACGAAATAAATAATAAAATCTATAATACTCGTTAGTTTTTAACTGTATAATTTAATTATACAGCATATTCAATAATGATTAGCCTTTCAAATTGCTGGTACTTAAGTGTTACTCAATTTTCAAGAATATATTATTGTGTTAAGCAGGTTTTTGTTAAAAAAATATACATTCAAAACAATTTTAAGCATATATTTTAGTTTATATAATTCATTGTGTATTATTATGAAAAAAATATTAGATTAATTTTTATTTTTCACGAAATAAATATTTTTTTAAATTTTTTTACGCAATAAATAATAAAATCTATAATGCACGTTAGTTTTTAACAATATAAGTTAATTATACTACATAAATTCGTTTGGCTAAATATAGTTGAAACTTAGGGGAAAAAGTTTTGAAACAAAAGCTCAAATATAGATTAATCCTGCAAACCTAATTGAGCTATAGTTTAAAAAGAAAAATAACCTATCATTATAGTACTAAATCTGAAATAACTATTCAAGTTTAACTAGAGTTACTGTCAAACTTTCTTCTATTTTTGCTATTCAGTTTTCTAATAATGACATAGCATATGTCAAATAAACCTCATTTCTCGTTATTCAATCAAAATTAAGATATCACTTACATTTGACATACTGGATTACCATATGCTTGATAGTAGTGTTTTTACCCTCTTTCAGCTGAAACTTTCACTTGTCCCCAAACAAAAGAGGCATAAACAAGTGAACGTGAAGTGACTCTCTCCCAGCATGGGTTTGTCTGGAGCTTTTAATTCTTTGTTCGCGTGAGCCACACAACGGAAGCTTAGGTCCGTGACTCTATTATATCAAGTTTTGACACGGTTTCTGACAAAGACAAAACGCCCATCGGAGAAATCAAAAGAAAGGGATGTGAATAAAAGAAAAGCGAAATTAGGTTCAAATGTGACAGGCATAACAACAACTACCACGCATATGAACCCTTATTGTGATGGAAATGAAATTTTTGAAGTTCAACAAGCGGACTTTTTTTGTGTCACCGACATTGCATATTTGGGCGGATGGGATAGCTTTTGTTTGCTGTCAGGGTATTGTTAGGAGATTTACGCTGGTGAAAAAACGGAAAAGTCTCTAAATAGAGATGTAATGGCTAATATGAACATGTCTGAATTTGAAATTTTCAATCTTTATTCATGGCTTTTAGACTAAACTGCAGAATTGGCAGCTTAAACAATATTTTAATAAAGAAGCTCAGCAATTCTAAAGAACTCAAAAATTGTCTTGATAGTTAATTAAAGATAATTTTGTGATTTACAATATCTTTTAGTTTGATGATGCTTTTGAAGACAGTCCTTAATTAGCTTCTTATTTATTTTTTTTATCAAATCGATGCATAAATGACTTGTCCTTTCAGAAATTATTTTCTTTTAAAGAAATTTTAGGTTTATTTTTTCTCACTCAAATGATGCAGTAAATAAAGTTGCTAAGAATCAGAAAAACTTCAGAAAATTAGAAAATTTTGAAAATGTTTTTAATTTATTTAGCACTGTATAAAATATAAATGGATAATTGATTATTTAAAATTGATTTTAGTGATTAATTTCCATTTGAATGATCATAAACTTTATGGGATGAGAAGATACATCGATACGAAAAGAAATATGTTAACATTATTATACATTCACATCCAGTGTTTCCTTCATTTTTAAGTACTCTTCCATTGCGAGAGAATTTTTTACAGCTTTCTTTAGTTGTGATTATGAGAAATGAGATAATATTAACAGGTTAAGAACCTGTCTAGACGCTCATATTTTATAGTTCATAATAGGAAAGATAAAATTGTTTTGAAGGGGGTTTTTTTTGTACTTTTGATGATAGTTACTATTTTTATATAAATATTCAGATGTTGTCTTGTTAAAACGAAATAAAGCACACTTGCATTCATGATCAAAAGACGGGTGGAGTGGTGAGGGGTGGAAGGAGATTATCATCTTGAAGTCCAAAATGTTATTAAATATGAGTTTATGAAAAATGAATTAAATTTTAACATCTTTCAGCTGTATGTTTGATAATATAATCACGAAATATATTATAATGGAACAAAAAAAACTATCTGTATTTTCAGAATAATTTTCTATAATTTTAATAAGATGAATTTTACACAAAAACTGCGTTAATGCTTATATTATTTGAATGAAATTCAAACTAAATCTATTTTCCCGACAGACCTTTCCATTCAGAGAAAGAGAGTTTGCCAATTTTAAAATTGCGAAGATTAATTACTTCTCTTCGGCATTAATTTCGTTGTAAGATATTCAATCTTATTTTTATATGGTTTCTAATCTAATCAAAAACACACACACACACACACAAATATATATATATATATATATATA
>JAOUZG010029736.1:130423-166610 GCA_026289955.1 Argiope argentata | reverse complement strand
TTTTTTTTCTTATTTTGAAGAAGGACTTCCGCATAATGAGATAAAAAATATAAATTACTTTCAACGCCGGTTTGCTATCAACCCAGCGTTGCCAAAAACACTCTTAATGAGGTAAAGCATTCGTTAAAACTGAACTTTAGCCATTGAAGATACTAAGGGAAAGACAAAAATAAAGAAGAAAAAAATGGTAAATGAGTCCTTAGTTACGGCTCCCGTCTTACCAAAATTACTGATGAGTCCTTTTTTTGCTACCTCTGTTACTTAATCTAGGAGAGATATCTCTCGCATGATTTGTAATAAAAAAAAAGGAGTAACAGTTCTTACTGAAGTAATTCGGTCTCGATGGATCTTGAAATCCATTTACTACAATAAAGTTCGGTTTACATCTGCTACTTAAAAGGAAAGTTCGTAAAAAAGGAAGGATTCAGTGAAAAATAGAAAGGAATAATAATTATAAATAACTAAAAGATAGGATATTTTCGTATTGGGAGTTTTTGGTCTTGCTCTCAGAACAATTTTAAGAACTCTGCACTTAGTATAAATTAACTCGTTTAAGAACTTTCCATGTGTTTCTTAAATAGAGTCATTTTAATTCATGAAAAAAATTTGGAAATGTACAATTGAAGTGATTTTACTGTTTTATTGTTGTTACTGTTTTGGTTAAAAGGAAGTGTTACTCGCTAAAACAAAAGCTGCATTATTTCTTAGAAATTTAGACATTAAAATAAATGTATATAAAGGCATTTTATTTTAACTAAATTTTGTTTGCTAAAACCAAAGTTGAAAAAAATATGAAAAAAATTTGGAAATGTTCAGTTGAAGTGATTTTACTGTTTTATATTTGCTACTGTTTTGGTTAAAAGGAAATGTTACTCGCTAAAATAAAATTTGCATTATTTCTTAAAAATTTAGATATATTAAAATAAATGTATATAAAGGCATTTTATTTTATTTTATTTTAACTTAATTTTATTTACTAAAACCGAAGTTGAAAACAATATAAATAAAAAAATTCCAAGGCAATTATAAATATGAAAGTATTTTTTTTATTTAGCTTGTTATAAAATATATTTGCCAAGAAAGCAACTATTACTCTTTTTTAAAAACTATTTCTGAGGAATGTATTTTTTTAAAGAAATGAAAGCCTTAGTTGGCGTAATTCTATTTTATCAAATTTTGAGAGAGATTAAATAATTCAAATTGTCAGGAAATTTAATTATCTCTATCAAAGAAAAACAATTAGCAAAAATTAATTATCTCAAATTACTTAATAATAAATAAAAATTGTATTGCATTAAAAGGAAAAAAAATCTGATATACTTTTTTAATTTTCTATTTTTTCGAATATCGAGTGTGGAGTTAATATGATCATACCAATATAAGTAAACTATACTGAAGTAAAAAAATTCTATAAGTAATAATTAAGTATATGAATTGTTAATACCTATTATTAATTTCTACGTTATTTTCTCCTATTTTACCATCCAGAGTCATGGACCTCACAACCAGATTTCAAATTAACGTTTATTGAAAAGCAAAAGAGATTTTTAAAAAAATTACAGTCACATGTTAATTCGTACAGAAAAAGAAATTAGGAAACGAAATATATAGAAATAGAAAACAGTTACTAAAATTTCACACTATCAGGGGAAAAAAGATTTGTCAGCAGATATTCTACATGCATTTTCTACTTTTAGACAATGCTTACTTTTAATTAATAATGAGTATGCATTTTGCTTAAAAATTCTTATGATGATTTACATTCCTAAAAGATCTTTTTTCATGAAATATTTAATTTTTTTTCAAAATTTTTGAATTTTAATAGTGATAGGATTCTAAATTTTAAATTATATTTCCGACAAAAATTATAGATAAAAAGAGAACAAAAGAAAGAAAGAATTGTAAGCTAGTATATTTAGTATAAATTCTGAACGAGTAATGCATGATTGTTATGTAATAAGCCTAATTTAACGTATAACAACATTTAAAAACAGGCTACTATTACTTTAATTGCAGTGTCATTTTTAAGTCAAGTCATATTCATGAATTTAAGGAATTGGTGTTGTGCGTTTGTTTTATATCATATTAGCTTGATTTCAATTATTTGTTATCCTAACTTAATTAAAAAAATTAAAATTGATTAACTATAATAGATTTTAAACTACTTTTATTATTTTATTTATTTGAATATTTAAAATAATGCAAATTTAAATTTAAATAATTATTGAAATGTTATTGAAATGATTGAATTAATTGAAAGGTTATTGTAATTGCATAAAGTAATGTCTATATAGTATTTCATTTTTTAATAGCTAACTGGATCAAGATTTCAATATTTTATTACCAGTTAAAATTTTCTTTAAATATTGTTAATGTTTAATACACTTATATAATCAAATACAATAATCATATTAAATGTTATCGTTATATTGAAACGTCATAAATAGGGATGTGAAATAATCCTTACGTAAAATACTACAAAACTAAGTAGAGTAAAACTAGTAGTAATAGTTATTTTAAAATTTAAAGGATTTAAAGCGTCTCTTTCTTGCAGTCAGGTATCAATAACTAATGTTTACACACTAAAGCTAAACGTAGGCGCAAATGAGATTTTTTTTACACAATCTCTGTATACAATTGCTTCTTTATTATCCTCGAGTAAAAAATAAAAGAACGAATTGAATTTCTAATAATATGATGTTAAAATGTACTCTAATTTACAATTTCATAATTC
The DNA here is from genome assembly GCA_026289955.1 of Argiope argentata. Taxonomy (NCBI): domain Eukaryota; kingdom Metazoa; phylum Arthropoda; class Arachnida; order Araneae; family Araneidae; genus Argiope; species Argiope argentata. The sequence continues at coordinate 163,876 of JAOUZG010029736.1, read as the reverse complement.
TATTTCCCCATCATTTAAAAATAAATGGAATTCGTGAATTAAATCAAAATGCTAGGAAAGCGCGGCATATTGTAACTATATTTTTATATGCAGACGATGCTGGCGTCCTAGCACAGAAATAGTGTGTGTTCCTCGTCATCTGGGAGTTCTGGGTTCGAGTAACGGTTAGATACTCCCAGATGATACCGTTTTAGGTATTGGTCTTTTGTGTACTTCCTATAAGGTGTGTGAATGTGTCCCTATGTAAAAATGGATTGTGTAAGAGAATGTGATGAGTGTGTAGCTAAGTCGTGCCCTAGTTGGCGCTACTTCAGAAACAAGGGACGCTCATTCGTCTTAAAAATCGCAGGGGGTTATCAGTGCGCTTGCTCATGGTAAGTGCCATTAATAACAACATAAACAGATGATATTTTAAATATAAGACAATATTTGAAAAAAAATATTTTTAAAAATAATTTTTAATTAAATATTAGGAAAGTTAATTTCAAAGTTTGATATATATTGTGAGCATTCTAATGAATTGTAATGATCATTTTAATCAATCATTACAGGATAAATTTGGAAGAATTAGTTAAAATTAAAGAAAAAATTGTAGGAAATTAAAATGGCACTGGAAAGCTAGTATTTTCAATTTTAAAACTGACAGCGGAATGAACTTTATGCGATAGAATATTTTAAAAGTATTGAGCCGGCTTCCTGGCACAGAGGTAGCGCATCCCGGGTTCTGCTCCCGGGTGATCTAATGATCTGGGTCTCCTAGGTTCGAGCCCCGGTTACAGTTTGCTTGTTCTATCTGTGAGGCGTGTGAATGTGCACCTCTGTAAAATTGGGCTCTGCAAGCGAATGTGATGAGTGTGCAACTAAAGTCGTACTCTTGACCCTAGTTGGCGCAACTTCAAACAAGAGACGCTTATTTCGGCTTAAATCCGCTGATGCAACAGCGGGTTTGTCCATGGAAAGTGCGATTAATAACAAGAGCAACAACAAAAGTATTGAACAAAGACTTCAGACCTTAAAAGAATTTTCAGATTAATTAAAATGCTCAAACCTCTTATTAATAACAATAATATGTAACTAAATAGTAAATATTATGCAGCTAAATCTGTTCCTGTGCAATACTTTAAATAATTTAAAAATCATACTTTTTTTCAAAAAATGTGCCAATATTAAAACATTTTATATGTATATAACATTGTAATATTATGAGAATAACTCATATACAAAAACAAATGTGTTTGTTATACTGATTATTTAATATATGTTTCCCTTTGTTATACAGATTTTTATTTATTTAATAATATATATTTGTTATACAGATTATTTAATATATAATTGTGTTTGTTATACAGGTTTTTTACATATATTTTTAATATATGTTTGAGTTTCTTGAGGTCAGAAAAAAAAGTGGAATCAAGAATTCTGAATTTTTTAAAAAGAAATATCTCTTATCTCCCCCTACGTTATGAGATTTCATCAAGTCCCTTCGATAACGGATCCTGGCTCTATTCCGGATGCATATGTAGCCTTTTCCCCTCGCAATATTAAATCTTTGCATCTTAGAAAATCTATTTATATTTTATTTCTCCAATAAATATATAGAGCTTCAATAAATAAATTGGCTCTATACGCACTTGTAACTACTTTTTCAACGATCTCTGTACTTAGCGCGGCATACTTCAACAATTTCCCCCCCTCCCAAATGCAACACTGCGACCATTTTATTGCCCAGAGGTATATCTCTATTTTTTTTAGTGTGTGAGGGGGTAGGGAATGTAAACTTCTTCCAAGAAACTACATCTTTTACGCCATTTCTAAAAAATAAAAAATAATAAAACGTTAGGGTGAAGTAAGAAAAAAAACACTCCTCCTCTCACGGTTTTTTCCATCCAAAACTTATCTGCAACTTACGTGAGCGCTGTGGAAAACTCTATCTGCTACGCTCCCTGAATTTAAATGGTATACTTTGAAAAATATGGACACAAAAGTGTACCGACTGAGTAAGTTTCAGCTTTTTTTTCTCTCTTTCTTTTTTTCATTCTTTGTATCTTTTCATGGGTTTGTTTTTAAATTTCGGGGGCTTGCTCTACGCCATTAGATTTCCACAAACACCTTATCTCCGTCTTATGTTTTTATATATTTTATTTCTCGTTTTCCTTTGGCATCGGTGCATCGCCTGCTCCATTTTTTTCCGCCGATTTGAGCTTTGAGGGATTTTTGACAAAATGAAAGTGGAATTTTTGGAGATGCATTCGAAATCCTTGCGGTTTCATGTGGGATGCTCCTGAAAATGCCTCGAGCGATACCACCTCTGTAAAAACAAGAAAAAGGAAAACGCCGAGGATGGTGTATTATTCTAACCCCTAGCGAAAGAAGAATGTTTTATTTCAGTATCTCTGAAACTTAATGTTTTGCTTGACAAGCGTAATAAAACAATAACATTCATGAATAATTAAATAAAGAACTACATATATTTAAAAAGTCGTTATATAAATTCAAACCTTCAAAAAGGCCCTAGCATTTCTGTAATGTCACGGATCTTCATGCATATGCAAGATGTTAATAACTGGAGGTTTGTTCAAAATGTTTGTAGCTTTAATTGGGCGTTTTTTAATCACTCATAAGATCCGTTTTGTGAATTATTTTGCTACTAAGAAATTAAGGAACAGAACAATGCCGAGTTGGTGAATTCCTGTAATATCAGGCATATGAAAATAAATTTCAGTCTTTTTGAAATTCGATGCTCATTTATAACGAACAACTTCTTTTAAAATAATTGTTATATAAATTCAACACATGCATATAGAGGACAGTTGTTTTGGAATGAATTTTATGTAATGCTTTAAATGTGTTATGAATCAATATTCAAAATCTATCTGGCTTTAAATAGCCGATTTTTCATCACTCGAAAATTCTATAGCTTCTTAACACTGAACACCAATCTCCATTTCTAGGTCTGGTCTTTCTCCGGTTTGGTATAGATCTAGTTGTCATTTTTTAAAAATAAAAATTAAAAATTACACAGCAATCAAATTAAAACAAGAAACAAATGACAGAATACAAAGCCATAAAACATACCAAAAAATTATAAAACTTGAATTAAGAAATATAGAATGCAAAAATGGATAAATGAACAAGTTAATGTGCAATATGAATGAAAATATAAAGGAATAAAAATTAGTTGCTTCAGGATATTAAAGGATTTATTATGAATAAAATGCGAGGTGTGTTAAATGATAACATAAAATGATAAGGTCAATCTAACTGTATCAGTTTTCCAGGATCAATTAGGAATCTAACCCGGTTTCGGTTTTTTTTTGGAAGATGAATTACTAAGGACCCTTTTATACCAGATTATCTAGCAAAGAGAGTTTTCGGAGGTGCCATGAAGAAATAAAATGGAAGGCTTTTATAAGGTGGTTAGGATCTCCAATTTCTCCACAAGGGCAATAGTCATCTTCTGATAAATGGAAATGATTAGGAAATTTTAGTTACTAGAGAAATAATAAAAATGCAAGACCAAGATAGCCTGGTTCATAAAACATTATATTCGCATTCCTGTGGTCATAAGTTTGAACTCCATCAGTCAAAGACTCTTTGAGTGTGTGTGTTTGCTGGCACACGTATAAATTTGTTGGGGGCCTAAAATCCTCCAACTCGAGCTTAATGCAATTGGCTGTAGTTCTGAGGCGATCGCTTTTAGATTCAAAGAAGATTTTGATTGATTAGATTTAGATTTTAGATCTAAATTGCGAATATATTACGAATTTATGAATAAAGTCATCCGATTAAAAAATGTTGTGATGCATGAGTAGCTAAGTCTTACTCTTGGTCCTAGATGGCGCTGCTGAAATACAAGATACATTCTCTCGGCTTGAAATCTATACCTATGACAAGTTTCATGAGAAGAAACAAACCCCATTAGAAAAGTGCTGAATTTGCTGAATTTGTGGTTTTGCAATCACAAACAAATTAACATTATTTACCGAAATTTTTGAAGTTGAAGATCATGTATTATGGGCATTAACCTTTTATCTACTGACGGTACTTATAAGTACCATTTAAATCTGTATTATATTTTTTGTAATAGTGTTATTATTGCCTATGATATTCTCAAAAGCACAGAGAATGTAACCCAAATAGCAAGACGTTAATATGAGCTAAAAGTAGGAATGGAAAATATTTAATTAACAATTAAATTAATTATTTTATAAATTAAAATTTTCTCTAGGACTCTCTAGGATTATTCCGCAAGGAAACTTAACTAATAGTGAAAAATTGAAATTGGAAAATGGATGGTAACATACTTCAGTAGATAAAAGTTTAAATCATGATACCCATGCATCTGTAGATGAATGTCTGTGTACAATGCAGTTCTTCCCACTCAGTCTTGAAATTAAAGTCTTTCGAAGCTACTTCTTGAAATTGATCTAAAAGTAGGATATTAATTAATCTTTAATTTACGTCAGATAATCTGAATGTTCCATAATGAAATAATAAAAGGAATATCTCATATCTTTATTTTGATGATAAGTAGGATACTTGAGCCTGAATCTTCTCTCTGTACTTTCTCAGAACTTCCACGGGAATCCTTTGGTCGTCAATGCCAGATTGAATGTACACTAGACATATATATTCGGGGGATCCTAAATGGAATTCGATTTAAAACTGGGAAGTGTCCAGTCAAGTAGCCGAGATCATATCCTTGAAATGTTGTGATTCTATGTGTAATTAACATAAACCCAGTTGAGAGACCCGGATGACCTTGAATGAACTTGCCGTCATGAAAATTTAAACAGTGAAAGCATTATTTACAAAATTGTGGAAAGACTCATTTATCTATTCTTCACACAGAGTTGAAAGCCATAATTACACTGGTTATTGTAATAATCAAAAGTTTGTAATATAATAGCCGCCTAAGCTACTATTGTTCCCACTAGGAAGCGGGAATTAACAATCATAAGCTCTAAGCTCTACATATGTGTGGCAGGATATTGACATGAATAAAAATCATAAGCGAATATTAGAACCCGCAGTTGTCACACTGAAATGTTGAACGGTCGGAACATAGGGAGAGCATGGGAACCATTACCGGTCACGGTGTAATCTCTCCCGTAAGAGATCACCTGAGTGGAGATAATCACTTATCATACCATCTCCAAATGTAGGAACTGAAGTGAATAATAGAAAAGAAAATTATTGTACACGTTATTCGAAATGGTGAATAAGTAAAATTCAGATTTAATTGCGAAATAACTTTTTCTTTAAACATACTCATTTGACAGCTACAAAAAAAAACGCAATTAAAAATGGCAATTTTATGTAAAAATGAATTAGTTTCATGAAAATATTTTATTCGGAAATCTATCATTTTTTTTCAATTTCATTAACAAATTAACTAAACGTTTCATTAATAGTTTCCTAATCAAGTTTGGATATTATATGAATATTCACATTCATGAGGAAACTTCAGCAAATTCGAAGGGCTATAGTTATGTCTGTTATTTATTTTGTTTCTTAAATATTAAACACTCAAATGTTTTTTGAAGCAAAAGCAATTCTCTAAACATATCAACGTCTCGAATTTTAAAGCACATTATTTTTTATAAACTTCTATCGCTTATAAATATTTTATACTATCAAAAAAAATATAAATAATTTATAAAATCTTATTACTTATAACTTTTTTATAAGAAATTTAATTTCATATTCCCAAACATGACTCATTTCAATCAATTAATTTGTCATTCTTTTAGATTTTTTACTTATTTTTGAGATAAATCTTATCTTGTTAACTTGTTTCTTCGAAACTAGTGAACAAAAGCATATTAATAAAACAGAAGTAAATCAATGCTTCGTAAATGAATGCCAAAGGTAGAAGAATAATGTCTCTTCTCAGACATTAAATGTTCAATATTCTACTGTTATACATTTTTTTAAAAAAATCTTTCTAAGGAAAGTATTTTTTTTCATCCAACAGCATTCTTTCTTCATAATCTTAGAAAGAGGCAGACATTATGTAGAATGTGGAAGAAAAGAAAAGAAAAAAGTTTTTTTATAACAAAACTGCAAATATTTTAAATCTCAGGAATTATTTTGAGGTTAAATAATATTTAATTTTCCATTGCATGAAACTTGAAAATTTTGTTTTAAAGATTTTGAAGATTAGATGACAAGAAAGAATTGAAAATTTCATAAAATATTAAAGGAAAAAATATTAATTTTAATATTATTTTAATTAGATTTTATCTTTAATAAACAAGTCTACTATGGAATCAGAAGTGAAAAATTTCTAATTATTATGGAATACATAATCAGGATATTTTTCATAATGTGAAATGTATTTATGCATTTTAATCATGGCAATGCATACTTTTAAAACTAAATGTAATCGATTGTAATTTTTTTGTCATTATTAAATTAGAAATAAAATAAACTGTTCTTAAAATTTTTTAAGGATTCAAATTTAAATTTCTGAATGCCTTTTTTAACTTTAGATGTTATTACCTATATTCAAAGATTGAAATATGAAACTGAAAAAATAATACTAATACCTATTTGAAAGTGTTATTTGTAGTTTAATTAACTCTAATATTCCTATTCAAAAGCAGAAAAAAGGTTGAAGTATCCAACATATTCAGTACAACAATTTTTGGGAAAAAAATTGAGAAAAAAAACGATAATGAATTTTATTTCTCAATAACGTCAGAATCAATGAGCATGTGAGTTTGTTCATCAAAGGGCACATGAGGAGCCCTTTGCAGTTAAAACAGCAGCCCGTATGCTATTCGTGTGAACACAGAATTTCTAGGAAAAATATTGCACTTATTTTGAATCTTAGGTTTTGATTTAAATAAAATAATATTTTGTTATTCAATTGCATGAAACTTGAAAAATGAATTTTTTAAAGATTGTGGATAACAAGTAACTGTAAATTTCATAAAATTATAAAGGAAAAAGTACTATCTTTAAATGGTTTTAATTAGATTTTATCTTATGGTAAACAAGTCTACTACGGAGTCTAAAGTGAAGAATTTCCAATTATTACAGAATTCATAATCATGATTTTTCACAAGGTGAAATGCTTTAATGCATTTTAATCATGACAATGAATGTTTTTTAAAATTAAATGTATTCTTTTGTAATTTTTTTATTATGATTGAATTGGAAATAAAATTAGTTGTTTTTAACATTATTTAGAGATTAAAATTAAGTTTTTATATGCCTTTTAATTGTAGCTGCTTTTGTATACATTCATAGAAAGAAACAGTAAACTGGAAAAATAATACGAAGGAATTGTTTTTTGTAATTAATAATTTAATGAAATCTAGTATTCCCATTCAAGAAAAGAAAAATGATAAAGTATCCAATACATTCAACTCAACAATTTTTGATAAAAGAGGATAAAACAACAATGGATTTTATTTCTCTATAACGTCAGAATCATTGAACAGGTGAGAATGTTCTTCAATTGGCACATTCGAGGAGCACTTTGCAGTTAAAACAGCGACCCCGTAGGCCATTCTTGTGAGCCTAGAATTTCTAGGAAAAATATTACATTTATTTTTCTCGTCGCCTCTGGTCAAAATAGATGAAAAAATATCGCATGTCCAGTTTTCCTCTTTTCCCCCTGCTGTTTCCCTTTCTCAGTTCGCAGTTCTTCTCCATATTTTTTACTGTTTTTGCAGTTTTCCTCAAATTGTCAGGCAAGAATACTGCCTGCGGCGAGCAATATTATACAACCTCTCCGGCCCAGTGTGAGGCAGAGAAAAGTATATTTATATAGGAGATTTGATGGACGGTCACATTTGTGTAAACTGATGGCAAGACAGAGAAACTACTCTGTTACTGACTCACGCTATTTGTGCTGTATTCTTCGGCGTATGCTGGACAAAAGATAGCTTTGGCTTTTCTTTTCGGTCATTATCTATTGTTCCCTAAAACAAACTCTGGCTGTAAATAACGTGTATCTTTCTTGAACAGCCCTATAAAAGAAGATAAGTGGCGAAATGTCTATTTTTGAATGCAGTTTGTGTAAAGGTGAACGCCATTTGTTATTTGTCTGAAGCATAAAAATAGCTTCCAGCGCAGTACGATGATCTGAGAAATTTACAACATTGCAGGGTATTAAATTATGTCAAGTTTCAGTGTAAAACGCAGTTAGAATGACAAATTAACTAGGTTTGTTCATCGGATTTTTAGTTAGAGTGTAACCGAATTTTTTATATGATAATTTATATACCACAATCAGTATGTTTAATTTAGCAGCTGTTAAATGATAAACAATTCTTTAAAAAATTAACTTTTTTAATTTGATGCAACTGAAAAATATGGATTAAATTAAGTTAATTTACTGCAAATTAAAAAGGACGCATTTTAGGAAATAAAAACGAAAATTAAATTATTACTATATAGTCAATGATTCTCAAAAGCACGTGGTTTAAGGCTTTGAGGGATTAGTTGGAATGATATGATAACCTTTAAAAGTTTTGTACAGAAATTAAATTGTATGAAGGAAACAAACATTTAAACTAAAAGGAAAAATCTAAGTCAATCAAACTGCTAAAATCCAAAAAGTAATTAAAATATTAATTTTGTAATTGTTTTGAAAGATATGAACAACACTTTCGATAGGGAAATCATGGATCATTACATAACGACGATTAAGCGAATTTTTACCTTCAGTTTGGTTTAACATAACGTTTGTTTAGTTAACATATAGTTTCAATATAATATTTGTTAAATATTGCTATTTCACCTTTTATTTGAAGCCTATTTTTACCTTACTTTTATAACTTTTTCCTCTGGTTGAAAAGAATTTTTAGAGACAGGGCGAATCATTCTCGGAAAAGTTTTAATAATATTATGCAGATCTATTCGAAGCGTTACGTTCAATGCAGTTATCGTTGTTGTTTCTAATGGCAATTGCCATGTATAGGTTCAATGGTGCAGTCAGCGATTATAAGTCGAAGATGCGTCTCTTGTTTCAAGTTGAACCAACTAGGACCAATAGTACGCCTCAGCTAACCACGCATCACAGTCGCTTGCACAGCCCCTTTTTACAGAGGAACACATTCCCACATGTCACATATAAAACATAAGAAGAGCAAGCCCGAACCGGGAATCGAACCCAGGGAGCTCAGATCACGGGGTAGACGCCTGAGCTACGACAGCGGCTGGATGCAGCTGTGAAAATATTTTAATGAGCAGACCAAAATTATATAATGGGTTGTTTACATTTGGCTGTTGCCATAAAAATTATTAAGATATATTTTTTTTTGTTGTCGGTGCATTAGCATTTTGTGTGTACATATATATTTATACAAACAGAGATAAATGATAATCGTTTTTATTCAAGAAGTCCACATTTTAAAAAAAAATGTATTTGTTTTATTTACTTTACTCCTGCATCTTCTACGAATAATCAATATAAATATTTCTCTTCTGCCACTTACTCAAACGAGTTGTTTAATCGTAATCAACTAATACAGTAATTGATGAACTGATGGAGTCCAGAATTTTGTTTTCAAACATAAACAAACCAGAATTATTTAACTTGATCCCGTTTATAATTAGTATCTCAGCTTAGTTGCAAAACAATATCGAAATAATAAAAGAAATTGATTCAACTTGCAGATGATTCAACGGATAATATTTGAAGAAGGACGAAAATTTTCTTTTAAGCTGTTCACCATATTTATGTTCATGGTGATAATGAGAACGTTGATGCTTAAGAAGATTAAATGCCTTGGATTAATGGCAGAATATCTTTGTTTCATTTTTAGAAGAGAAAATAAATAAATTTCTTAAATATACGAAATATTGAAACGATGGTAAAATGTAGAACCAATATTATCAAACTTCTTGCATTGATAAAATTAGCTATTAAACTTCTCGCATAAAATTAGAAAACAAAAAGTTCAGAAAGGAAGCTAACAAAGCTTATTAAAATATTGATTAGCCACCTGCAAACATACTTTTTTAGAATAGATAAATTTGAATCAAAATAATTAGGAAACTTCATCAATGAAGATTCTTCAAAAATAATAGCCCAGTTGTTCGTCAATATTAACTATTAAAAATAACCCTGAATTTTGTGAAAAACCATGTAAAATTAAAAAAATTGAACATTTGAATAAATTTTAATTGGTAAACAAACTGAAGATAGGATCAAAGCGTATAGAAAAACCAGAATATCCCGAGCAATATATAGAGATTCTGATCTAATGTGTCACGTGAGTTTTCTTTTTTAATATTTTTATAGCAATACGTTATGTTATTCTGCTATATTTTTTTGTGCTTTCACTGTATTGTCAAAGTTGGATAATAATTATTTTTTTCGAAATATCTGTCGCAAAAACTTTCTTGGTTCAGAGCTCTTTTTTTAAAAAAACATTGAATGCTTTGTTTTTTTTTAACTCTAAGCTTTCTCCAGTTTGCAAATGGTAAACATTTAAACCCGAAGTATTCTGCTACGATTACTTAATAGTGCATGCATTTTGAATAATCTTTCTATTTTTACTATTACCCTTGACCTTGACTTTCTTACTATTTATCCCTTGAGGCTGCATGTCCCATCCACGAAATCCGCTGAATTTCTAATTTTTGAATTATTTATTCCAATAAAGAATTCACATATTAGTAGCCATGAAACTTTCAAAATATGATTATGATGATGCTCCCGCTTTGCAACGGAATGAGAAGTGCAGTAGCTTCTGAATATACGGACCCCTGAGCACCCGAGTGCAGAAGTCTGATTTCTAGCTCATATGAAGGTGACACACACTTCTCACATTTGCTTGCATAGCCCCTCTTTTACAGGGAGGAACGTTCACACACCACAAAGATAGAGCACAGAAGAACAACCATGCCCTGACTGGGAAGTCCAGATCACGTGGAGGACGCAATACCTATGGACCAGGATGCCAGCTGTCCTTATATATACGGGTAAGACAATCTACCTCTTTGCCAGGAAGCTGACACTTTCCAAATATGAAATTTACATTAGAGTAATGCAAATTAAAGTTAAAATCGAATAAACATTGAAATATAATTGTCGGAAAGTAAAAGATTTGCAATCTCAGTGTAATTTCAATGAACTACATTTCTTCCATATGAACGAGCCTGACGATAAATAATTATCTTAATAATATCTTAAAATATGATAGATTTATCGATGTTTCATTTTTTTATGATTTAAATTTTATTTCCTTTAAGCCTCTTTCAAGTTTCCGTCTCATTATTAAACCTCATTTAATATATCATTGTTTAAACCCTTACTCACAGGACTGGAAGCATTTTTATTACATTTAGACATATTTCCTCCCCTTGCTAGAAATTACCTTGATACTTGGATTCTGGTGTCAACGGCGTTTCCCAGCATTGGGTAATTATGAGGAATGTGATGCCAAAATTAGACATGGTATTTCCTGCAATGTCAAACCCTTGAGAGGCGAGTGTCTAAGTATTGTCATAAGACACAATTTCAGCCGTTGTGAATTATCCAGCTGCAGCTTTCAAGTTGTGTGAACTCGGTTGGCATGGAGGTCAGAAATTTTGTGATGGATCACAATAGCATGCGCGTAAATTTGCCATTGATAATATACTTCGAAATAAATCCTACCATTTCATTTAATAAAAAAGAATTTTATTGTCGTTAATTTACTATTTGGTGTTATGCTGAGAAGAGATTTACATAAAAAGAAATATAATTTAAATTTTAAATTTATCTCATGAAAATACAGGAAAAAATAATAAATGTTTTTCTATACTCTATTTACTAATAAAATGAAAATATTTTAATCAGAAGATTCAACTCAATTCAAACTCAAGATTTTTACAAATAAACATAATTTAGATATCTCTGAACCCAATAAATGCCTTTATGTTTGGTTATCTGTGATTAATAACAAAACCCTTCCAAATATCGGTAAATAAAATTGAGACTAAATTAGTAGAAATTAATCAAATCAAAGTGAAATCCGTTCAAAGTCTGTTTGTCTGTCTGTTTGTTCGAGTACGAGTGAGCTAAATAACTGCAAAATGAAAATAGTTTGGTAATGAATATTTGGTATACAGGTAAAGCAAATGAAATATTAATCAGATGTGAATGTTCTCTGATTCAGGTCTAAATTAAGATATGAGAATGAGTGAATAAAATTCATGAAGGAAGTCCGTCCATAAAAAAATGGCTCTGACATGTGAGTAGTTGAGTCGTACTCTTGGCTCTAATTGGCGTCTGATGAGAAATCAAAAGATGCCCACTGAACTTAAATTGCTGATAGATTACAGTGTGATTGTGAAGTGCCATAAGTCACGTCCATCCAACTTTCCCATAGAATTACCTGTTTAATTTTTATTCCTGATTTATGACAAATCGATTTTATTTTTAATGATTGATGAGAAAGTGGTTATTTGGCTAGTTCATGTCCTCTTTCAAATACAGACCTTATAGAAATGTAATCCCAATTTATCATCGTGATATTGCTTGTTACGATGATCTGTCCAACCAATACTTATTTTCGACACAAATATTCTCTTTTTGGTTAAATAGGTTGATTTAAACCATTTTCTTCTAGTTCTGTAGGTCACGGTCATAATTTTTAATTGAATAATAAATAAGAATGAAAGAATTCATATTTATTATGAATTTTCATTTGGCAGATGAGTTGTTTCTTACAATTTTTTAAGAATTTTAGTTAATAAATATTTAAGTCCATTTATGAAAATTTCTTTCAAAATACCTTTTCTATATTTTTCAAAAATGATTACTAAACTAGAATTTAATTAAAAAACAATAATTTAAAATAATTTTCTTCAAACCGCTTTTTATTTGACGATTATTTTAGCTTAGTATAGTTTTAGGATTTATTACAATAACAGTGTCTGCTAATTTAAATTTAAAACTGGACAAGCATTTTATTTTCAATCACATATACTTCACATATCAAATGGACTTTCCCTTTTCAAAAAAATTTATTTGAAACATATTTTTTATAAACTTTATATTTTATTATCTTACATAGCATATGTAAGTAGGTCACTTAATATAGTTAATTTTATATCAATAATTTTTATGTATATCTAAAATTTATGCTTTTGTCTACAAGGTAATTTATTGTACTAAACAACGTGGTGATATTCTAAAAAATCTATTTGATGCAGAAAAGTATAAATTCAGAAACCCCATAACAATTTGCGTCACATTATTGTTTCAAAGTATCAGATGCTTATTATTAGCCTAGCAGAATTCAAAGACTGAAAGAAAGAAAAAAATAAGACGAAGGAACAAAAATAAAAACACAAAATTTTACAATTATGCACACCCACGTAAAGTACGACATAAAATTGCTATTCCAAGTTTGTTGCAGCATCGGTATTTATTTTATGTCTCATATGTCTTGAAATTGAAAACTTTATTGCTTCTTCATTTACTTTCACCAGTAAATAAGACGATTCCAGACATTCGTTCAAACATCAAAGGTCCCCCATGCGCTCCTCCGGAACAACAAATATCTTTTAAAACTCTTATTGCAACAAACGAAGGCGAATAATGAGGAACCAAACTGAAAAATCGCTTCCCGGCAATGAAACAGATTTGAGAGCTTAATTCCCATATTTCTCCCCCAAACTTTCCCAAGTTTCTCTTCGTCGGTACTTATAAGTCTGAGCAAGTTTACATGCACAATGACTTCTAATGGACACACCTCTTCCACAATGTGGAGGGGTTGGTGTGAGGAGTAGAGAAGTCCTGAATAAACTTTGTAGTCGTCTGATGTCTTAACGGCCCCCGCAAAGGTCTGATTTACATAGATTTGCCGTTACTTCAAAGCATGTAATGTCGAAGCAAATTTATTCCGTCCAAACTACGTGGCCTTCCTCCAGTGGAACTTTTCATGGCTTCGATTTCAGAACACGGTGTAGTTGGGGAAAGGATGGGAATGTGTAAAAATAGATGCGTTGCGTTGCATGGAAGTGGCATTTGTTGTGCCCGCAGAAAATGAGTCTTTGTAATGAATTTGTTATTTATTAAGAGTAAGAATGCAGGGAATTCGAAAGATGATAAGGATTTTACTCGTACAATAGAACTTTGGTAGTGCACTGCCATTTGACTTTAAATATGGGCTCGATTGTTTCTTAAGTAAATAATTTTATAAATAAATTTAATGAATGTTAAAGAATTGTGATAACCGAATACGTGATTGCTATTATACAATATAAAATATCACATTCTGTTTCTACTCTTCATAAAGAATTTTATACTGAAAAAAACTGTTAATGTGCCTCAATTGTTTTTTTTAAATATGTGCTTGATTATTTCTTAAGTAAATAATTTCACAAATAAATTCTTATGAATATTAAAGAACTATGATAACCAAATGCATGATTGTTTTTTTAATATTACTTTTAAGTTATATAATTTTTTTTTCGATTAATAAAAAATATTCTTAAAAGGAAACTTTTATAGTGTACTTCCATTTGCCATTAAATTAGTGCTTGATTGTTTCTTCAATAAACAATTTTATAAATAAATTCTAATATATTCTAAAGAATCAAGCTAACATAATCCATTATTGCTTTTTTTATTTAACTATTAAGTTCTATTTTTTTTATTCTTAATAAAAAAAATTATTATTAGAATGTGACTGTGATAATATGCTTCTTCTTGCCATTAATTTCTACGTTTAGTTGTTTATTTTTAGAAAAAAATGTATAAATAAAAGTTCGATCATTTCTTGAGTAAATAATTTATAAATAAATTTTTGATCTTTTCTTGAGTAAATAATTTATGAATAAATTCTAATGAATGTTAAATAATTATGATAACAGAACGCATGTAAGCTTTACTTCCATCTGAAATAAGTCCTATGCTTTTCTATTCATAATAAAGAATTTTACACATAAAAAATTTTTGATACTTGGTTTTCATTTGTCTTAAATATATGTTAGATTTTTTATTAAGTAAATAACTTTATAAATAAATTCTAATAAATGTTAAAGAATAATAATGGCAGAATACTTATGTAATAAGTAAGAATATTTTATGTAATATAAAAATTAATTAGTATGCTTTTTTATTCTTAATAAAAAAAATTATTCTTAGAAGAAATTGTGATAGCGTATGGTCATTTACCTTTAAATCTATCCGTGAGTTTTCTTAAGTAAGTAATTTTATAAATTAATTACAATAAATGTTTAAGTGTTATGATAACTTAAAACTTGTCTAATTTTCTACAATTTAAATATTAATTTCAATGCTTTTCCATTCTTAACGACATTTTTTTAAGAAATAAATTAAATTTATATATATAGATAATTTTTTAAATTAGGAATACAGAAAATTATGTCAGATTTTCTGCTATATAAATATGAATTGATTATTCAAAGGGGTCTTATTATCATTAAAGTTGTTTTGTAATTCTTTAAATCTTTAAAGCCGAAACCATTATTTCTAAGCATGTAAAACGATAGTTGCGTAATACAACAATAGTAACGCAACCAATTAGTTGCGTTTATGAGTAGATATTTATTTAAGAAAGTAAAGAGAATATATGACTGGAATATTATATTGTATTTTTGGATAATACATTTATAACAAATGTTTAGTAAATGTTCTATTTATTACTAAGTGGCACTCAAACAAAAGTAATTGTTATAGCTCTCTAGAGAAATATAATAGCACTAAAAATGAGTTATTATATCAGTATACAGTCCAAGCTTTAATATTTCATATATTCCGTAATATTTGTCAATATTGCAAACTTTACACTTCAAAATATACAATTTTGATCTTTATGTGGCTGGTAAAAGTGGGAACAGTTTATCTGCAATTTTAAACAAAAAGCAGCGGAAGAAAAGAATGTTACACAAACGTTGAAAGATAAATTTTCCCACAGCATTTTCGGTAAAACTTTCATTTGGATTTATTGAATTTAACGTTTTGAAAACCTTAAAATCAATAAATTCAATGATTCAATCCATTTATTTATTCTTTAATATTTTCTTTATTATAAATTTTATTTAATTTCAAGGGTTATTTGTGTTTTAAAAAGGTAAATCTTTTAATCTAATTCAATTGTAAATATTGAAATATCATTTATCAAATATGTTTAGTATTATTATTCAATTTTGAGAAATAACGTTTGTATGAGGGTTATTTTTTTAACAGTTCGATTGGTCGCGAAATAAAAATCAGAGTTTGAATCAAAACATTTTATATGAGCAATGTGATTCAACATTAAGCGACTTTTTGATGTAATTGCCTTTTCAAATGATACATTTGCCGTAGTGTAGTACCAAATTTTCAATTCTTTCATCATAGAAAACCGCCACCTATGTTTTCAGCCAATTATATATGCTAATCAGTGGTAAATGCTTTTCTTTTTAGTCAGCGTTTCATGTGTGAAAAGAGATAAAATAGCGGGAAAAGAGATAAATGTATACATATATATGTATATAATTTTATTAAAATAACTTAGTACTGATATGTGTTTAGTTCTTTCACCGTATTCAGTTCACACGACTTAGAATATAACTTATTAAAAATCAGTGTTACATTTTTAGCCAAGGGTGTTTGGATTGAATGGTCTTTCCTTGAGGGCAGCACAAACAATATTTTATAGCTATTTACAGGATGACTTGATAAAGTAAAACTTCAGATAAAAGGAAGTCAACAGTAACAGCGTAAATCCAAGCCTTAAGAGCACTAAACACATACTGCAAGACAGATATCGTATAGCACAGCAAACAGTAAATTGCAGTGATCTCAATTATACAACGTTAACAGCAAACGTAAGCTACTCCTCCGAGAGGAATTGCAAACTCTGGCAACTCGTCCCTTATATAGCCGAGCGAGCGATGGCCCATGAGAAACACGACGCACCGTGAATGATCTGGGGGGGATACCAGAATATTCCCCTTGCTAAATCAAATCGGCAGGCTCGAAGCTCATTTTCAACCGTCGCCAACGCTTTCTCCTTCGGTGAGCTTCCACGGCGCTTACCCGCTTGTGAAAATATGTATTTAATTTTATGAAGATAACTTAGTACTGATATGTTTTTAGTTCTTTTGCCGTATTCAGGTCACACGACTAAGAATATAACTTAGTAAAAAAAATAGCTACTGTTAAAGTTGACTTTTCAATTCATAGTTTGCAATGGGAGATTAAGCCAGGTAATGCAATTGATATTCTCATCTTGAAATTTTCATTTTAGATTAAGATTTTGATTATATAAAAATTAAGACAATTTACATTCACATTGTTTTAAATTGTTTGTTTTGTTATTCATTTATTTTTTACTAATAAAAACTGTACTTCGACAAAAGCTAATAACCACGCTCAAGGCTAATAAACATAGTTTATAGATATTATTAACACATTCTTCTCAAATTTAAGATAAACAAATTTATGAATACGTTACAACATTTAGCCACTTCAAAATGAGAATTATTCGATTTATTTCCATAACATTTACTCTTTAATATTTTTAGTCAGAACCATCATAAAGTATAATCCAGGGAATATTTTTTTCTGTAAATAAAATAAGCACTATGCAAATGCATATATTTTCTTATTTTTACAAAATTTATTTTTAAAGTCATATACATGTATTGAACAAATTTACTTAAAAACATTTTCTCCCAGTTCTTCAACAACATAAAAAATTAGCCTTTGATGTATAAAGAATGATGAAAAGCTATACATATTTACTTATTTATGCTTTTCAGAATTACAATAATTTTTCAAACACCTGTGAATAATAAATTTTATTTGCAACCTTAATATCTATCAGGTTTCATGTAATATTTACTAGTGTATCTATTTTTAATCTCTTATCATTTGATTTCAAATCAAAAAAAGTATTGTACGGCTTTTTTGAAAACACCATTGAGTAAATTTCCCAAGTGAATGAATTATAATAAAAATAATTTAGATCATTTGATATTTTTATATCATACATCTGAATAAAAAGTTATTTTATGGTTGCACATCAAAGAATAAATATTTTTGACACATTTTAGAAGAAAAGGGAGGGTATTTTTTTTACAAAAATACAAATATAGTATTTGTATGGAGAAATTGGGGAAAAAGGGTTATTTTTCGCACTTGAAATATTTGCACTGAAAATCCAGAATAAATAGTTTATATTTTATGCCAAAAATAAACAATTTTCTAATGGATGAAAACTTTTAGTTTGCCAAGAAGAAACTTTAAGTTTGCTAAAAGAATTAAATAACGATAAATTAGAAATAAAAAGTCACGAATTCTTAAACTCCTTGTATTACTTATAGCAATCTACAGGTGAATTAGAAAAAAATATTTTGGAAGAACATTTCAATACAATCCATGTCAGATATTTTTGAAGACTAGCCTAAATTAAAGTTTCAAAAATTACATTTACGATTTTAGTCTTGAATTGAAGTCTTTAAAAATTGTTTTTTAAAAAAAATTAAATAATTTCATCTATTATCTTTGAATGAAAGAAAAATGTTATTACTTTCAGTTAAGATTCAAATGATTATAATAACCTAACTTTATAAAACATTCGCATATTATCATGTCAGAATATGCTGTTGTTTTTTGGATGAGGGTTTTGGTAACAACAAGAATCCATAGGCAAAAGAAAAGGTTATTATCTGCCCGAGCATCTGAAAAATATCAGCTTTTAATAATATGATGTCAAAGCTATGATAAAAAAAATGTTAGTTACTACAGCAATACAAACCAAGAAAAATGTCATTTTGTGCACGTGATTATGAAATAAAATGAATAGGAAATGTGATATTTTTTTAAACAATAAATGCGAGACAAAGTTTTTGGATCGTTCACAGTACTAAAGTGACTCATCAATGACAAAATTAAAATGAATAAAAATATAATTTAACTTGCACGAGCACGCGGTTCAAGAAATTATATCCTGACATGATACATTGAAATATGCATAGCAGATTTCATTTTAATAATTTTTTATTTGTATTTCATTTATAAATAATTTTTTAAGAATCTTGTTATCATCAGTGCTAACATTCTTTATTTTAAAAAGTGTTTGTTTGCCTTTAATAATTTCGTAAAATAAATTTTTTATGAAGAATATTTAACCTCTTCGCATACAATGACGGGTCTGACACTCGCATCAAATTACTGAAATTTTACTTTCAAATCTGGAACTAAGCTGCAGATTATTATTAGATCTACAATTCAATTCCTAACGCTTTAATATCAAAAATGCACCAGATATTGTTAAAACAACAACCAAATTAACCGTAAATGAGCAAAATAGGATGCGTCATTTCATTAGGAAGTTAAATAAATTCTTATGTCAAGGGATTAATAATCTAAGTGGCTAATATTAATAGACACAGTAGAAAACAATAAAATAGATATCGGTCATTCAGTATATTTCAGTATCAAAATACACAATAAAACAGCAACAGCTGAGGGTTCAAAATATCTAAGCAAAGACAAATGCATATTGTTGACTCAACTCAAATTCAAACATCGCATAATAAGCCTTCAAACTCTGATGAATACATTTTCGAATAACTAAACCTCGCACAGTTCAAAGGTTCCATGATTTGCATAGGGAAATTCCTTCCACACAGAGACCACATTCGATTTCATTCCTCCCAACTGCTCCTGTTGTGTGGATGGGGAGGGGGGGGGTCTTCGCGCCATTTTGATTCCAGTTTTGAAAACTAGAGGCGAAGTTATTATCAAAGACGGACAGCTGCTTCGGCTTAGGAGAGATAATTTTGAAAACAGGCCATTCTCTCTCTTTCTCATGTCATTTTCAAGGCGTTAGCTGCAAACAAGACGATTAAATGTAATATTTAGAAGGTTGTATTATCCCTTCCACCAACTTTTCATAGGGTTGTTTATATTAGAACAGCTGAATGTATTGTTTTCTGTGAAAGAGCTGTTAAAAATTGGGTATAAGCCAAGATGAGGCATCCATATTGTTCTTTCTTAATTAGTCTAATGTATTGTTAAGATTTCGATAGTATTTGTTTTAGTAACAATCTGAAATCCATTATTATTTAATCAAAAACCGTCTAGGGGAACTCAGTTAACTAAATAAGTGAAATGTATAATTTTACTGCAGACATTTATAATATGCAAAATATTTTTCTTCTAAATAATATTTGTATACAAATATCAACTTTATAAAAGTATTAACTTTTTTTTGTAAAATATTAAATTCAGAGGATCCCAAATGTGTAGGAATTTCTCAAAACTATAATGATGTGTATAAGATGTGTGTGTGTGTGTGTTTAAAAAATATTCTGGCCTTCTCAAGATTTTATGATCCATGCTCATAGTCGTACGATTTCAGCGCATTATTATTCTATTTTCTATTACGTTTAATGGATCTTTCCTTACTTGCTCGTTTAATGTTAAATACTATGTTATATCCTTATGTTATTTTATGATTGGACAAAGTGTTCTGTCTGTTTTTTGTCTGTTGATAGAAATAAAAAAGCCCCTGTAAGTCCATAAAGTAAGTTAATTAAAGTTGATATTAACGATTTAAATAAATGTATAAGGATTAAAGTAAGTAAAATGAAACAGATACAATAGTTTAGTTATATCCTTTTTTAAGAAATTATATAAAGAAAAAAAAATTGGGCATATATATCTATCCACCCGAAAAATAATTACTTTGAAGCTGAGATGATAAAATTTATAAAAAGTCTCAAATTTATTGAGTGAAATAAGTCTTATCAATTAAAAATATGAAATTAAACATTAAAATCTTAAAAGTGCTAAAAGAGGAAATAAAATCAAACCAAAATAGTTTATGACAGGGAGTTTTAAATAAATGGAACTATTTTCTAAATATTTAAGATGATATAAAAATATAGTCTAAATGATGATACATTCCGAAATTTTGAAGGAAGATGTTTCACTCGATGTACATTAAAAGGAAAAAGGCATTTTTCAATAGACAAATAATTCTTTTGTATGTAAAATTGTGTTTAAATTTGTCTAGAAATGTGAATTTCTATAAGGTTCAAAGACAAAAGAAATGGACATTTAATTTTGTGAGCA
The DNA here is from genome assembly GCA_026289955.1 of Argiope argentata. NCBI lineage: Eukaryota > Metazoa > Arthropoda > Arachnida > Araneae > Araneidae > Argiope > Argiope argentata. The sequence continues at coordinate 142,830 of JAOUZG010029736.1, read as the reverse complement.
CAGATTATTATTATTTTAATAAAAATATTCAATTCTACATAATCAATGTTAACATGTCAGAACAAAAAAGTTCAATGCGCTGATTATGTTTTTTAACATTATTTTTCTAATATTTTAATCAAGGAAGAGTAAAGCAACTATTTTTTCATGGAAATTTAAAAATGGCTAAGTGTTTGCAAAATATTCTTGCATGTATAATTACAACTTTATTAAAAATTGTTATTTATAAAAGAATTTTAATTAGAATATCTTCAAATGAAAACAATCAATAAAAGGAAAAGTTAATAAACGTTTAATTTTCCATTTATATTTTTTAGATTAATTGCATTTCTGTTAGAAAATTAAGAAATCCTTTAATCAGGTCAATAACAATGCTTACATATGTATTATACATAAAAACATGATACTTTCAAGCTTTCAGTTTTATACCAGTTAATTCAGATTCATTTTGGTTATAACTTTAATCTCTAAATCTAAATAATGACCGATCAATATAACCTACGAATTTTTCTCTGTTTAACGTAACACGAGAATGAAAGATCAGGTGCCTTCAATCAATCACATCTTCGCTGATAGCAGACATTCACTTCTCATTAGGTCATAGCCCGGGGAGCAGGAAAATAGTAAGTGGAAAAAATCTCCCTATCCTAAAATAGTAATATAAACGAGTACTAATCTTAAAATAATACACATATTTTTTTCTTCCTTAGACAATTCTGGATTTATTTGCATGAGAGAAAAGAAAATGACACACATTTCTCGAGCTTGTCCCAGAACTTTGAATGAGGTTTTGACTGTAGCAAGCATCCATTCAAAGCTATTCAGAAAACAATGCATTTGTATGAAATGTAGTGAAATTTTTTAAAAAATCTTTTCTTTTTAGAGTCATTCTTGAATTTGCTTGTAAGAGAGAAAAAAATTCAACATACGTCTTAAGACTGTTCCATGAGCTTTATTATATGGCTTTATGGGCAATAAGAAACCAGTCAAAGCTTGAGAGCGAACAATATGTTAGTATGAATGTTGTGAAATTCCTTCAAAAATCTTCTCCTTTTAGAATCATTCTTGGATTTGCTTGTAGGAGAGAAAAAAAACCCACATACATCTTGCAATTTCTGCATGAGCTGTGTCATTAGTCTTTGTGGGCAACAAGCAACCATTCAAAGTTTGAGAGTTAACAATGTGTTAATAGGAAATGTAGTATAATTCCTTTAAAAATCTTTTATTTTTAGAGCCATACTTGAATTTGCTTGTAGGAGAGGAGAAAATAACACGTATTTCTCGAGTTTGTTGCACCATCTTACGCTCAAAATACGCTTTGTAGGCAACAAACATTAATGCAAAGTTTGGCAGCGAACAATCAGTTATTACGGGATCTAGCGAAATTCATTTAAAAATATTAGCGATGTTTAAATATGACTAGGTACAGTGTTTTATAAGCCTATATCATACCCACTACCCCATCCTCTAACTTTTTAAGATAAATTAACATGGAATAGCTTCATTCAGTTTAACTTTCTCATTCCTATTAGTAATTTAGTTCAGATATCTCAAAATAATGAACTGCTCAATTTTCTCCATGAATAAATACTTTACTTATAAAATTAGGGAAAATAACGGACATTTTATTAATTATTAATAATATAAAAATGGTAAAATAGAAGTATTAGATCCATTCATAAGGGATAAGTTTAAGTCCTTAACATATCTTGACTAAGATAAATACAATTGTTAAAACCCAAAATATCTAATTCAAAAAAACTTTCCTAAATTAGTTTGGACACATTCCACTCTTCCCCCCCCCTGTGGTTCGAACCAGAGACAGAATCAGATTTCAGAAAACACTTTTAAAGAGCATGGGCAAGTTTGAGAGTCATTTGGTGGCTCTGATTTTCCTTCCGAATATCACGACCCTATATTCGGGGGCTAATAAATATTTTGTGCTATTCGGTTTGTAAGGGGAAAAACCCCACTAATATATATATATATAGAATAATCCTATTTTCTCCAAAATTTATCAACATTAAGAGAATGGAAATATCAAATAAAAAAAAGTTGTTGAGAATTCTTTATAACTTATTTATCTTAGAAGAACAATAATATATAATAATATTTACAGAATTACTAATTTTTACTTTTATTCAGGTATTTATTTGTAAGGTAAGTCATAGAACAGACTATCGGACCCACCAGGAAGGCACACGAATTAAACATTAGTACTGAATGACCGTACCGCCACTGCAACAATTAGCCGGAACTATGGTTGAAACCTAATGGTCGTCACCGGCTATGGTACAACCCTTCCCAAAGGAAGAACGTCCCGTCATCGAGAAAGGAGCCTAACCCTCCACCTATTTGTGTACCTATCGGATCTGCGAGATCCAAACACCATACCGGTAGCATCTCATTCCCAATTACCCCCGGGGAAATGTTTACATACCTGAATAAAAGTGCCCCGGTAAAAAGTAAACATTCTACTTTGAAGAATCGTTGGGAATACCTTGAAATGGGATACATTATTTTGAATGGCAAGGATGACACCAGAGACTACAATTTTTACTTAGCAGTTTTCCCCCATACTAATGAGATAATGTTTTATTTTCTGCGTCAGATTTAATATTCAAGATTCCTTTGATGGATTTGATATCCAGATATAAAATATTTGATTTATAATGAAATATTAATGCGTTTCTTATGACATATCCGCATTTCAAAGCGAATGCTTGTAAAATTTAGTCAGCGCAATCTCCAATATGAGTTCAATCGTAATATATCGCTTGTTAATATGCGCATCATTCATGCCTAATAATGGAAGTTTTAAGCATTTTGAAAATTCAAAATGCTGCTATTAGAATATAAATAGCAGCTATTTTTAAAGTAAATAGTATTACACTCGCCTAGAAATCCTTTTAATATTTGAAAACCTAATAGCACACCTAGAAAATGTTCATACAAATTCAAAAGATATTTTAATTTTCTCACTCCCTATATCTATATATGTAATTCCGCAGTTTTCTTCGTAATCATTCGAAATTATCGTGGTGAATCACTTAGTTATGTATATTTTTGATGAAAAAAAGAATGATGTTTTATTTATTACGCTTGGATTGACATTCGTTTATGCTTTCTTTTATTTATTTTTTACACTTTACGGAAGATTGATAAGAAAAGGAGCTCTCGTCGAAAAAAATGGGGAAAAAATAAAGAATGCTTTGCTTGGCAAAGAGTTTCTTAAGAAGTAGTTCCTTATTCAGAAGAAAATTGCATTTGCATTCATTTTAAAATGTGCCTTTAAGAATCAGTATTTTATTCCAAACCTTAACGACGGCTTCACATACTGTGTTTGTTTTCGTTATTATTATTTGCTCGTGTTCTCTTTTTCCAGCATTTCCGACGGACTGTTCAATGAAATATTCTTCGACGTTTTATTATTTACATTTAATTTCGAGCTTTTGCTTCAGAATCGAGTGTGGGAGTAAACAAAAATTCACAACAGCAGCTTCGGAAATGCAAACAAATATCCCAAATAATGAGAAAAGGTCGTGTTTGTTCGAAAGTCGCACGTAGCGGGTCGAAATGCGACGAAGACGGCTGAAATTCGAACGCTGAAGGCGACATTGATAAGTTCCATTTACTGGCTATGAATAAGAAGGAACAAAAATAAGAAGAATGACGATTCTTTTGAGAAATGCATAGTTTGGAATATGAAATTGTCTTGAGTAAGTTTGCAAGGAACCTTTTCAATAGCGGGGTGTATGTTTTAAGTATATTGTTTAGAAATATGAAATGGCAAAGGTCCAACAGCTTTTAGTCAAATTTTTTCTGCAATAAGATTTAGATAAATTTTAATTATATTGTCATGAAGATGCCAAGAAATACGTTTATTGGAATGAAGCAACATACAATAGCATGAAGTTGGTTTTTGGCTGGTTGTTTTGAATTTTACTGCAAAAGAGCCCTATTTGGCGCCAAACAAAACTCATAAGTAGCTTTATGAATCATAAAAAATAATTAAAACACGTAACCATGATGCAAATTTTATAATATATGGTTTGTTTATACTAAATCCCCATTGTAAAGTAATACTAGGGCTATTTTGGAACGGACTTGATTTTGAAGGATGACGAGGACGACACCTGAGCTGGCACCCCCTCTCAATATCAGTGGGAGAACGTTTAGCCCTGACGGATTTAAAGTGAAATAGACTCAAATACACGATGGTTTTTCAGCATAATACGGTTTCAAACCTGGCACTCTACGGCTCAATAGCCGAGTTCTTACCACCAGGTCACCGCGGCATTAAAAAACAAGAAGATGTAACATGAATGAATATCATTATAAATGTTAAATGTGAAACAACAAAACATTCGTTTCACAATCACTTGTTTTTATAAAAAAAGTGGATGGAGGTAATTAAAATTTTTAAAATGATAAGACAAAAACAAAACAAACTTTCGAAAGAATTAAAAATGATTTAAAAATCCAAAATCTCTCAGAAAGTAAAAAATATTTCAGTGGTATTTCTCACTTTCCAAATACTTCAAAAAATTTTATGATCTATAAAATTTGATTATGTTATCCAAATTTGTAATAATATAAACAAAATGTTTGATGATCTATAAAATTTGATTATATTATCAAAATTTGTGATGACATGATCAAAATTTTTGATCTATAAAATTTGATTATATTATCAAAAATTTTGATGATCTAGATGAAAATTAAAAGTAGGGAATTTAATTAAAGAGTGTTTTGTTCTAATATGAACTTGGCATGTTTGGTAAATTGGCACTATTTCGCCAAAAGTTATATGCATCTGATTGACGCAAAAACATGAGACTAAGAACTTACTCATTACTGATGATACTCATCTTTCATACATGTTTAGAATGTTCGAGAACTATTCAATATGAATATTTAGGAATGATCTAGAACTTTTCAGATCTTAGATAAACAACGGATAACAAATAAAATAAAATAATTCCAGTCTGGGGATTAAGCACAATGGCGGGAACTCCATCCCCGGACCAATCAAACTTAAACAAGATGCTTCTGTTAACTAAAGGGACCGTGGAAGCCTGATAGTAAGATCTTGACTCGTAAACGTAGGGTTTCAAGTTCGATACCTGATTCTACTTAAGAAAAATCGTGTAAGGAGGTCCGTTTGTAAATTAAAACCATCATTGCCAAAGTTCCTCATATTGGAGTAGTTTGGAACGGGGATTACCAGCTGAGGTGTCATCCACGTCTTCTGATCGTGTATTAAAATTACGAGGGTCGTCCTAAAATAGCCCTAGTGCTGACTCACAACGGGATGTTAATATAACTAAACTGTTAATTGAGGCTTGATGAGTGCTAGCTATTCTATTTTATGCGGTAATATACTGATAATCTTTCTAACTTTTTGTAAAAATTATACAGAAATACATATTTGAAGATTTTTTTAACATTCATTATATTAACAGTAATTCAAAAAAGATTTAATTTGAAATTGGGTCTTTAAAATTTAAAGATCTATTATCCATTAAAAATACAAACAAGGCAACATTATAACAGACGTCTTTCATATCCAGATTCAACACTGATACTTATATCCTGACTGTTATGGTATTCCAGAAAATATTTCCTTTTCCTGTCCTATCGGAAATAAGACCCACATTCAGGGAAGGAGCTGAAATAGTTTCCTTTCGAATAGATTCCCAGTGCCTTTCTGCAAAGCCATCTATTATTGTATCTGCAGCACTGCAGGGAGCCAAACGACATTTTCATCATTGCATCTGGGGACGGCATAAGAAACTGATAACTGGAGATACGTTTCCTCCCTTTTCTGTCTCCATTTTATCTCCCTCCGAGTGCTAAACCTAATTTTTATACTAACGCACGCGAACGTGTGTACCTAATGACTCGTCCCTTGATATGGGTCCGGACCATCAGCACTAGACCAGCGCAGTAATAATGTGGAAATGATGCCCTTCTCACTCATCTGAGATGATGTGCTTTACAGTTAGCCTCTATTTACTTTTACGGAAAAACTGTTTTGGTTGCGAGCCAGGAAACATGAAAAATTCAGACAAAAACAGTGGATGTAGGTAACGCGGGTGACATTAGTATGTGTATTTTGTCGGAAGTAGGGAGAAGAATGAGGAAATATGTTGCTTTTATTCTTTCCAATTAAGTGTTGCAATTGTGCCGTACATCTCATGTGTTGCTTATGCATAAATTGTGAGTTGTTTATGTTTCATTGTTTTCAGAAAATGGAAATAGAGTTGTTCAATAATCTCCAAACATTTTAGGAAATTATAGCATTTGAAAGCAAATATCAAAATTAGTATCCAATTACAGAAATTGCTATAACAAATAAAGGAATACATTATTTCAAATTTATGTTTCATTTTTAAATTTTTTATACTTTTTAAAAAAGATATTTTAATTCTTATCAAATACCAGAAAATAATAGTTTTAAAAAATGATTTCCTGTCTCAAATGTTCTTAGTATTTTTCTTAATTAAAATATCGTAATTGTTATTTTTTGATACATAAACTATTTTTTAAGAACTATAAATATATTATACTTGACTAAATCCGGTTGAATTTCTGTAACCCTAAATAGACAGCATGAAAATCATTATTTTAAATTTAGAAACTAAAATGACATACTTAGTAATTAAGTTTCATTATCTATGATGACAAAGGAGCTTCAAGAAATTAACTATGCCTCATTTTGTTGTTGTTACTAATGGCACTTTCCATGGACAAGCACACTGTGAGTAGTCAGAAATTTTAAGCCGACTGAGCGTCTCTTGTTTATGAAATAACGCCAATTAGGGCCAAGACTACGCCTCAGCAACACATTCATCACATACCTTGCACAGTCCTCTTGTATCTCTTTTCCAGAGGGGTGCACATTCATGCACTTCACATATACTACACAGAAGAACAATCCTTCCCTAATAGGGACTCGAACCCGGTACACTCTGATCATGAGGATGATTCGCAACCTCAGGACGCCATGCCTCATTTTAAAGCATATAAAAAATACTGACTGAATTAAACAATCAAAGTTAACTATAGATAATGGCAAAACATTAATTAAACTTGAAATTTCAATTGTCAAATAAGAAATACAGTATTATTATCCCTTCATTTAAATTCCTTTAGGAAGAAATACGGCATAGCGGCATCAAATTTGGCATAATTCATTTTACCAACAAAATTCATTAAAAAAATATTTTAAATACAGACATTTACAAATATTGCTATTTAATATCAGTGAAACATTTCTATTACCTTTCTTTCTACTTAAATCATTAATTTGTTATATTTTCATTAAAGATATATTAGAGAAGCGAGGAAGATCATGAATGGAAGAATAGTAAAAAAAAAAACTATTTTCGTTTTGCTCAAATTTGGTTCTATTATTTGTCGAACCCTTAATGAATATGTTGCCACATACAATCCTGCACAAATAGTATCCTGACTTGCAATGGTATTACAATAGTTCTGGAAAATCCTGCATACTTTCAGACATATTTGACATACTTCACAGGAATTCAAGTTTCAATTCCATTGTAAACGCTTTATGTGTATAATATCTAATTATTTTGAATTAGTCCATTTTTTAGATGAACTGAATCTCAAAACGTTCGATGAATACGTGTTAAATATTCTTCAAATGGCCTGAAAAATCAGGCATCATTATTTTCTTTGTTGAATTAAAGTCTGTGTTTTAGCAAGTTCGCCATCATGGATCATAACTGAATACGGTTATCATTTCTTTTTATGTTGTTTTTTAAAATTTAATAAATAAAAAATTATCTCATTGGATAGAAATTGTGAACCATAAAGTGAACAACTAGTCAAAATAGGTAGGTATTAATTGAACATAGATCAATTCTACTCGTATCGAATTCTATACAGTATAAGAATTTTTGCTGTCACCCGAATATGGATGATTCGACAGTCAGAAGCCATTTGCTACATCACCTATTCCCTTAATTACAGTTTATGCATATAAGGAGAATTATTATACCTGTATAATTTATGTCACATTTTCAAACTATTCAGATTCTCTGCTTAAAATGTATCGCGCGGAACACCGAAGTAGCTTTGACGGAAAATATTTCCATCAGATAGTCTGCTCTCTGCTTAGACATGAAGGCAAACAAAACGGGGAAGACGGCAAACACTCATTTTTTTTCTCTCCCTCTCCTTCCCTGGGTATTTGCCGTGTAGAACTCACTGTAAAATTAATCGCGTAAAACAAAAGAATATTTGCTCAGGATAAAAGGTCGGCAAATGCAAATATTAAATTTTGTGAACAAAATGAAGGTTCTTGAGGTGGGTAAATGTATTTGTTGTAGGTGTGACTAAAAAATAAAGTGGCGGAGGAGAAAGAAGTTTGCTTTTCAATAGAGGCTGGGGGCTATCAAATTAATTGAAAAGTATAAAATATTTACAAGGTAAATAGAAGATCCCTATGGCGAAGGATAAAGAAAACTATAATGTAGCAATCGATGACTCATTATGCTATTAAAACAACAATCTATCACTTAAGTTGTGAATATAATAGTCTTAGGAACGGAACATGAATGAGAAAAACTGCGCCATCTTGGATTGAAGAATCATGATATCGAATTTATTATTTTCTGAGATTTATATAACACCTTTAAAATTATGGGGGTTTTCAGATAATTCAATCTTGCTATATGTTTTTATTTTAAGTGTATTTTAAGTATCAAATATTGGTAATTAAGTATTAGACCGTCGATCTTTATCGCCATATTTGAAGGCATCGCCAATGATTTGCTAAACCGCCAATATTGACAAAACCGTCATCATTTTAAAAATTGTTCAAATCCTAACTGTCGTCCACCATTTTATTGGTTTCGCTGGCGACGACGGTTAATCACCAAATTTGAATCCGTCGCCAATGAGTTATTAAACCGTTGGCGCCGACTATCTAATACATAAGAACTCAAATATTTGCCGAACGTTTACAGAAAGTAAGGCTAAAGCCTATGAATGACGTTGGAAGTGCATTTTTCCTCACAAAAATATTCTAAAAGCTAGAACTTGATGTGGTTAACTTTATTCTTCGAAATATATCTTATAAATAAAACATTTTATTCCATATGCTCTTTTAGTGGTATATATTGTGAGACTAAATGATATAAACATGCTTGATATTCAATATATTGGCGCCGAAATCCAAGAACGAATAATATAATTTATTCCAAATACTTTAAATAAGAAGCTTAAACAACTTTAACCATATATATTTTGAACACGTTATTTAAAATTGGAAAAAAGGAAACTTGTATGGTATATTTTAGACAGTGATAGGTATTGAAATTCTATTCCTTCAAAATTTATTGGTGCTTTGAAGCTAAATGTGAGAGACAGGATAAATTTTCAATTGAGAATTTAGAAACGAAAACATAACGTCACCAGAATCCATTGGGCTGGTTATATTTTAATTCTATTATTCCATTCATCGTTAATAAGTCATCTAACCAGTTTATTTTACATTCCTTCAAAATAAATATATCGGTTGTTATTACATTTACAGAGATCAAACATTAATTTTATACTTTTATATACTTTTAAACCAACATTTATTCCATTTTCATTTTCTAGCATATGAAGTATAAAAGGAATATTGTTACTTAAAAAATATCAAATGTTTAAGACTTTACTGAGTTCTAAAAATATATTTTTTTTTGGTATAATATCCTTCTGACTATTGGCAAGATCATTCAAAACTATTTGGATCTTAAGAGCTAAAACTTGGTAGTAAAAAATTTTAATCAACTATCTCTTCAAAATGCAAAGAGATAGTTGATTAAAATTTGATACAAAAATTTAACATCTGAAATATAGATTCTAATCAAATTTTGAGCCAAACCTATAAAATTGTTAACCAGGAAATCTAAATCATAACGGAATATAAATTAAAACTATCGTTCGCACATAGAAGAATTTGTATAAAAAGAGTTGAAAACAGTATAAAATTCGCTAACAAGAAAATATTGTTTATTTTTAAACAATGCCAGGACACATAGCTTCAATCACAATGAAAATAAGAGATATAGTACCGTCCATTTTCATTTATATTCCTTCTTATGGACAAACCTTTTATTATATAAACATATTAGTTTATGATAAAATAATTATTATAAAGATATTTCATCGCTTATACAAAAATTGTCTCTATTGAAAATATTAGTTTTTCGAAAAAATATAATTTTCTATATTCAATAAATAAATTTATAAAGGATTTCTATCACAATAAAATCAGTGAATTAATTATTTTTAATTTCAATGCTATTCCTTTTTATGGTCTAACATTTCAAGATATATATCTATAGTTATACATAAATTTCCTCTTCTATACAAAAGCCGTGTCTTTATAAAAATACTACGTAATTGAAAATACACAATTTAGTATAAAAATATGATGTGTGTTACATACGTGATAATGGTTTTTCAATGTCTTAACCTTAAATTGTATTTATTTTTCTTTGAACTTTTATTATACTTTTTTACATATCAACAACATACTTTTTTAATTATTTAACACAGCAAAGCTTTTCCCCCATGAAGCCTTTAACGAATAAGAAGGCTTCCTTCATCAAATTAATTTTTACACCTCCATCTTCGAAACTGTCATTTTTTTCTACACTATTTTTTTACCATCTAACTACTATCCTAACCAAACCTTCATAAACTTGTACCTTTTGATGTTCGCCCATTAGCATATTTATACCTATTTCCTTGGGGATTAAGAGCTTTTACCGACTCTGAGAGCCCTTTTCATCATTGTCACCCTCTTTTTCTACCTTTCATCTTTCTCGATTACTTTTATTTTCTAAGGAAATAGGTCACCGGCAGAGGCCCGACACTGAAAAACTCATCAGGAGCGGGAAAAAGAAGACAGCCCCAGGAACTTTCTTCTTCTGCTTAAAAGGGGCTTAAATCGGTAGCCCCTGCCTCGAATACGTTAAGTGGTGTCTAAATATACCTCTGCCGTATTGATTTGGTGGTTGCAAGAGTGTACTGGATTTTGGCTTCTCATTAATTTGAAAGGCAAGAGGACACTTGGAGAGGGAGACGGAGGGGGAGGAAGAAATAAAAAAAGGCAATTTGGGGCCCGCTTTTCACTTGGGGCCAATAAATTTGGATTTCGGGAGTTAGACGTTTCTTTTTTGGAAAGGTGTGCTACCGAAATATCACGGGTTGGGGGTATCTACGTATTTTATTGCATTTAGAAACATTGTTTGAAAAAAATAAATTTTAAAGCTGCTTACATTTTTCCAATGCTATTCTATAGAATAGAAAGTTTCACTAATATTCGTATGGGAAAGATTTGTAATTAATTTGAATTTTACAATGTTTCAAATATATCCATAATTGTCGAAGAGTATGCGATAAGAAAATATAAGCAATGAATTTAAAATTCAGTTACATTTGTTTGGAAAATAAAATTTAAAAATTTTTTATATCATTCATAACTTAATTTTAAAATTATTCACTTAGAAACTTCAAAAACATTTTAAAATGTTATTTCTTAATCATTTTTAGTATTTTAACTCTAATGCCTGAATGTAACGATTAGAAAAAACAGAGGAAATTATAAGACTTTTTTAACTTAGCATATCGTCTAAGAGCTTGATTGCAAAAATTGTAAACTTAAAATAACTGATTTCATTTATAGATTTAAAATAATTGAACTACTGCAGCAAAATCATATGTATTCATTTTAATGTATTATTCGACGTATCTCTACAGAATAAATTATTCATTAATTTATTTTGATTTAGTATTTAAGAAGTATATAAAAAAAGGGCAGTATAAAATAAGAAAGATTTAATAATGTTTACTTTTATCAAAATTTTAGTTGTTTATGAAATATTATAATATATCATAATTTATTTGATGTATGAGATTTGAACTATATACATATTTATATATATATATATATAAGATTTTTTTAATAATATTGGAATCTTTGGCAGCCAAATGAAAATAACGTTCCTGTTTGAATGCATTTCTTGATGTAATTTAATATAATATTTTTAAGATTTAAAATGTGGTAGATAGTGAGATTGAATAAGCATCAGGGAAATAATTTATAAATAAATTAAAAATTTTATTTTTCTGAAAAAATAATTTATTATATTAAAAACAAAATTATCTTTTCAACGGTTTTATTCAACTAATAGTTAAATAGAATGTTTTATATTAAAATAATTCAGTCAAATCATTATAATAGGAAAATAACATCTATGTTCCAGTGTAAAAAAATAGTTAAAAATATTTCGTATTTTTGTATGTTTTTGAACAATAATTACACTAATAAGTATGAAAATTGTTTCAAAATTGATAGCATCTATATTCTGTTGTTAAAC
>JAOUZG010029736.1:107678-130023 GCA_026289955.1 Argiope argentata | reverse complement strand
AAAAGTTTAAAGTTAAGTTATATATATAAGTTTAAAGTTTATAAGTTTAAGTTTAAAAATATATTCAATTTTAAATAGGTATACTATAATTTTATTTTAAAATTAAAATTGTGGAAATAAACACTTCCAGAGCAAAAGATATTTTTTAAACAATAAAAAATGATAAAAATTCTTATAAAATAAATGATTATGTTTAAGATAATCTTAAGGAAATGACATTTTTAAAGGAAATAAAAAATGTTTTACAACTAATTACTTCATCTGGTCTTTTAAGTAATTTTTTTAAAATTTTCTAAGCGTTAAAAAAGCAAAAAAAATTCTGCTTATCTAATCCTTATACTTATTTTTAAGTCGAATTTTAAAAACGGTCCTAAATATTATGCTAAGCCAAACTTAGTCTTCAATTATATAATCCTTATATTTTATATCTTAACTGATGTAATTTCAAAATTAACCGATTAAGGAATTCAAATTAAATCCAATTAAATAATAATTCATTTAGGTTCTGAGTTTTTACAAAGTACATCTGGTGAAAATAAATATAGTATTTAGGCAAAAACTTCAAAAAATTTCATTCATTAACTTACAAAATGCATTTTCTAAATTAAAATATATTTAAAAAGACATAAAAGATTATATTAATATATAATCAATCCAACAAAATTAATAAATTTTTCTTAAAGTATTAGTTTGTAAATCTTTTCTTTAGAAAATCACAATGATGCAAAGCAATCATAATGATGACGAAAATTACGCAAGATGCAAAGTGCATGAGAAATTCAAATTTAATTTTGAAAAATCTATGCAATTGGACATGAAATTATAATTAACAATTAGTTTGAATTTTAACGTACTGCACTAAGAAACATTTATATATTCCATTGAAAGAATTGTGTAAATATGTATAATGTAGATTTATGTAGTAAATATGTAGTAATGTAAATATGTAGATTTCATAATTTATATTATATTTGTAATTATTTTAATGTAAATTATCATATGACTTTAACATAGGTTCTCAACAAAATCAAAATATTAAATCTTATATCCTCGTTGTTACTAAATTTAAAATTATAATTCTGCATGTTTGATGCTTATGCAAATATGAAGTCATTTATTTATAATAAATTTAATATAAATGTAAAAGAGTTTCATGAAGATTAATTAATTCTTTATTGTTTTTATCAATTAGGAATGTAAAAATTATTGACGCTTAGGCCATGGAAATTTATTTATAAAAATTATACACAGTTTCATAAACAGTAAAGCTCAGTCGTCACAAAATACTTAATAAAATATTTGATTATACAGAATACCAAAGACATCATATGTAATTAATAATATTAATGAAAATAAAAAAAATAGTTCTGCAAAATATTTCTTCATGCACAAAATTTATATATATATTTTTAAAAAAATATTAAAAGTAATATTTTCTATATAATTTTTTTTCAAATTATTTGTTTAATTATTTTTTCGTTAAATTAATCCTTAATTAATAATTTAAAATAATAAATATTTTGTAATCTTATAAAAATTTCTGTATATTTTGTAACATTAGTATGAACATTCATGTGCTTAAATTGATAATAAAATTTGGAAGGAACTATTAACTTACAGTTAATTAGATGATCAAGCCATGTTCTTTCTCATATTAACAAATACATGATTTAAAAATTATTTATTAACATAATATACAACATATCAATATTTTTTTAGTGCAACAATGCTTCTTTCTGTGATTAATTTGTGTAAGGAAAAAAAACTAAATTTTTAACAATTGAATACTTTCGGATTCTTAAATTCTTTTACTCGTAAACATGCTTACAGGAAATAGGAAAACAGAATTGATGCTTTTGAGAATGCTTTGATATGTAGATCAGAATTCGTTTGAAAACAAAATTTTATTTATTGGAAAATTTACTTATAGCTAATTTTTAGTCCATTTAATGAAGTAATTGCTCTAAAAAAATTCCATATTGTATTCATCAGTTCCGTCTATTTATTCCGGCAAGTTCTTTAGAATGTTTTCTATTTTATTATTATATGTTTTGTGCTATCTATATTTTATTTTTATTGCTTTTATTTGCAGTACATTATTTTCTTGCCAACATCATAGTTTTTTTTCTAGAACATCTCTCATTTTCTCTTTAAATTCCATCAATGTAAATAATCATGCTTAAAGTTTCGCCCAAAAATAATTTTCCGCTTCGCAACTCACTATTAATTAAATAATCAACTTAGGCACATTCTCATAATAATAAAAAGTCATGTAATTTTTCTCTTATTGATAATTTTTAAACATATTTATTTCTCTAAAAACAGATATTTATTTAAAAACTCATTTTTGGTACTTATATTTAGTGCATATAGTTTTGTATCGAAGTTTGAATTTTTTATCAGTAAATACTACGATTAACGATTTGCTTAACAAAGCCTCTTTTATCTGCCGGAAACAATTCAAATACATTTAGAACATCAAATAGCACACATTAATTTCGAAAAATTGCTAATGCTTACAAAAGCTTAAAATCACAATGTGATTAATTAATAGTTACATGTAGTAAGAATAATTTATATTTGGGGTTTATGGATAGTTGAGTTTGTTGTGAGACTATAATTTCCTTTAATTTAGAAATATTAATTAGAATTAATCCTTAATTTAGAATTAACTAATTCAATTATCAGAGGTTATACTAGGGTTACCATCTAATTTAAAGTAATAGTATCACAATGCATATGCATTAACATTATTTAATAAACAATTATATATAAAATATACATAATATTATTTATAATAAATCCCTTAAATAAAAAGCATAATTTGGATAAATATATTTGATAAATAGCATATTGCATAGTAATAATCTATAAATTTGACGTACTACATGCTCCTTTTGAATTTATCATTTAATCTATAATACAAGGGTCAGTCAAAAGGTTAGATGCAATTTTTTTAAAAAAACAGAATAAAAATTTTACATTATTTTTATTGGTATCTAATTTCCATTCAAAACCTACTTTTCAACGTATTCTAATTTATTATTTAGGCGTTTGTCGAGGTGTAATCGATGCCTTCTGCAAAGAAATTTCGCCCATTGTCCGATAAGCATTGTTGGGCTCCAGCTTTCACTTCGTCATGCGAATGGTATTGTCGCATTGAAAGCTCTTGTTTAATGATACCAAAACCCTGGAAGTCAGAAGGTGAAAGGTCTGGGCTATAAGGAGGGTGATTCCACACTTTCCAACTACAGTTTTTCTGAAGTCCGCTTGTTTGTTATGAAATCTCAAACATGTTGCACCATTTCAAGGTAGCTTGATTCTCACTCATGCAACTGCTTATAAATTTCACTTTTTGACCACACGCACACACACACACACACGCACGCACGCAAGAAGCTGGTTATATGTCAGCTAAGGAAGTTGACCTTAGTTGGATAAACAGATCGATATAATCAAGTAATTTTGATAAAGAACTGTAAGAAAAAATTTCTTCTGCAACTGATATGGTAAGTATTTTTGATGCAATCGTAAATACTATTTATGAAGAAATTGCTATTTGTATTTGTGTACTTACATTGAGATTCCTACATTATAAGAGAATTAATGTAATATTAACTCTTGTAAATACAGGATGATGCAATAAAGTCAAAATCTATCGAACTGCTGACCTTCCTCTCAAAACTTAAATATCTTACCTCTTCTTGTTTGGCTCTCTGGAGTAGAAATAGTTGAAGCTTTGATGCTGTCGAGACAGGTTTGCAACTGATTATCAGAATACCTACGGAAGCTGCACACGATAAAAGTACATCTCTGAAAATAGTTTTAGATGGAATATATTTGCGAATTAGTTCAACTAACTTTCCTACGTGTTAGACATAAAATGTCAAGAATTAATCATTGAATAATTGATTGAAAAAACAAAATTGACTCCATATTTTTCAATATATTTCTAAAAATATGCGTTTAGAAATATTTTTGTTGCGACTTTTTAAAACCATTTATTTTCTTTTTAATTCTTAGTACACATTTTCATTTTTGTCTTCACTGTTTTCTTGAAACCTTCCTTCTAGATCCATAAGCCATTCACGTGGAAAAGAAGCACCTTCTTATTTCCTTTCCACCATGAATAATAAAATATTTTAAGGGTAATTTATTCTAAAAACTATTTAAAAGCTATAAAGCTCTCCTAAATGATTCGGAATTTCTCCTTTTTGCGCAGGAGGAAAATGAAGACGAAATGCGAAAGAAACAAAACGAGCTCCCGCATTAGAGCCTAAACTGTGCCACTAAATGCATTTTTATGAACATTCCATGCACCAGAGTGGAATCGTAACACGAAGTACGAGCTGCAGCATAAGTATCCAATAAACGGAAAGTTTTATTTTCGCTTCTGCGAACACAATGTAATAATTTCCATGGACTACTCCAGCTTTCATGGAAATGGTGTTCTCGAAAGCTGCATTTTCTGGAGATAGATGTTCCAGTTCGCAAAATGCGGCCTTTTCGTCTGCAGATGGCACCGGCGGAGAGCTCGAAAACATAAATCATGGGGAAGAAAATGCTCCGTAAATATTTTGAAAGAGAGGTACACAGGTTGAATATTCCACTAGATTACATTTATTTGAAAAATGTAAGGATATGTGTTCTTATCTCTCTTAACGGAAGAATGAATGCTGCGATAAGCAACGCGAGGATTTATTTGAATTTCAAGATGTTGGGATGGTTGCGATTTTTCCTACTTCATGAGGGAGAGTCGAACAACGGAATGCAAGAGTTATGATTTTTTTTTCTTTTCCATATGCAAGGGATAAATCAAGTAATGGAATATATTTGCTTTTATTCGAGTAACGTCTGTCTGGAAAACTAATACATAAAATGCAGGTACAGTTTAGATATTCTTTAAAATTTTACCAAGTTTTTATAAGTAACTAGAAAGACATAATTCATAATACACACTGTATAATTAATTTAAAATGCTTTACTTTAATTTCTTTAAAATTGACCTTACTTTACATACCTCATGATTTTAATAATATTTTATAATAATCATACTTTACATACTTTAATACTTTATTATTATTTAACATACTTTACCTATTTGATAATCTGAAATAAACTTTTTAATGAACTTTGCTTTACATACTTTATAATTTCAAAAAATACTTTATAATTATTTATACTTTAGAAATATCATACATACTTTACACTACTTTATAGTTATCATACATTAAATACTTTACAATAAGCATGCTTTACTTTATACTTTATAAATATCATACATAATTTACACTACTTTATAATTATCATACATTATAATTATCATGCTTTACTTTGCATACTTTATAATTATTTACACTTTATAAATATCATTCATACTTTACACTACTTTATAACTATCATGCATACTTTACACAACTTTATAATTATCATACTTTAAATACTATATAATTATCATACATTAAAAACTTTATAAATATTATTCTTTAAATACTTTATAATTATCATACATGAAACACTTTTTAATTAATATTCTTTAAATAGTTTACAATTATCATACATTATAATTTTCCCACCTTGTCTTTGCACACTTTTTTAATTAAAGTATATTTTTCAAACATACTTCAGAAATAAAACACATATGTGGGCATTCTTTGCTTCGTTCTTGATTTGAAATTAATAGTTTCGTCAAATATCTGCCATATCTATTTTTTGGTGCATGTTTAATGAAGATATAGATAGTTGACCAAGAATGGTGGTGTAAAAATATCAGAAAACTTTTCATTTAGATGAATGGTCAAAGTATGTACAAACTAAGCAAACCTGGTACAAAATGCACAATATGTTGACTTTCTATTGTATTTAAAACTTAAATTTAAATTAACAACATCTTTAGAAATGTAATTAATATGAAAAAAATCAAGCGCATGCCTGATTTGTATTCAAGTAAGTCATCGTTGGTCAAGTAGAGCTGACACAAGACACAAAGATTTTGTCTTTTTAAACTATTAAAAACTTAAATTTAAAATAATAATCACTTAATAAATGCAATTCCTATTAAAAAATGAGTGCCAGCAGCAGCAGGAATGAAATTGTGTAAAACAAAATTGGTGGATTTATTTATTTAAATTTTAACAGAGGACATGAGCTAAAACTACTTAACACAAATACAAACAATAATACACACAAATTTTACAATAAAGCACAAATAATACACACAAATTTTATCTTAAACCATTATTCATAATTGAAATTTATAATTAATGGCAATTATAAATTTCAGTAATTTAAAGCATAAGCCATTTTCATTTACTAGACAAATTTTTAATTTTTCGCAAAGTTATTCAATTTATTGCAGATGATCATTTATGTTTACGATTAATGTTTTCTACTAATATTTCATCCTTGATAAAATACTTTTCATAAAACTAAATATTTCCCAGTTATATAATTCTCGATATTTTAAATGCATTTAATTACATTTGAGTCATTGATTTTTCTTTCGATAACTTTTACCAAATTTAGCATTTTCAAAATTTCGGCTTACAATTTTTTTGATAGGCATTAAAATCTAAACGATCTCTCGGATGTAAATTTCAAACGCATTTCCTTAGAAAACTATTCAGCAATCAGCATTCCTCCCCCCCCCCCACACACTGCTTTGTCAGCGAAAAGATCAGAAAATGTTCATCAGCACTCAACATGATTAAACGCATTCCATTCTTGTTCCCTGTTTTACCCAATTAAACGCAAGCGATCAAACTTTGGTTCGAAAACGACTTTAATTTCCAAGGAGAGAGGGCAAAAAAGCTTCCAAACCCATTAAATAATCAATCGAATTCATCTTTCGAACTTCTCATTCCTTTCAAACAGAAAGCAGCAACGGAAGGGAAAAAAAGATTGTTGCAGAAAAATATTTACCCGCACACTTGCTGATAAATTTCCAATTCAGCACTTTCTTGCTAATTTCGCTTTGATCAAGAAATCTCACGCCTTTCACCCACCAGTGCAAACGTACAAAAATCGATCTGGAAAAAGTATATTTAGTTACTGGAACGTATACACGGAACAAAGTGGTGGCGGGAGGGACGAAGAGCTCATTTTTTAGTTGGGGCTTTGAAAAATGCGTTCGAGAGATGGTATTTTCCACACTCTTTCCCCAGATCTCTGCGGGAAATTCTTCGGGTTCTTCCTTTCAAAATGCGGCGATAAATCTTGGTTCTCCCGTGTAATTACTCAAGTGTATATGATACCAGGATTTTTCTGGGATTATATAAACAAATGATGTTGAAGTAATTGAAAATAATGCTTTTGATAAAGAGATGTTCTGGAGTATACGCGCATAAGCTGTGACTAATTTTCCCAATAATCAAGTTGATTCTGAAAGTTTTATTTTAATTCTCTTTGGTAAAACTAAAAGAAAATTTTAATATTATCTATTCCAAGCATAATTTATAATATTTTAATTTGTTTCGTTCAAATCTTTAGTTTTTCTTCTCTTTAATTAATTTATTCAAAGCATACATGCAAAAACAAGCCGTTCCTCTGTGCCACACAGATGTTATTTAGTTTCATGTATTAAACTGCATTAAGTGATAATGACTTGCAATGCTTAATTTTTTTATCATTATAATTTTTTGTTCTTTGAGGATATATTGATATGCTTCATGTGTAATTATTTGAAACAGAATAATTTTAGAAAAATTCTCACTTTATTTCAAAATATGCAAGATTTTAAGTTTTAATTCATTTCACATTATACTTATTAAACTGTAAAATAATGGAATTATGCCTAAAAGAACTTTATAGAATAACATAACTTCGATATATTTTTGGCTTTATATATTCTCATAAATAGGGTCTAAAAATTTTGAAAGATGTAACGAGTTGAACAATTATCTGTCATTAAATATTACATAGATAAATATTAGTGAAGTGAATACTTATTATAAATCATTTATATATATATATATAAAACAAATATACTTATCTCAAATCGTGCACATCTATTATAAAGTATTTTTATACATTATAAATCGCATATACTTATCGCAAATCGTACATATCTATTATAAATTATTTATATCTATCATGATTCATATCAATATCAGATATCTGTAAACTTCCAGCTTCTACAAGGCTGTGTAAGACGTAATTGCAGCGTCACTCATCATCCGAGTAGTAATTCGCGAATTTTCTGAAAACGCTTTTATCTTCTCTTCGGAACGCACTGGTGCACTGCCCTCCGTGAAGCGTGTAGTAAAAATCAAATGTTTCGTTTCTTTAATTGTAAATAAAATTATTTTTCAAAAACGTTGCAATTATTAAAGTCATAAAAATACACGCAACCCTAATTACGACATACACACGACTGAAGTGACAAAAGTCATGGGATGACTGTTAATATCGTGTCGGTCCTCCTTTTGCCCGGTGAAGTGCAACAACTCGAAGTGTCACGAAGTTCACAAGTCGTTGGAAGTCCTCTGCAGGAATATTGAGCCATACTGTTTGTATAGACGACTATTAACATTGACCATTCTACACAGACGTCGGCGGTCAAGGTCGTTAAGTGCAGGTGGTCGCCCACTGCGCTGTCCCTGATGGGATGGGATGCCTGCAATTTCCTACTGTCGGCACACTCTTGATACTGTGGATCTCGGAATGTTGAATTCACTAACGATATCCGCAATGGAATGACCCATGCGTCTAGCTCCAACTAAAATTCCACGTTCAAAGTCTGTTAATTCTAGTCGTGCCGCCATAAATCACGAAAAACCTGTTCACATGAATAACTTGAACACAAATGAAAGCTCTGGAAAACGAACTGCGAATTTATACTTATTCGCTGCGATACTACTGCCATCTGTATATTTGCATATTGCTATCCCATGACTTTTGTCACTTCATTGTATAAATCTTATATGAAAAGAACAAATCATTTTAGCATTAAATTATCATCATAAAGGCTTATGTATATTAATTATGAAATATTAAAAATATGTGTAACATTGGAAACTAAATTATAGGAGTAATTTATATATGAAATTTTATAAAGCGTTTTCTCCATAAGATAATTAAATTACAGTAAAAATCTATTAAGATCAAAGCATAAAATTATAAACAAACATTAAAAAAACATGTTGTGTGTGTGTTTTTAAATAAATCAAATTTTAAATCATTTTCTTATTTGTCCTTTTTTTCATTCTTTTTTTTACTATTTTAGAGTTTGCACATCTAAAATTTATAATTAATTTTCAAACAAACTTAAAGTTTTTTTTTCTTCTGAGAACTCCACCAGAGTTTAAATTAAATTAAGTAAGAATTATTAAAAAATGAAAACTGAAAAAAAATATTTGAAACAAAATGTTTATTAAGTACATAAATATTGCTTAAATACTCTATTAAGGCATAAATTGCTGATTAAACATGGGTTAATTTTGATAGTTTCATAATGTTTTGAATAAGAAAAAATATTTGAAATAAAATTATTACTAAGTATATGAAATATTATCCTAATACATAATCAGAGAGTAATTCACTCGTTAATTATGAGTTCATTTTGATAGCTTTATAATGTCTTGAATAGGAAAAAAGAGTATTATGTAATTTACGTAATAAACATTTTAGGAGACTGCCAAGTTAGGATATAAATTATCTTCATTACGATAATAATCTTTGAGGCATTATATTTTCAAATATCAAGTACGATCATCTGTAGAACTCGTTAGCACAGAAGAGAGAGTAATTACGGGTAATTGTTCATGTAATTAGGTCTTTTAAATTCATTAATTAAACATTTCACACATAATTATCTTCATGGAGACTCAAAAAGGAACCAAAATTATAATTTCATTTGCTTCAAAAGACTATTTATGTCTAAAGCTTGCAATGTTAACTTTGTTAACTGAGAAATTAATTATTTCTCTCATTTAATGTTTTATTAATTGTTTATTATTTGTAATTTAGTTAAAATAATTGTACGGTACGATTCAAATTGTTATTTAATAACTTTGAGTAAAATTATTTATCTATGTATCAGTTTTACATATTTGTATGTAAACTGGGATATAAATTAATATTTCATATATTTAGTAATAATTATATTTCATACTAGCATTGACTATTGCATTTTGATATTAGCATTGACTATTGCATTTTGATACAGAACATTGAAGATTTTTGAGTGGATCTCACAAATTTTTAGAAAATTTTATTATTGGCTAAGGATATTGTTTTATTACTTGGAATTACTTAACACTAGATTACATTAAATTACAAAACTGCATTTACAATTTAAAATAAAGTATATGATGTTAAATGGGAAAGATAGTTCTTGAAATTTCTACACCAGAAAGAGGTGCAGGATCCAGGAAGTCATATTTAATGAGGTACAAGGTGGACATTTAATATACGGTTTCGAACTTGGCACCTTATGAAAAATATGCCTTGATTTTGAATAAGACCGTCATGATGAGATTGCTCACATTCGCCAAAAAAGTTGTTTAGTATTTTTTTTTAATAAATACTATTTAATCTTTTGTTAGTTTCCAGTAATGAGTAGCTATCAGAATTTTCTCCTAAATATCTGTTGGTATATCGCTTGTTTGAATTTCAATACCATCTAGTAACTTATCTTAGGAGATAGTAATCACCTAAAAAATAGTCAATGCGTATTCAGTATTGTTGCAAATGTAATAATTTATCCTAATATTATGAAAGAATAGGTTTGTCTAAGATCAATCATAGAGATAAACAATCTTATATTCCAATGATTGAAAAAAAAAACACTTTGTTATTTCTTCCTTAAAGGTAATTTTCTAAAAATACAAATTATCATCTCTTTAAAAGCATAATTAAAATTTAATAATATACACTTATATGGCAGAATGCTTGTATAAACAGTCTGAGTTTGAATTATTATTCAATTTTTCTTCATTTAAAGACCAATTTATGTTAGCTATTTTATTTTCCAAAAGAAAATGTAGCATGAAATTGTACTATTTTAATAAGACTTTCAAGAATTTTCTATTATAAAAGAAATCGTAACTGTTATACGCTTTTCCATATATTCTTCTTTTCAATTTATGGCCATGTATTAATTCCTATTGAAAACAAGCTATTAAAATTTTATATTCTATTCTATTTAATTCTTCGATTTAAAAGTTTCAATATTTTAAATAAAGAAATTCAGAATCTAGCAATTTGCCATACTAACTTAATGATAAGACAAGAATAAAATATTTTCAGATATTAAAATGATATATCGCATAATAACCAGAAATTAGTTCATTGAAACTTTCCGTATAAAAGGATGATATTTTGATTTTTTTTTTTTTGAAATTCTATTGTCATTTAATTTCTACATTAACGTATGAAAGAACCGATATTTAAATAATCAAAAAATAGTTTAAAATCGAATAAACTAATCTTGTTAAAGTATCTTGTCATAATTTATTTCGGAAGCTTTTACATCTTTATTTTAAAATACTTTTTTTTGCATTTTTCTTCTTTTAAAAAATTGGAGCATCTGGAATATTTAATATTAAAACATTCATTTATTTCATTATGTATCTAGAAATTACTTTTGTTTTTAAAGATAAATGAATAATAGTTTGTTGGAACTTGACAGGCCAATCCGTTTGACATGGACCATACAATTTAAAAGTTTTCTCATATCATACGAATTATTTATTTAATACTAAGAAAAAATAATTAAATATTTTGTATAAAAATACCAAATTTTACTACGAATTTAGCTTCTAAAATAATATGAATAATATTCTTCAAAAATAGTACTGAGATAAATATCCAATACCAATGCGATGCTATATAATAGTAAACACTTAAATATTAGTATATAATGAGATTAATTACAATAGTTAAAAAAACACTATATATTTATGTCACTTAAAAACACATTCTTTAATTTTTTTAAAGATTTTTTAGTTTTTAAAATTTATTATACATTTATTATTAGTATGGTATTATGGAAGAATGAAATTAGTTTTCCTCAAATTCATTAAGATGCAACTGTATGGAACTAAAATTAAATAAATTTTGTTCATATTAATTAAATTAATTAATATTCATATATTAAAATTAACCACTAATAATATCTTAATAGAACTGTATACATAAAAAAAACAGAACTAATAATTATAGGATGTAATAAAATTTTATGTACTGAAATATTTAAATATAATGAAGTTTTAAATACTTAAAAAAAACAGGATATTTTTAGCTCACTTAATAAAAATAATCTTTATTCGATTTTTTTAAATTTTATATTTTTTAAAGTTTATTAGATATTTATCATTAGTATGTCCAAAATTATGTTTTCTCACTGAGAGAAGACAGAGGTTTAGACCCAGAATTAAATGAAATTTATTTTTTAACTGACTATTTATGTCTATAATTATACAAAAACCCTTTTTTTTATTGAAAATATACATTTCTCCAAGCACATAAAGAAGTGAAAAACAAATTCGATTAAAGAATTTCATCTAGTTGCATGAAAATATGTAAAAATGCATAAAAATGCTTTGAAAAAGCAATAATATAAAGCATTATTTCTACTTTGAATTGTAGTTTTTTAAAAATAAATTATGAGTATTTACTACTGATTTTTTTGCAAATTTTTATTCTTAAAATGTATTATTGACTTTTTCTTAGTAATTTTTTTATTTCAATCGTGATTTATATATATTTCAATTTTTAATTAATATAATTTTCATTGAGTTAAGCAAAGAACCTCTTTATAGGTCAAATAAATGGCAGTGAAAACTGGAATAAACGATCAATAACTTTTCGAAAATCACGGCTCTGCTCTATCGAAAATTCCAGAATTTCAACTCGAAATCCTCAGATCACATTGTTAGTAAATCTTTAGAGAAAACAAGTTTACTCTTCGTATTTCGGATCCAGCATTTGGAAACCCATATTGGGTTTTCATTTCACGAATCAAATAAAAATAAATCAACAGATTTCTTTCAAAGAATAGAGGAGATAAGATAGAACAAATAAACCGTTGCCAGAAGAGCTATGTAATCCTAGAGGAATATGAACAAACTTTTTTTCGATAAAAAATAAAGAAAGTCAATAAATAAATGTTAGATTACGGACTTCGCAATCTTTTCTGGCACGTCAGTATTTCACTGTTAGTGTAAAAATAAAAATTTTATATTAAATTGATAGCATCTATATGGTTTATTGTAAGATAAATATATAGCTAGTATTTGGCATTCTAAAAGATAACGAATAGTGTTGCCTCTTAATATTAAAATTAACAAATTTTTTCATTTATTATTTACATCAAGGAAAATATAAAATTGGAATTTGAGAGAATTTACATCAAGGAAAAGATAAAGAATGAAAATTTGAGAGAATTTACATCAAGGAAAAGATAAAGAATGAAATTAGTTAGAATTTTTATGAAAAGAATTATTATATTTTAATCGCACCATCCCTAAATACTAAGACTGCTTGATGTCTTCAATATCAGAAGCATAGGACCAACATGATTGCTTGAAATACTTAAAATTGTAAACGAAGAAAAGATGTTCTTTTAAAGCAATTGGACATCATAAAGTATAAATATTTGATGCATCCTCTCAAAATTCTTGAGAAGAAACACCAAACATTCAAAGAATGTCTGAATTCTTTTACGAGGTGATAATGATGTCTTATAAGATTTGAGGTAAAAGTTCTTTATGAAAAAAAGTATTAAAAGACGAATATTAAGATAATAAATGATCAAAGCATGTTCCTAATGATAAGACAATATCATATCTGAATAAATATTTGATGCTTGCTCTTAAATATCTTATCAAATGAATTCTTTAAGAAGGCAATAAGCTGTATATTAATTCATTAATATCATGATATAAAGCTTGTAAGATTTTAACAAATAATATTTATGAATTTCAAAAAGATTCAGTAAAATCTATATGTCCAGATAAATTATAATCAACGATATCAAACTATTTTCTTTCATAAAAAATAAGAGGGAATTTGGAAATTGGACTACAATAGTTTTATCCCAGTGTCTCAAGAATATTTGATAATACCGTGTGTACTGTATTGTACATTAAAATATAAATGACAAGAAAATGTTATCAATATTTACGGCACTATTTTGTTGATGCAGCGTAATATTTTCACTCGTAAGAGTTCAAAACAATATCAGGATTAACACTTATCATCTGGTTGTTTTATCGGAATCAGACTTTCATGTGCGTATGTTTGCTTCAAGTTTTATTAGAGTCATTTTATTATACAGTGTGTCAGTAATTTTGAATGAATGGAAAATATTTCGAATGATAAAAGTGGTCATTGTGTGGTTTCACTCAAATTTGTTTGTAATTGAACAATCTATGGCTATATAAGTATACTAAAATTGTTTCTAGGCATCTGTTAGAAAGCACAATTTTGTGTCTCATATTATATGCATTCAGATTCCGAATGAAATTGATATTTTGAATTGAATTTCTATTATTTGGTTGTTCAAATCTATTTTTTTTTTCTTTTTACACTGAAATATAAAATGAAAAATGATTCCTCAATTTATTAAAATTATAAATTTTTAATTTCGTGCAGGCATATTTGAAACCTTAATTTTAACTTTAAACTAATTATCGGCTCAAAGAAAATAGTTCCGTTTTATGAAAAATATTCTTTCATAAAACTTTGCTGTTTTTATAACATTCTAAAAGTAACGTATATATTTATGTAGATTTGTAAGGAATCATTACACTAATTGTAAAAAAACAATCGGTTTTATTTAAAAGTAATGCAAAACTATAATTATAGGAACTAAAAATAAATAATTAAAAAATAGTATATTATTTTGAAAATATTTTAAAGCAATATTTAAAAAAACCTTTGTTTTTACTTTAATTATCTAAGATAAATAGCTCATTAAAAATCAAATGTTATGTTTATTTACTTAATAATTTGGCAAAAATTTAATTATTAACAATATCATAGTTGTATTTATAAGGCATGTCAAAATGAATTGTTTATGTAATCTGGTTCATTTAAATGAAGTAATAATTAAGAATTGAATTAAATTATGTTATTGGAAATCTATATCTTGTTTAGGAACTCATTAAAATTAAAGAAGTTTCTAATATCCCATCCACATATTGGAAACTGGAAAACGAAAGTTCTTTCGAAAAATTCCATCGGACTTGTCTCGTTTGTCAATAAATTCATTTAAACAGATCGAATCATGATTATAGTGGTGGGGGGGGGTTGTGACAGGTATCATTAGAAATTTTTTGGATACCCAAATCATTATATATTTACTTTTTGGTTTGTATTTATTTTTAATACAGTGACAGCGGTTCACATTTATCAAAAATAAAGTAGTAATTTTGAAAAAATAAAATTCTTTAAAAGGAGTGAATATTTAGACGATACAAACTACGAAAAGTTTGATAGGAAATTTTTTCAATACAGGTTAAATTCTCAGAATTATTACATGAGCAGTTCTAATTTTAAGGGAATGAAATATACGTATTCATTTAATTAGTTTTCGCATGCCTATTTTTACAATAATCGTTATATGAGATACGTTTCTTAATTATTACAAATAACCTTAATTAAAACAACTTCAAATTCAAAAACAATCTCTTTATTTCATTTAAATGCTGACCGTTGGTTAAGCAAAATCTTTTTTTAAATTAAAGTATTGTGGTGAATGTCTATCATAAATAATTTACGCCTTTCATAAATCGTATATTTCTATCATTAATTTATACCTATCATAAATCATTTATACCTGTCATAAATCATATATACCTATCATGAATCATATAAATCATATCAGATATCTGCATGCTACAGGCTTCGTCAGGGCTGTATGGGACATAATTGCCACGTCACTCATCATCCGAATATTAAATCGCGAAGCTTCTAAAACAGCCATTATGTATATTTCTCTTCAGAATGTTCTTGGTTACAGCATTGATGTAGTGCACAATAAAAGTCAATTTTTTGGTTTTTTTAGTTAAATTGTAAAAAAATATTTTTCTAAAATGATTTCATGATTGGAGTCCCAACAAAACACACGCAACGCAGAACTACGGCAGTATCAAGAATCAAATTTACCTAATTTTATAAATAATTTTAATAATAATGTTTCTAGCTAAATGTTGGCAACAAACTGAAATTAGTTTGATTTAGTTACATTAACGTTCCGTTTAAAAAACAACAACAACACTAGGGCTATTTTAGGACGAACCTTGTAATTCTGAACCACGGTTAGATGACGAGGATGTTACCTGAACTGGCTGTATTTGATATTTTAAAAACCAATAATAACCTTCATTTCTCCTTCTCTTAGTAATGTTTTTAATATGAGTTATTTTGCACTCGTCAGCCACTGTTTTCATAGCTACTTCAAAAGTTTCAAAAAATAAAATAAATATAGTTTCAATAGGAAGTGCCGGAAATTTATTTTCTATTTACCATTGTAATTATATATAATCAGTTCATAAGCGTATCAAGATAAACTAATTATATTTTATATTAATAAAATTATAGATGTGCTCTGATCTCTTAAATGATAATTTATATCTAACAGTTTTTATTTTCTTGAAGCAAGGAAAAAGACAATATTTCTAGACAATTTTATAATATCTCTTGTTCAATAATGTAGACAGATTATATTTTATGTCTAATTACATAAAAAACATACATCGACCTCTAATTAAAGTATAATGAAATACTCACCTTCCTCTTTGGAAATGCATGAAATCTTATTATTGTTCATAAATAAAGTATATTTAGCTCTAAAAGTCCCTTGGGGGTAGATTTACTCTCTACTTTCAAATCACTTGAAAAATTTTCTAATGAATTAAGTTTGTGTTTGGAAATGTAAAATATCTTGACATTCGGCATTGCGGTTGAGAAATAATATTTTTATTTCAAACAAAAAATCATTCGGAAATGAAAAACCAAAGATAAGTGGAGTGTTTCATTCTTACAATAGATCAAGGATCCACAGATTAAATCTCCTTGCGTTTTCAGTAGTAGATGCTTTTTTGGCTGTCTTTCTCATTTTTATTCAAAAAGGTTTGATGAATGAATCAAATTATAATTATATTTCATATATTTTAGCTATAATTATATAAATTTGACAATAATTTCCTCTTATTTTAGCAATATTTTCTATAATTTCAGAAATAATTTCCTATAATTTTAGCTATAATTCGTTTTATAATTTTAACGCTGCTATAAATTATTAACAATTAGCCTATATATATGTATTGGATCATCTTATGAGACGTAGACTTGGAATTAAAATAGTTGGACTTTATAAAAGAATGAATTGTGTTAAACATAAACACAGAGAAATAAAATATTTATCATAATTAACAATAAAATGAATAAAATGTTACTAAAAGAGTTTTTAATAAAGTAAATTATTATTAGATTATTACATAAACTAGAAATAATTTACTTTATTAAAAATAAAATTCGATTCCGAAAACGCTGAAATCCGTGCTCCCGTGAAAATAGGTTATATCAGAAATTACTAAGCGTTCTTACATTTTCATTCAACTCAAATATTTCATAATTTATTGCAATGTCCAATTTTTATTAAGATATCCAACAACGGCTAATTTCAGTCATAAAACGATGTAATACTAGCTAACTAATAACATTTTTAATGCATTTAATGTTATAATTTACTGTATATTTATAGAAAAATATCTTAATAAACTCAAATCAATTTTTGTCAAAATCACCAATGAATTGTTATAACAAAAAATAAAACTTTTAATGCTTTTTTTATGTAAAAATATTTATTTCTATATTAGTTTCACAATATTACACTATTTATTGTATTTAAATCTGTGATGAAAGGAAATAGTAGTTAATTTAGGTATCAAATCTGTGTCATAGGATTCAATATATTATTTGCAATTGTTGTTCTTAGATAGAACCAAATAGTTATAACTATTATTCCAAAACAAAAATACATTTAACTAGAAGCTTAACTAATATCCTAGGTTTAAGGTAAAGAAAATAAGATAAAAATTATGTAATGCTATCTGATGGTTGCATATTCTAGTTACCAGATTTAAGATATACAAAAGTCTGTAGAATACTCTCTGATTATTATATTTTCAAGAAATTTTTACTATAAAGGTTAAAAAAAAGAATATAGATATTCTCTGAGGATAATGTTTCTAGAAATTCCTATTTTTAAGGTTCAAAAAAAGGCCTGTAGAGTATTATCTTACGATTTTATTTTAAAAAAATTCTTAAAGTTAAAGTTTTTAAAAAAGTCAGTGGAATATTCTCTAAGGATTATTTTTTCAAGAGTTTCTTCAATTTAAGATTAAAAAGGGCTTTTAAATATTCTTTGATGATTATATTTTGGAAGACTCATGACATTTTCCTGAATAAAACTACAAAAAAATCTAAATTCTCTTCACATAATTGACAATCAAATGTAGCAATGAAATCTTTTCAGCTCCGATTGAAATAAAGAATCAATATTTGTCCATCAATCGAACTATCCTCCTTCAAATTACAATGTCAACTAAAGCTTAAAGAAAAAAAAAATCGGTTGGCCAACAAAGGCAGCTGAATGTAACGTTTAAACTCATTTCACAGAGCCTGGACCTTAAGAAAGACACGACTTAAGATTTCCTTTTACTTGAATCTTCACACCGGCATTAAAGCGGGCCCTTTCCCTCAGCTGTCAACTACAAATGCTGATTAATATTTATGGGCCCGGAATAAAGGAGGTCCTTAGACAAGCCGGAATTTATGTGTTTGTGGGCAACGCGAGAGACTCTTGAAGAGTATTGATAGAATAGGAATTGTCGAAGTACTTGGAATTCCGGCGCTGAATAAAACAAGCTTTCCAGGAAAGGTTTTCGGTGTCAGCGAAGGGGAGGGTTTGAAAGGGACTCAATCCCTGACTTGAATGACGGGATTGAATCTGGCGCGGCGATTCGTTGGGAAAATAAAGAAGTGGGAACGTACTGGTAAGCCAGCATTTCAAATAGGGATGGCGGTGGCACGATTCGAACCATTTCTCTGGGATGGGTTGGAAATGAAATTTGATTTGTACAGCACTGTCTCAAAAAAAAGCATTATGAATCAAATGAATATATATATAATAAAAAAATAGAAAAAAATAAGATCTCAAAAACTGAACAAGTTATTAATATTTCACAGGATAATCACTTAGAAACTCTTGATCGATTACTATTTTAACCTAATTAAATATAATGAAATACTCATGAGATATTTAAAGAATATACAATTATTTTTATTGCTTTTCTTCTGAATTTATTGCACATCCTATAATCCCAAATTCTATAATCACAATAATCACATGTCCTATAATCCCAAATCCTATAAACACTATAATCACATGTCCTATAATTCCAATTCCTATGCCCACTATAATCGCATGTCCTATAATCCCAAATCCCAAAATCACTATAACTCCATGTCTTATAATCCTATAAACTATGTAATCTCATGTCCTTTAACCTATACAATTCCCTGTTCTATGATCCATATAACCCGTTTCCTATAATCTCTATAAACCGATGTCCTATGGTCCCTCTAATCATATACCCTATAATCCGAAATCCTCTAAAAAACTATACTAACATGTTCTATAATCCGAAAACATATAAACACTATAATCGCATGTCCTACAATCCCAAATCCTAATATCACTATAACGCTATGCCCTTTAATACCAAATCCACATGAGTGTGGGTGTGTTACTGTAAATGTAATTAATCCGCTGTAATTTATCCTTATAATTACCAAACTTATTAGAAAATAAGCATAATCATCGGTAATCATATACACTGAAGTGACAAAAGTCATGGGATAGCAATATGCAAATATACAGATGGCAGTAGTATCACAGCGAAAAAGTATAAATGCGCAGTTCGTTTTCCAGAGCTTTCATTTGTGTTCAAGTTATTCATGTGAACAAGTTTTTCGTGATTTATGGCAGCACGACGAGAATTAACTGACTTTGAACGTGGAATGTTAGTTGGAGCTAGACGCATGGGTTATTCCATTGCAGATATCATTAGTGAATTCAACATTCTGAGATCCACAGTATCAAGAGTGTGCCGAGAGTATGAAATTTCAGGCATCCCATCCCATCCCATCATGGACAGCGCAGTGGGAGACCACCTGCACTTAACGACCGAGACCATGACGTCTGTGTAGAATAGTCAATGTTAATAGCCACGCAACCCTTCGTCAAATAACTGCAGGAATCAATGTGGGACGTACGAGGGACGTGTCCGATAGGACTGTGCGGCGAAATTTGTGTTCCTTGGGCTAGGACAGCAGATGACCGACTCGAGTGCCTTTACTGACAACACGACATCGCCTGCAGTAACTCTCCTGGGCTCGTGAGCATATGTACTGATCCCTAGACCAGTGGAATACCGTGGCGTGGTCAGATGAGTCACGATTTCAGTTGTTACGAACTGATTGTAGAGTTCGAGTGTGGCGCAGACCCCACGAAGCCATGGACCCTAACTGTCAGCAAGGCACTGTTCAAGCTGCTGGTGGCTGCATAATGGTGTGGGCTGTTTTTACATGGCATGGACTCGTTCCTCTGGTGCAACTGAACCGATCATTGACTGGAAATGGTTATGTTCAGCTGCTTGCAGATCACTTGCAGCCATTCATGGACTTCACGTACCCACAAAACGATGGGATTTTTATGGATGACAATGCGCCATGTCACCGGGCCAGAACTGTTCGCGATTGGTTTGAAGAACATTCCGGGCAATTCCAGCGCATGATCTGGCCACCTAGATTGCCCGATAGGAATCCCATCGAGCATTTATGGGACATCATCGAAAGGTCCATTCGTGCCCAAACTCTTGCACCATCCACACTTTCAAAATTATGGACGTCTATACAGACAGCATGGCTCAATATTCCTGCAGAGGACTTCCAACGACTTGTGGACTCCATGGCAAGTCGAGTTGTTGCACTTCGACGGGCAAAAGGAGGACCGACACGATATTAACAGTCATCCCATGACTTTTGTCACTTCAGTGTATAATCCCCAGTTTATTAATTTATCGTATATATGTAATAATAATTTTATATCTAATTTAGATCCGAATTAACCTTCAAATATTTTTCTCAAATTAACTCTATTAACTTTATTTTAAAATATTCTCTTACTTCCTGATCCTATTCTAACTTTTTTATATTTAATTGAAAACATGTGCTTTGTAAAATTGCAGAAAACGGCGAGTTTTTCTCATTAGAGTAAATCTTTATTGTTTCTTACTAAATTATTTTATATATACCTAAATTATCTTAACTTAATCTATGTGCATCACAGAAATTCCAATCGAAATGTCATCGTAAAATCACCGAAGGAAAAATTTAAGTCCCTTTTTTGCTCTTTTTCTCTTGTATCGCTTTGTGAAAGGACGACATTTTCATCCATCGCTTCTTGAACATAATATGCCTCTTGACATGTAATAAACCGAAGTTAAAAATTCAAAAGCCTTCTTTTCGTACATGCTACAGTTTAAAAAATACGTTTGATTATATATTTCTTTGTTTTGCCAATCAGTACGCTTCTCTCTAACTATACTTTCAAACTACCTTTCTTTGTTTCGCTTTTACTAATTAAACTAAATAATTTGTTATTCTTTAGTGAAATAATTGCTGGATTAAAGTAATTCATTAAAAGTCGATAAAAACACGCGAGTTGACACATACCCTGTCAGAGTAACCATAATGACCACACCCCGTTAAAGATACACGACTGGAGGAAGGGTCACACTTTTACGTTTCAGCAAAATTGTTCTAGGGGAAATTTATGCTCATCTAAATGAGTCATCTGTCTTGATGATATAATTTTTTCGCGATGCCTAAGTGTTACAAATTCACCAGTCCTCATGCACTGTTCAGCCATATGTATATTAGAAGTAGTAACTTTTTATGTAGAGAAAATATGTCTAAATTATGTATATTTCTAGGAAATAAAATTAAATCAAACACTGACTCTAATGCTGCAACAAACAGTTTTTTTTAAAGTAGTTATTGATATAAAAGGAATATTTCTTGAAATCAAATAATTATCTGATAAAATGGCATTTTTTCAATACAAAATATAATATTGTGCTGTTTTGATCAATATTTTTAATAGTATTTGAAATTCTTATGTTTTTGAGGCAATCCTTAAGTAGAATGCCTTTAAATGATTGTTTATAAATTAAAAAAAATAAAGCACCAATAATGAAGAGTTGGAGCAATGAAATTAGAACTTTAAAAGTGAGTGAATGAATACTTTTTTTTAGTAACGATTGAAAATTTG
>JAOUZG010029736.1:69007-101036 GCA_026289955.1 Argiope argentata | reverse complement strand
ATGGCGTTTTGTTGAAATAAAATTAAGTAAATATAAAATTGCTGTCAATTTGTGAATGCCATAACACATTGGCCTGGGGCAATGCAATGCGATATGCGAAGAGCTATGAAGGCAAAACTTTTTGTCTGTCTGTCAAAGTGTTTGTGAATACGGCAACTGAAAATCACATAAAATTATATAAATGGAATTTGATATACAAATTTATCATCCAAATTATAAAAGTGCATAAAGTTCTACTCCAAATGTATCATAAATGACCCTTTTTGGTTTATATATTCTCTTGTAGGTAATCACGATAGCTCAAAAATACAATGATTTTTTGTTGAAATAAAATTAAGTAAATATTCTTGAGATCAAAAGTTGTCTAGTTCATTCAAACATTGAATCAGTTCAGTAAAGGACAGAATCTTTTACGTTACCATGTTTGGATGTGGAAGTGGGAGGATATATCCTGCTCTCTAATTCATCTCTTTCTATCTTCCAACTTTAGGTTCAGATTGCCCAGAGGTGGTTAGAAAGAGAGTCAAAATGAAGATATTAGATTTTCTATTTATAGAAGAGAATCCAAAGCAGAATACTCCAGACGTTTTTAATTATAACATGTGCCGTTGAATGATAATACCTTTCATGCATAATAAACGCACAGTTATAGCATCCGTCCTTTTGTTTTAATATAAAAAATATGGAATTTCACCAAATACTAGTTCAAGAAAACCATATAGGAAACTCAAAAAATCTGGATTCCACTGGGGAAATTACTTCCCTTTTTGTTAATCGTGTTGAATTGAATACTCAAGGTGCTTACTTTGTTCGCTAAAGGCGCTCTGAAGTGGAATTTTTGAGAAATCTCAATGGATACCGGTAGAGCATATATTTGCTTAGTAGTCATTAATAAAACATGATCCTCATATCTATATCAATTCCTTAAGAGCATGATTCTCCACTGCAATTTAGATGATCGGAAGATTTTTCCTATTTCTGAAGGAAAAAATTCAAACATTCCAGCATTCTTAGGTGCCTGAACTCAAATGATATCAGAAAGAAGAGGGTTAATTTATTGGTCCAGCCCTTTATTTTTTGAAATAAAATATGTATATAATTATTAGCCTCTAAAAACTTTTCATTTCCAAATTAATTTATTTTATTATTCTAATTGTATAGCTTTTCATATTACATTCAGCTGAACACACTTTAAAATGAGAATCATCAAAGTAGTTTACGAAATTAATAATATGCCTGAATATTTCTGATATGTCCCTTAAGCATTAACCTTCTGAAGTTAAGTACACATTCAGAATTTTATAACAATTATCCTTTAATCCTTATATAAGCATTTACACTTGCAATACTTGTCAATAAACGCAAACTATGTTAAAATATTTTAAGCTAAGTTCATGTTTGAATACCTTACATTAAATTTGACTGAAGACTATTTAAGACTTGTTGATGCATTTAATTCTAAAGCAAGTGACGTAAGCTCTAAAATTGGCGACGATTAATGAAAGAAAAATTGAATTACCGAACAAGTGTTAGATAATAATTATTCAGCCATTTTATGTTACCTAAGCTAGTTTATGTTAAATTAGTCATTAAATCTTAAGTCCCTACGGATCCCCTGGATCTTTTAATTCAAGGGTCCTTGACAATATAATTACAGTACTTTGAGAACACAGGTGTTGCATGTATCATCTGATAAGCGATATTCTAGATAAGTTTCCAAAGATAATAGAGGCGTATTTAAAATTAAATAACTTTCAATAATATTCTAAACAAATAACATCTTCCCCTTACCATTAGAAATTCTAAAAATCCAATAAAAGTTCCATGTTGTTAACAATAGAGAGCTTTTCCATCATGTAAACAAGTGTCATTTGAAAGGCATTTTTAACAAAGGGGATTCCCGTTTAAAAAACTCTTTAAAAATGTATTCTTTATTGGTTTTGGTTGAAAGAATTCTAGATAATAGACGTCAACAATATCGATTTTTTTTTCTATTCACGATCGATTCCTTCACTTTCTTCTATTAGCTTAATCTAAAATAACCAATTTTTAAAAGCACAAAAATAGCACCCATATCAGTTTTAACGTGGATTAAACATAAAAGGTTTTACAGGCCACATTCAAATATATTATTGCAGATTATAAAAGGTTAATTAACTTTAATCCTAATTATTTTTCATAATTATCATGGTGTATTTATGTAGGTATATGTGATAATTACGATGGAGTGTCTGCCTTACTAAGGAAGGAGGGGTGCAGTAGCTTCTAAGGGTATGAACCACTGAGCACCTGAGGACAGAATTTTGACTTCTAGCTCGTATGAATATGACTCACACTTATCACATTCGCTTGCAAAGCACTCTTTTACTTGTGGGGGCATATTCACACACCTCACATATAGAACACAGAATAACAACCATGCTCTAAGCGGGCCTCAAAGAGGAGACGTCCAGAACAAGAGATGCACACGCCATCTCTGTGCCAGTCTGTACTTATGTGTATTATGCATAGATATTATACTTTATTTAAACAAATGGAATATAATGCATTTTAAATGAATTCATAATTTTGGTTATTTTTTCTTAGAAACAGATTAGATAATCTTATTTCCTGGCATAGTGTTCCATGCACAGTGATTGTCTGATAACCATAGCAAACCATTAATTAGGACATTCAGTACTTAAGAATTTGACCATCTGGGGTCAGAAAATTCTGTTGGCACCTTTTTTAAAGGTTTGACTTTGTGGACTTGGTCAGCAATATCAAATCTAGCGAGATTAATCGCATCAGATACAAAATGGGTTGATAGAATGCTTATCTAATATTTAAAGATAAATCGTTTTCTCGATTTTTTTAAAAAAATTAATAAAAAAAATTGATTTTAAATATAACTCTCTATAATATTTTTGATTTTTGTATCTCCATTTGAACCATTTCAAAGATCCAAAAATGTAATCATTTTTAATGCATTTATATAAAAAAATTATCGAAAAGATGTTACGTATTTTTGAATAATAGTCATTGGGTGTACTATATCGTCGGACAAAAAACATTAATAAGTATTGTTCAAGTTAATTTTCCTTTTATAAATTTCAAAGAGCCAAAAATGTCATTGTTTTTAATCCATTAATAAAAAAAAAACTTTATCATGAATATGTCTAATAATTTTAGAATAATAGTATTTAGGAGTACTATATCTTCGGACAAAAAAAAACTTTAACAAGTACTACTCATATTAATCTTCCTGCTATGAAAGTAAATAAACCTTTTCAAATAAAACATTTACATTTTTTTTTATTAAAACATTTTGGAAGTAGTGGTTAGAGATATATAAGAAAATGATCATTTCAGAAGTTTAAAATTTTGTAAAACCTCTTTAAGGCTTACAAGGCTGTTAAAATCTCTAATTTAGATTTTTATTAATAGCTTGTGAAGAGAAAACAATTCCTTGTTCAATGACTATGTAATGTGTAGGTTATTGTGAAATGGTATTTGTAGTTAAATGTTAGGAAATTGAAATCAGACCTCAAATTCATTTTAAGTATTAACCATAGATTCACATACTTCTGAAGAAATGCAAAGAAATCTTTTGAAAGGCATTAACATAACTTTAAATTATATTTCATAAAATATTATAATTTTCACAAAAGTGGTTTGCAATTTGACAAAAACAAATCCATGCACAGAATACATGCAATAAACCATTATAAATCTGTACTATAATAATAACATAATTTTTTTTCAAATTGCTCTAAATTCATTATCACACCTAGCTACAAGCTGGGAGCATAGCGACAATTTGTACAAATTAAATTACGCCTTCCTTTTTCATATTTTATTTTATTAATTTCTAAATGCAACGAATCTTAACTTCGCCATTTTGAAACCACTATTACAAATTTTAATTCCTGTCTGGAACAACACAAAAAAATAAAAAATTTTACACCCCCCCCCCCAAAAAAAAATAGATCCCCATTTGATCGCCTATTCAACAAACAATTTCACTTAGTAGTGTAATTCAAAAACAATTCTAATCAATCAATTATTTTATTTAATTTTTAGGTTATAAATTCCTTGTGTGGTTACAAGTATAACGCAGTCCTTACAAATATAAGTTAATTTTAATTACAATGTACCAGTACAATAAGAACCTCCTGAAATATAATTATTTTTATAAACTAAAACTGAAAAATAAACAAATTTTGCACTGTGCCGAAATAATTATTAAATATCTATACTACTGTGGATATTTTTGTTTTAAATTCGGAGAACAATAAAACCCACAAAAATACAGCCATGAGTTGCTGTAATTTTCCAATGCTTAGTTAATTTATAACATAAGAATATTAATTAGATAATCAAAAAGGAATGTAAGAACATTTTTCAATAAAATTTGAACAACTATCCATCTTTTCTCTACTGGAGCTGCGATTTTTAGACCGAAATCAACAAAATGGCTGTTGCATTTCTTTTACATAAATGCATCCAGTAGAATTGCTTATTTATGTAACAAAAAATAAATTGTGCAGAATATAAGAAAAATAATTATGTCAACATGCAAAGCAATCTGTCGACAGAGCAGCTTCGAAGCCAGTATAATGTAACTCAGCACTAGAGTGAATAAAAGTATAAAAATCAACATTTTTCTTCAAAAATAACTTCTGCCCGAATGCTTTCGAGTGCTGTTTTATTAAATTCCATTACCATTTTACGCGGAAACATTTGTTTGTCAAACAGCAGAAGTAAAGGAACGCAGGTGATAAAAAACACCTCAACTCGTTGTCACGTTCTGGAAAATTCCTCGCTTTTCTTTTGCTGGGAATCTGAAGTCCGGGTCTTCAAACTAATGGGAAAATGTCGTAACTGGAGTTTTGGAGAAGTTGGCTGCGTAACAAAAATCCCAAATCAAAATACATTTATCAAAGAAAAGAGAGAAAAAAAAAGAGAATTGCAACCGGAGCTCCTGGAAGTTATCTGGAGAAAAAGTCAACACTAGAAAATCTCTGGAAAAATGATTTATACTAAGATCCAGGAGTTTTTCCAACTCCAAACCGTGTACTTGAGGAAGTAACAAAATACCCGCGTTTCTTTGTTTGTTTTCGAACTGAAAAGATTTAAGGTATAAATGACCTGAAAGTGCGTAGCGAACAAAAATACTTAGGACAACAGGAAACGCCAGGAATACCATTTAAGCTGCTGCATCGCTCCCGTATGGAACGGGCAACCCTAAAATTCATGAATCATTCTTTGTTGGTTTGGACGACGGAGAGGGTGAATTTTCTGAGCTGCATGGTTGTCTTCTGAAAGTGGGAGAAGTGTAATGCGTTTTGTCAGAATTTGCAATAAAAATTAAATTCCAGAAAGTTAGGAATTGAATAATGCGGGCATTCAAGGTTCCCGGAGAAAAATCCGTCGCCTCGATGAGTATTTAATTCAAAGACTGCCACTAGATGTAGGCATCGCTTTCGTTCTGATTCTTCAGAATTTATTTTGAAGCAGATACAAGGACTAAACATACAAAAAAAAGAATATAAAAACATCATGAGAATTATTTATTTACGTAACTGAATCTCATTGTTGTCGTTTCGAGTAGAGACATCTGTCATGCTTTGAATAACATAATTTATTCACAATAATTCATGGGACTAAATAATTTATTCGCATTCATATTCATAATGTGCAGTAACGCATCAAACTTGTAAAGTGTGCTTTTTATATATTTTGATGAAACGTTTGAATTTATTAGGGAAGAAAAATATATCAACAAGCTTTCAATATTGACAATCATTTTCAATATTTATTTTGACACGCTTAGTTATCGCATAGAAAAAATTGAAATTCTTTCACATCTTTTAAATTTTGTTTTGGTTAGCGTTACATTAAGGCTTTTCTAATCATAAAATAGCTTATTAAAATTTTTAAAGTTTTTATTTTATTAACTTTTATGGCATGGCAGTTCGAATGCATGACTTAGATGTTGATTGGCGAGGAAATTAAGATCTAAAAATTAAGTTTTCATCATACCCGAAATTAAAATTGTTTTAGATACCTTAAGCCATATTTAAGATTATTTAAGAAACATTATTAATAATATTAACTTAAAAGATATTTTCTTCCTCAAATGTTTAATCTTTCTTTCATAGCCGCCCCGATCATAATGATTATCATAGTTCTGATTTAAAAAAAACTAACGCCTACACTTTTAATTGCACCATAAAAAGACATGGCATATGGTAAACTCTAAGAACCCTTTACCAAGTAATCGCTTAATAAATACACCATCTAAAAGTATGGATATTACTCCATATTTGTGTAATAATGATTATTGATGAGTAAATTCTATTAGACAAATCTTTAGCTTTTTTATTATTGTCTGAAATATAATTATATGTTTATAAGGAACGGAATATCTGAAAAGAAATCTAAGAATGATTTTTTAACAACATTATAGAGTATATGTGAAAAAAATTCTTTTATACTTGTTGTTATATATCTGCTGAGATATTATTTTTTTCAATCATAATGATTATCTTAGTTCTAATCAGAAAAAAATCAATCCTTTTTAATTGCATCAAGAAAAAATATTGACACATCTTAAACTGTTAAGGAACTTTTAACCTAGTCTCACTGAGATCTATTATTTACCAAAGTCTGTCTATCTATATAAGCTAATAACGGAGCATATTATTCCATATTTGTGTAATAAATAACATTAATTTGTATTTTCAATTACGCAACCCGTAGCTCATTAATATAAAAAAGCTGTTTGAAATACAATAATATGTTTATAAAGAACGGAGTTTATAAAAAGAAATCTTTTAATGATTTTTTAAAATTATTGACAATATGTGAAAAAACTTATTTACAAAATTATTTATATTACTGTAAAAACTATTTATTTTTTAGTTATTGCTTAAGTTTAAAAATTATTTATAATGATTTTAATTTTTTCAATACTTCCGTTTGTGTATTGCTACTATTTATTAATTATTCCCAATAGTTCTTTTGTTAATATTTTTCTTTAATATAAATATGTCATTTATTATTAGTTTTATTGTCATTTAGATTAGGATGACGTATATCACTCAAAATTATTTCTTTTATCATATATTCATTTTTAATTTTATGAGAAAAATGCGTTTTTATTGAGAAAATAGGAATTTTTCCAAGATTTAAAAATATTTATCCAGTAAAAATTTAGAAATTATTGAAAATTTTAAATTTTTAGTAAATTTGTTTGGAAAAAAAAATATTATATAAATTTTTGCCGGATAAAAATTTGTAAAGAAATGCCAATGAAAGACATTTGAACAGTGTGCCAATGTGGGCCAAATCTAACAATATTTGGGAGCTCAAATTGGTCAGTGGTCACTCTGTTTTCATGCGCGATAATAGTGTTTTGAGTACGTATCCCATTATGGAATGCAAAATTAGAGAAGTGTTGCCAAGTAATTTTTCTCGATAGGTGACCTAATTTTTCTCAAGGTTTTATTCAATAATTTTGTAAGTATATTATATAGAAAAATACTAAATTATTCACATTCCGATAATTTATTTCGATGCCATTAAATTACCTAATTTGACAAAGTTAATCAAAATGCGAAAAAATAAAACAATGATCAAAATTTGTAATATTTATATAACAGTTACAAGCTATGATCATTTATTTCACTACGTATTAAATTCTTTTCAATCTTGCAAGACAGTGGTAGAAACTTTTATCTCTTGCTCTTATGGCTTTACTATGCAAATTAGTCATTCTAATTTTAACGAAGCCGGCTACATGTCATTATGAAGGATATTAGCTTGTTGGATGATTTCCAAGGTTATCTTCTCTAATTATTCAAAAGTAATTAGAAGACACTGTGTCGGGTTTAAGATAGTTTAAGGTAACGGATGGAAGAGCTGGTGTATAACAACTCAACATGGACAACAAGTATGTTGCCGAAAATGCAATTATTCATGAAACCAAGCAACATGTCCTTGGAAATGAATTTACAAAATTAGACTTCATTTTTGGCTGATTTCAAAATGGAGCTTTGAGGTGACAAGAAAATAGAATAAAGTAGATCCTTATCCTGTTTTGACATGAAAACTCAGGTTAACAAACATTTGACAATCATCATTATACAAAAGTTTGCTTTTCTGTTTATAAGTTTCAACATAAAGATTGTGAGATTAAATTTTGTTGCAAGTTCAGGTGCCAGTCACTTGAATTCGTTTATCAATTGAAATTATTATTTCTTAAATAAAAATATTAAAAACAATTGTTTATGAATCATTGATATCTAATGCATTAAATGGATTTAATAACTGTTCAAACTGTTTCCTAATTATGATACTATAATATCCATTTTAGTAATTTTTAATCCTATCACTACTGCCCCGGACCAAACGAAAGAACAAAATTGATCCTGGATTGATGCTTTCCGTTTCAAAAGAAAGGTGTTAGGCGTAATACGAAAATATTCCTGTTGATAATTCTTTTTAAGTCCTGCTCTCATCGTTTGAAGCAGATACTGGCCTGCTAAGATAGAATTTACACGATTGGTTGGGCCGGATCAGTAGTCAAAAGGTTAAAGCAGAATCGTTGCGTTTTCACAGAAATTGAGTCAATTATCTTATACGTTATCATTCTTTTATCTAGAAAATATCCTAACATATATGAAAGTATGGTTAACTGGACATTATGTCATACATCTCCTCGTAAAGGGGATGAGATGCTTCCGGGATTGTGGTTGGATCTCACCTCCCTGGAGGGTATATTAATAGGTGGAGATCTAATTCCTTCCATCGATGACGGGACCTACTTCTTACAGGAAGAATTAAACCGGGACCTGCATTGGCCTTTGAGACTCAATCACAACCTACAGATACATTGTATCGCAATTGGAAATTTGTTTTCAAATGTGTACTTTATTTCACTTTATCAATAATGGAAGATCCCGAACACTGATTCAACAGAGCTACGGCGGACACCAGAAACTCATGGAAAATTGAATTCAAATGAAATATTGAAGAATAAATATAATCATTACTTGTACAATGTATAATGAATGCAGTTAATTTTTATTATTTGAAAATGACTATTCAAAATGTTATTGAATAAAATTTAAAATGAAATTATACCATGCCCTGTGAATCAGATTTCAAATCGTTCATTGAGCTATTTTTTTCAAAATTAATCAATTTACTGCCATCAATTTTGTGTGTTACTGAAATTGTTGATATTTAACACATTTTGATACTATAAATATAACAATTATTCTGTCTGTTTAATAAAATGCATACATTATGAATCATGGAAAGCAAAATTCTCAATTGTCAGCTGTAATATGACTGAAAATATCTTCTTAGAATTCGAAGATATCTGGTTCCTTTGTTCATTAAATTGTATAAATATAAATTCCCTGAAATATTTAACCAAGCATTTTCTTACAATTTAGCTTCAATATTTCT
Source organism: Argiope argentata (assembly GCA_026289955.1). NCBI lineage: Eukaryota > Metazoa > Arthropoda > Arachnida > Araneae > Araneidae > Argiope > Argiope argentata. Next base: position 91,577 of record JAOUZG010029736.1, on the reverse strand, counting down.
TACATCTGTATTTTTCGATTTTTTTTTTTGAAGAGCACTATTTTCTAACTAAAACTTTTAAAACATTTATGACCCTTCATCTTTTGATAGAGATAAAAAATTGATAGATGTAGATATACATATATTAAAATTTAATTTCTCTATCAAATGCAACAATATCTGAATAAATTCTATTTTTCTTGAATTATCCGAATTAACTAAAACATTCAAAAGGGGCAATAATGGCTATTAAGATTATTAATCCATGTCCAAATTACATAAGTTATTAAAATTACCTCCATACTTGTTGATTATTTAGTCACCAGTGTCCTGTGACAAAATTATACCCGCAGATGATTTATGATTTAAGGTCTCGTATGGAACAACGATTTAAGCTGTTTAGACACTATGTTTCCATTTCGCTTTTGTGATTCATAACAATGTATCCGCAAGCGAAGCGGATCATATGATTTATATGCCACGCATACGAGTCCAATCAGTCTTGAACGATCCTTTTCAAGTTATTCAATTTGATCAGTCTGGCGTTCATTTCTTAAAGACACAATTGGTATTTTACATAGAATACTCAGAATCATTTCCCCCATTGTAATTACATTATGCATGAGCATGATTTTTCTGATCACCGTTTTTCCAATTTTAGTCTGTTTAGTGTTGTCTTTTTTAGTAGCTTGGGAAAATGATGTCTGCAAAATATTACGGTTACAAAATACATTTTTGGAAACTTTCAGAATATTTCCTCATTCCATATATACACTTAATTCAGATTAACCGAGGACAAATCAAAAGTCTTTGTGCCTATTTTTTATTCTCCAAAATACGGCTTTCAATACAAAGTGAACATATACATTCCCAGCAGTGAATGTTCCTTGAAACGTACCAGCAGTATCTGCCTTTCGCTCCGATGAGTGGCGCTGCTATCAGTAATTTAAGACGGTGGTTGTTCTTCAGACGTCCACAGCTTATGAGCAGCGAAATGTTATTCGTTTTCTATGGAGCAAGGGACAAACACCCATAGATATTCAAAGGGAAATGCACCCCATGTACGGGGAAAAGTGTCTCTCTTTGAGAAGGGTTCAATGGTGATTTCGTGTGTTTCAAAAAGATCATGAAGACTTAAAAGGAAAGAAGCGTTCACTGGGAGAATCTGGAACACCCCCCTTACAGTCCAGACCTTGTCCCTAGAGATTTTCACGTGTTTGGTCCACTGAAGAAGTTTCTGGCAGAACAGAGATTCACATGTGACGAAGAAACCAAGAAATCTCTCCGACGGTGGTTCCATAGGCAGCCGGAAGAATTCTACCACAGGGGGATCTCTAATTTAGTGCTACGATGGGACAAATGTCTGACCCGATATGGTGACTATGTGGAGAAATAATGGAAGGTACATAGTGCACTATGTATATTTGTAAATACTTGTAGGTATCTGTTTTTGGCGAATAAAAAATAAGATTGAAGACTTTTTGATTTGCCCTCGTAAATATTAAATAAAAATAAAGCTATAAAAGCTTCATTTCATCAAATTTTAAACGTATATAACTCGTTTATTTATAAAATCATGGTCTTGCGAAAATTGAAATTCTTATAAAAATTAATACCATGTATTCCGATATTTTATTGCACGATTGCATGACTCAATGAGTTAGAAAACATGGAGTAAATTCACTGTCTGAGAAAATTGATTTAAAAATATGCATAGAGCTGTTTCAATATCACAAGAATTCATATTTAGGCTTTTACAATATATTTTCATTATAATTTTCGTCATCAGTAAATCACTTATCATTATAAATTTCGATATCAGTTTCATTTTTCGCATAAAAAACATTTAGAAAGTGTAAAGGTAAAAAATATAGAAAGTGTAGTAGTAAAATCCAATATTTTGGAGAATTCTCACTTTTCACATATTTTTGAAACTGGAAAACATATTTTTTGGCATTATGCCAGTCTTTGAACATAACTCTAAAGCACTTTTAGGTAGGCAAAAAATTTGCTATATTTGATTGAGATTAAATTTGTCTGGTAAATTTAACTAAAATCCAGTCAAATAATAGTGAATTTAATAGTTCAAAAAATAAAATATAGAATAAAATTGATCCCCAAATTTAGGATTTAAATTTAAATTCTTATTAAGTTATGAATTAAGTGTAACAAAGGTTTGATAATCCATCTGTATGTATATTCAAATGCATGTGCATGATATAAATCATAAATTCAGTGACAAATTCGGCATCTGACTTGGTGGCAATTGTTGAAGCTCCCTGTCAAATTTTGGCTTCAATCGAGAGGGGAAATCAAGTCCTACAAACACGTTCTCTCAATAGATCCCCTAAAAATGTTAGATTAAAGCCAAGTATGCATATTTCATAATTATTAATCGCCAATAACATGAAAATAATTCACTGTATAACTAAGTTTTATAATTTTATTCGGTGAGAAAACGGATGATTTATATTGAATGAGAATGATAGAAAGTTTTGTTTGGCGAAATATTTTATAAAAATTCCTAATTAAAGAAAGAAAAAAAATGTAACTAGAGTGCTGTCAACTCAAAGAAATTTATAACTGTTTATCAATAAAAGTGAGTTAGTGATGAGCATGCGGATAATTTGTGAATGACATAATGAATGAATGTTTATGTTTTTGTGTAAATTATTATGTTATGTGTTTTATATTGTTTATGTTAATATGAATATTTTGCGTGAAACTAGTTATGGCCAGTTTAAAATCAAATGAAATGATATTATGAATTAGATTTCCTAAATGTAAGCCTTCGTCAAATATAGAATGACATAATGAATGAATGTTTATGTTCTTGTGTGAACGCTATGATGAATGAATATTTATCTTTTTGTGTGAATGACATAATGAATGAATGTTTATCTTTTTGTGTGAATGACATAATGATTGAATGTTTATCTTTTTGTGTGAATGACATAATGATTGAATGTTTATCTTTTTGTTTAAATTATTATGTTATGCGATTTATATTATATTTATGTTAATTTTGAATGTTTATGCGTGAAACTAGTTATGGCCTGTTTAAAATCAAATGAAATGAAATCTACAGAGGAAATATACATATATCTAAAATACTAATTTATTACTTAATTTCTTAGCCACATGGATGATTACATCAATCCATCTGGCTCTACATAGATCCATCCGATTGAACGTTGTTCAATCAATATCAAATTTAGACTGCAATAAATTCATATACAAAGCGAATAATTGATGACATCAGGTTTCGTATTTGGAAATATTAGGTCTCAATATGAGATTTTGCAACCAGACATCTTAATCTGTGTTTTGAATTTTCAGATAAAATATATAGATACATCCCACATTATATCGACAATCGATATACCTTTATGTATCAATTATTGCATAACATTAAAATTTTATTCATGTATATTCAATTTAATTCAATTTCCCTACTTCCATCAACTTGTATTATCCTCAACTGCATCAATATTGATCTTTTGTTCATTCGCTATACCTTAGAAAGACATTAAATATCGATTGATTTTTTTCGTTTTATATCATTTCGTTGAAATTTACCAATTTTTAACCAAACAAAACTGATAATGTTAAATTATGTGATAAAGTAAGGTACTTAAAGAATTTATAATCTGAAAAGCAGTGAGGTAAGAAAGTACTGTAATGAAGCAAACATCTATAAGAACCCCCCGAGGACCACTTTAAATGATCCGTTTGAACTCTTTTGTCCGAGGAGTTGAAGTCATTATTGATATCGATAGTGAACTCTATCTAGAATTTCCCGTTTGTTTCATTAGATTTTCCGATATCGAAAACTTACCATTTCCGATAAAGTCAACATTTGAACTTGGAATCAATATTGCGAAAGAAAAATTGTTCTTTTTTTTAGGGGAGAGGGTGTTTTTGAACAGCAAAGTTATGATAGGGTCAGTTCACTGTAAAATATGCTTGCAGACACGTTATTCTACTTGTAGATTACATCTAGTTGATAGTTAGCAGGAAATAACAATTGACCGAATCGCAAATGAATGGAAACAAATGTTTCATTGAATCTTAGGAATTTTGTATGATTCTCCTTATCGTTGATTTTTAATTTCATGTTAGAGCAAAGAATAATGTTGCACGTATTTAAAAACACATTCAGTTGAAATATCAACTAATGCAATATTGTGATAATAAAAAAGGCTAAAATATGAAAATATTTTTGTCTTAAATATCTTGAAGCTTCAGAAAATTTAAAGTAAACTGATTAAATATGATGTTATTTGAATGATAAAAATTATGTCTAAATAGAATTTTTTTGAAGCGATTTTGTTTGGATTATATTATTAAATTATTTCCAAAAATTACTAATTTTTACAAAAAAAAATCTGTAATGTATGTTGATTAAAATAACAGTTGGAAAAAAACTTCTATTAATAAAAAAAGTAATTTAAAATAAAGGAGGATGACCTAATATGAGTGCACAAGATAATGATAATTTTCCATCTAATAATTGTAAAAATGGCAATCATGAATTTTTCAAATTTTACATTTTTTATGATTCATACATATTTCACAGATTTTTTATTAACTCAAACTTAAAAAAAGTATTTTAAAAACGAGTAACAAGATATCAGGATAATTCTTATAATCAAAATTGACTTTATATTTTAATATTAAAAAGTGTAATTAATAATCTTTACACATAACGACGTCTAATGTGTATATGCATATATGTGTTTATTGGCTCTGCATAAATCAGACCATTTGATCTCGCATTGACAACCCAGGCATATTAAAGATAGAAATGCACATATCTTAACAATATTATTAGTATTTTAATTAATTGATAGACATTTTTTCATTTCCCCACATTAATTTCTGAAGACATGATTACAAAAGATTGATTTCAAATCATCTTAAAACTTAAAAAAGAAATATTTCGATTACACCATTTTTTTTGCCGTATGTGGGTCATTTTTAAAAATTATTTTTTAAAAAATTATTTAAGTGTCAACATTTAACAGTACATTCATTGTTAAAGTGAAACTCGATATTCTTTACTGGGTGTTCTAATATTTATTAATAGCTTTTATCAACTGTTTTGGGTGAAGATTATTCATATGCTGTTTAGAGAAAATTAATAAAAATAAGTAGCGCTATATATTTTGAAATTTTGATCCACTTCCTCAAAGTCCTCCACACTCGCATTTATTCTTTTTATTTCTAGTTTATAAACAGATGCAGAAAGCGATTAATTATCACATTACCACACTGTGAAATTGCAAAATTCGCAGTTTTTCTCCACTACTTTAATGATATAAATAGTTCTCGCTCAAGCCGTTTAAAAATTACGTAAAAAATGAAATCCCGTGGGGATAAATAAAGTTTTAAGGGTGTTTGAAAAACACGTGACAAGCATTTTTGAAAGAGAGTGATTATCAGTTTTTGATTTCATCGCTCTATTCTTTTCTAAGCAACCTCCGAGTGGCATCCGATACAATATTCTATCTTTCTAAACAGCCCCTTAATATTATTCGACTATATTTAATCACTACAATGAAAATAGCATCAACTAAATCAATGCCCAATTCTGTTAGAGGAGTCCCTACTACACCGGATCCTCCATCTTTTGAGATAGATTAATTTATATTCTATTCTAAGACGTTTTATAGCATTGCTGTTGAGAAGAATATATTTACGTAAGCAACTTATAGAATCATGTAGGTTTCAACTTCTGATATTCAAGGCAAAATCAAAATTTGTAGCTTATAGCTTGAAACAAAATTTATAACATATGTAGCTTATTACTTCCATTTCTAGCTTAGGAGAAAGTAAATCACTCCTTATATGACCGACTGCCAAATTCCACATTGGGTTGGTGGTAGGGTTTATGATACGAGACATGATTCCATTACTTAATATCGTGTAAGGGAGTCTGTTGCACGTTAAATCAGTCAGAGGCAAACGTCTTAGCGCTGATGAGGAGTTGGGAGGCACTCTCAGGTGTCGTCCTTCTCATCTGACTGCTTAATTACGAGGTCCATCCCGAAATAGCCTTAGTGCTGCTTTACAACCGGAAGTTAATATAACTAAGCCTAAGTCAATAACAGTGTTTTCGAAACCCGTGAAACATGTCAGATGTAGTCATTATTTATCCCGATTCACATATAATAATAAGTTAATTTTTAATCATATTTATAAAAAGCTTACTAAATAGTTTTAGCAGGACAATTGAACTTATTTTGCCATAGATTTTCGAATATGTCTTATTTTTAATAAAATTTTTGGAATTTATTTTACACTTACATTTATAATTTGACTTCAGAATCAAGATATAATTAAAAAAATTGAGGTATTCTATTTTTCAACCCTACTGTTATTACCTGAACTTAGATATAATTAATTGGATGTAGGAAAATATTTACAGAAATATATAACTTCATGAATGTACGGCTTCTACAATAATATGAATTAAATGTCCGTCAAAATATTAAGATTGAAATGATTTTGCTAATGAAACTACTAAAACTATTTGAACAAAATGTTTAATTATGGTAAAATCATTAAATCTGACGAACAATTGTTGCTGAAGGCAGATAATAATGTATATATATAAATCCTTGTAATGTGTTAAAATGTTAATACTTTTTCAATAACAACAAATGTACTATAACACTTGAAACAAAAAAGTATTATTGAAAAACAACAAACTCAGTGTTTTGAATATTTAAATTAAATAAAATAACCTTGATGAACGAAAAGTACAAAATTACTTGATAAATAAAAAATAATTTTGAAATTAATTAGTTTGCAAATTTTTGTCATGACTATATATTAACCTATATAGATTTGTTCTGTAGGTTTTATTTTAAACGTTATATTTATAGAAATACAAAATTTATAAAATTTAATTACTTATAAATTCTATTAGCTAAATTTCACTGCATTTCCAAAATAAGCCTATTTTTCAAAACAGGATTAAATATAATAATATATTTTTTTTAAAAGAAATCTTTAAAAAGAATAAACAATGTATTCATTTCATTCTTCCTTGAAAAGTTTATCACTTTCAATTTTGGTAATTTATGTGTGACATTTTGAATAATAATCTTAACTTCTGCCTGCTATCTAATTACATTTTTTTAATTCGTTTGTAGTTTCAAAAGTTAATTTTATTTCTATTGATTATATAGAAATAAAAAAGGATTCCAATTTTTATATTTAAAATAATTATATTCCATAAAATTTGATTCTATTTACAGAAAGTGGATTCATTATAATTCTAAAGAGTGTCGAAAAATGTAACAAAGTGTTAAAATATTTTCTTTCTGATGAAGCAATCACATTCATTATATTTCAGAAAAGTATTTTTTAAGCATTTCCTTCTACTTAAAGATAATGAAATCAAAGTATTATATCCTATTTATGAAATGAAGTTTTGTTTCAACTCATTACAAGTCTATTATGCTTCTTGAAAATTTCCCTAGATATGCATGCTATTCAAATTACAAATTAGCAAAATTAAGCAAATTGCTTTCCTTTTTATGTTCTTTCTTCAAAAAATTAAAAATTCTAATCTTCAATTGGAATTAGAATATCACAATAGATAGTTTGTGAAACTCTTTGATACGCGAAACTAAGAAAAATTAAATCATGAGCAATTTATAAATTAGTCATTCAATGCATCAAAAGAACATTTTTGAAGAAACTTGTTATCACATACTATTTTAAAGCTTAAAAGCAATTGTTAATAAGCATCAGAAAGAGAGAGAATTTAAATATAAATGAATCTTTTGATTTTCTATGCATCGCATTTAGTTAATGACATCACATTAAATTGAGACAAGCGGTAAAAATGATCGCAGTACAAAGTTTGGTGGCTATATTTTAAAACGAACGAAAAATAGCATTTTCTTCTAAATTCCATTTTCCGGAGCAATTATATTAATGATTTTCTGCCATCGGCTGGGTTCGGGTACGAACTGAACCCCATTTCGTTTATTAATTGTGATATACCCCACCCCATTTTAATTAGAAAGAATTAGAATTTCACTTTCCTTGTAATTAGATAACACAAATTATTTCGATTTCTACACAAGAGGTGACATCAAATCGTTCGTTTAGGATGTGGAAATACACTTCCTATAAAATAAAGCGAAAAATAAAGATTAAAAAAAGATCAGCAAAGAATAAAGAATGAAACGTACATTTGTTTTCTAGGTTTAAATGAAAAAGAATAACTTTCAATATGGCGTCAAAGTCATTAACGCGAAGAATAAAAATGTAACATGGTTTCCTCCGTGATGGGTACAGTAAACGATAAGCCAATTATGATTCAGCTACTGAACAATTAGCTACTGGCGATAATTTGCATACGAGGGAAACTAATGTTTTTTGCTCATTAGGACATAATAATTCTCTGAAAGTTTGACTGGATTTTTTTATGTGTGCGTTAGTGTAGCAAAGCATTTTTTGGATAACTTTTTGTTGACGCATTGGTGTTTTGCGTTTGTTTGGTAATTAAGTTATTGATCGCTATTTTCTAATTAAATATGTCAACGTCACGCGTATCACGTGGAAAAATTACGCGTCCTATAATTGCTTTTTTTTCTCCTTGGCTCATCCAAAAAAAGATTTCTGGATCATGTAATATAAAATTTAATCTTTACTAAACAGAGAAAAAGAGAGGGGAAAAAACATTCGATTTCGAAGTTCTTTAAATGGATAAAAAAATAAATTGGCTCTACTGCGACTGGAAATAAAAATGCAGTTAATATTTTTTTATGAAAAAGCAAATATAAAAGTGTTCTGTGATTAACCAAAAATTTGTTTGAGGGATATACATTTTTTTGTTATATATATATAATACTCATTTTTTTCTCAAGATCAAATACTATAATTTAATGGAGACAATTACTATGTAAACAGATTCTTTTTTTAAATGAGCATTTCTTATAAAAATTATTGTATTTTGTTGTTATTATTTTACTTTTTATAGTTATTTATATATTGTTTGTTATGTTTATTTTACACGGAGATATTTGTTTTAGGTTTAAAGGAATTATACAATTTTGATCCATGTACGAGAGTACAATATTTAAACGGATTTCAATTAAAAGTTTTAAATGTTACAAACAAATTGATTTTTTAAGTGCTTACAATATTTTTATTCTAATAAAATAAAAGATCGTTTATTAGTTTATACTGGTAATATTTCAGTGAGAAAAAGAAAACTGAATGTAATTTTGTGTATTTTTAGGTACCAAAGAAATCATTTTCATTCCAAACAATTTAAATTTCAAGGAAAATTAATAATAGAGGCTCATGCGTCCGTCCATTTATAAGAAAAAAATTTAAAAAATCATTGCCTTTTTATAAAAAAAAACTCGTAATTTTACATTATTTTTAATGTTATAAAGTGCTTTTAATTTGAAATTAACCATAGTAGTACAATCAGAAAATAAATACAAATAGAAGTGAAATTGAGACATTTTGAAATGGTTAATGCATGCACTAGTTAAATTTATGATCTTGTGATAAGATATGTAATATTATTCAAACAAAATATTAATTCAATGGAATACTAGTTTTTTTATTGAAGAAAATTTAAATTGATGTTTTTGTTTCAGTTGAATAGTTGGTAATAAATAAAACTTATAATTACATAGAATTTATTTTAAAACGTATGCATGTGAAAATATATCAAGAATAATTTAGTGAAAAAGTGTCTTGAGACTGAAAAAATCTATAATTTTAATTAGATTGCCTGTCATCTATTACAATATTGATATAAAAATTGCTTTTAAATAGAAAAACCAGCATAATTTTAAGCAAATATGTGTCTTTGATGTTCTGTTTTTTAACACATGTATATTCTGTTAGATGTTTCCATAAAATGGCTCGCTTTCAATTGGCACATTTATTCAATGATTTCTTACTTTTAAATAAATATTTTACATCCATCTATAGACAAGACAATTTCGTTTGGAGTTTTCAGTTTATTTATCGCACTGTATGATATGCAATATGCACATTTTAAAGCATATTTTTTGTTTGTTTACACTTTGTAGGCGCAATTTTGCGAGTATAACCACATTCTGACGAATTAGGAAGAGTCTAAAAAAAATTTTATGTAAACATTAGAATATAATTATAAAAACAAGCTGCGTTAGATTCATAGGATTTTAACATTCACATAATAGTTTCTAGAAAATTCTAGTTATAACAAACTTGAGATCAGATTTCTTGATAATATTTATTTGTTACTTTCAATTTCTTCAACATAAAAAAGAACTAATTGACAAAGTTAGTAAAGCTTAACGCTGCAAATATTTACTATTTTGAATTACTTATGTTAATTTTTTTTACATTTATGTACACTTATGGTCACAGCAAATTTCAATAATTAATGACTCCAAGCAATGAAAGGCAACGAGTTTGGGTATTTCGCTAGAAGTTTCATGTCTTGAAATATATCTACTGGAAAGCCATCATCATTTTTCCTCTAACTATTACTACACTCATTTTTCAAAAAAATTTAATTGCTGAAGTATTAGAGAGTATTTTTTAATCAATTTATAGATGGTTTGAATCAAAACGTCTCTCTTTATTTCACTTTTTCAATGCTTTATTAGTTTATATTTTCAGACTTCATTACAGACATTGTAGGAAACTAATATAGTTCATCTGCAAAACCGATGTCATGACAGAAATTATAATCCCTTCAAAAAAGAGACCAAAGTATAATCCAGCAGAATTAGAGTGAGTATTTAAAATAACTTTGCTTAGAAATATGATAGAGCGATTATATTTCTTATTAAGCTGGCGTTCTATTCTCTATTATGTTTAAATTCTCCTTCTATAATTTTTGATGCTCTTTTAGTTATAATGCCAGATTTTATTACATACATTATATACTAATAGCTTAGCCAATTAGTTGGGCATCCACCGTTACAATAATTATCATTTTAGAAAAGCCACTTATTTAGATATAAGCACAATTAGAATTAGAATTTGTATTTAACATAACTTTATTTAGAAATACGTTAGAGCGATTTAATTACTTAGGAAAACTATTGATTTGTTGGCTCTATTCTCCCTCTATACGTAAGACAAATTTGTGCAATTTTGTGACAAACGTTCTCAAATGCTTTTTCTAAGATTTGCTATGGAGTTTTTTCAGACATCCTTCTCTATACTGAAGATTTCAGCATTTTTCTTCTCTTGAATGATGAAATTTAAGCTAACTTGGCGACATCCAAATTAAATTGGCACTATGCGATGTAACTCCACGATCATTGAAAATGTCTATGTTGAAATCATTTAAAAAAAATTATGCATATGTGACTTCCAACCTTATACATGATATTGCTTAATCTGTTTAGTTAAAACGTTACAGCAATTGTTTTATTCAACGGTATTTATTTCTTTTTAATGATTAGCAATAAGTTATGAAATGTTTTCTTTCCCTTTCTTTATATCATTATTTATATATAGTAAGTTACAGAAAACCTCAAAATCTTTTCAAAATTCTCAAAAAAAATTAATTTTCTTGCTTTTTGTTTAGTTTTATGATTTTATATTTGAAGGTCAAATTAAAGGTTACAAACAATTATAAGTTAGATATGTATTAAAAATGTAAAATATTTCGAACACATATTTTTTTATAAACTCTGAAATATATAAACATATGTTTAATTGTAAAAAAAAATATTTACTTTGCTTAGTTTACAAAAATAAATCCCTTTGCCTTTTTTATAAAAGGGAAAGGAATTTCAAAGTTTGTGAATATATATTGGTATTCTACAGAATGCACCTACTCTGCATTTTCGAAAGTTTGGCTTTCGCTTGTGGATCTATTTTTAGAGATTTTAGTTTTCAATCCTCTTAAAGCTAGACATACGCGCAGGAATTTATTCACGCTGACAGTTTTACTTTGTTTGCTTACAGCAGTCAAATCTCGTTACTTTCAGAGGGTGGCAAAATAAAACTTTCTTTGCAAGAATAAGTGAACTATCTTAACATAAGAATATTCAGATCTTTTTTATATTTTCTTTTTACTTCTTTTTACTCCTGTAAAGCAAAATTTTGACTTTCACTAAAAAAAAGTATAGAGCTTTTAAAATATTCATTATCGGATTATAGTATAAATGGACTATAACTTTAATTATATTTATAATTCAACTAAAGTTAAACTGGTTGTTACAAATAAACAAATGAATGGATATTTCAACCTTTTTTTATCTCGATCATATGCCATCATTACAGTCGTCTAGTATTATTTGTAAAGCACATAATGATCTCGTATATTTACTTAGAGTCCATTTATTTTATAAGGACATTTATTCACACAAATCGCTAATGCAGACAGTTTGAAGCCATGTTGATTTTAATTACAAATTTCTATTAATAAATAATATTCTTTAAATTTTGAATTTCTTTAAAAATTATTTTTTTTCATGAAAATCGTATATCATATGGTGAATATTTTAAATTCATGTTTTAGATGTCTATATAGATCAAATATATTCCTAGAAATATTTATTACTGCTTATGATAATTTAATTTTAAAATTATTGGTTTATGAACACAATTAATTTTGAAATGAAGATTATATAAAGACCCCGGAAAAGTGAATCAGTCTTTATCACCTATTAATGATAATGGGACATTTCAATAACATTTTTTAAAAAAATTTTTGCATTTCAAAGGCTTACCGAATATTTCTTATTATATTTCTATCAACAGAAAATATTGAATGGATGCCGGCTTTAAATTTTAACTTCCAGTTTCATATCACGTTTGAAATTTTTTTGTTTAACTAAGATTTATTTATATGTTAATTTGAGTACCACCTTGAGCAAATTAATTTCGAATTAAAACTTTTATGTTAATATTTTTTCCCTGTGTGTTTGTGAGTGTGTGTGAAAGTTTTAAAATATATCAGAAATAAAATAAAGAACAAATAATCAGAACAAAACTATAAATACTTTTAAACCATTGGTATAGTCTATACTTATATTTGTCTTTAAATAAAATGCAAATAATAAATTATTATTTTGGACTGGATATACGGCTCAAATACTTCCAGTTGCTGTCATGATCCAACCGAATAAAAGTCGTAACAACAAGTAAAAGTCAGTCACTCGCAGATATATCTAGCGAAGCATTGTATGTATCTTCTTTTATTCCATTCCTGATGCTCCTATCATTTATACTTCCGTCTTTGGAATGAAAATATCTAACTGATAAAAGGAAAAAGTCAATTCAGCCATTCTGTCTGGCTTCCCCAGTTTAACATGGTATAGTTCGATAACGCTACATAATGCAATAAGTTAACTTTATCTCTGTGTCAGACTACATTGTTGCAGATAGTACTTAGTGAGATGAATTGCGGAAAGTCGTATGTTTGAGCGTCTGGGGCTTTTCGTCTGTTAAAAAGAGTAGCATTTAATACAAGACATAAATATTGTATAATGCAAAAGAACCAAAAAGAAAGACTTGAAAAATCGAAATTTAAAAGTTTCTTAAGGGTCAACCTTTGGCAGGGATTCAAACCGGATATAATGACTTAATGATGACGATGTATGGTAGGCATATATAGCTTTAAACGCGCGAAAATTTAATTTAGTTTAACAAAATACGAGGTTTACTTGATTCACACTGTCTTTTGGAGTAGTACTTTCAGTTTGATTTTATGTTTACAGCATGTTTGGTTTACAACATTACATGCATTTTTGGTTTTATTTTTTTAGCAATTTTGCTGTGATTTTACTTAGATTTTTAAAGATTGGAAATTATTTTATAACTATTGTTAAATTTATTATTTTTAATTTTGTGATACTAACTTTATTACCAAAACTTCAATTTTCTTGGGCTTTCGTGTCACGAAGAGTCAATTTTTTAGGACAAAAGTCAAAACCCTCATAGGAAATAGTCCCTGGTTTGAATCCCTGCCTGAGAGTGGAAATTTAGAAATTAATCACATTTTTTTGAATTAAACAATACTTATTTCTAATTTAGTTAAGCTCATTTGTGTTTTAGTTGCTGATGCATCAACACTCTCAATGTCTGCATGTTTTATTATTTTGGTTTTAGATATATATGTTTTTTCATAATGAATGCTTTTGATAACTTCTTGTATTCAATATGTATTTTTGAGTTAGTCAAATACGAATTTGTTATACAAATAAAAATGTGTATTACATATGAATATATCTTAGACAACATACATTTAAAATAAAGTTTATGTTGATATGTCAACGATTTAAAAATTAAAGTTCAGGATTAAGTGTTCTTTAATTTAATCTCGGAATATATGGAGTTCTTCTCTATTTGGTAATGTATACATAATCGCCCAACTGTAGAATAACAAGATCTTGAATAGATTGTTTTTATCAAATGTTACTAAGATCAATTTATTTAAGGTATTTTTTTACCTTCAAAATATTTTCAAAAGAATTCACTCGAAGAACTATACTTTCATTAATTTAAGAATTCTGAAACTTCCATTTCAGAAAAGAAAATTAATTTTACAAAATATTGGCAAAAGTGTATATAGAATCAATATATTACTGAGTGTTCATATAATAATACAATTGCATTTTAGATTTAGTTAAAATTATGTCTATATATTATTATACGTTGGTTAAATATAAATTTTGTATGTTGTTTGATAATGGAATCCATATTACAATATACATATGGGTATTTCCAAATAACAAATGTGTTACACCCACATAGAATTTACTTCTAACTGAACAAATAAACATGTGACAGAACTATAATTCATTACTTTTTTTAAACTTAAATTATTCTCTTTTATAAGGTATGATCCTTATTATTTTGAACTCAGAACAAAACTATCATTTTAAAACATTTTCATTTAACTTGCTTTGTTTTATCTTCTAATGCTACTATTTAATAATCAATTTTAAACTTACTTCTTGATATGTTATAGCTTTAAACTTAGTATTCTTTCATATTGTCGACGATAATACAATATTGAAATATTTTAATGGTTTAATTAACATTTAGAGATTTAACTATTACTCCGTACAAACCATGCAGTCTGGTAGTAAATTCAAGAAATAATTGGCAAAACAATTTAACAAACATGAATTATAAATTATAAAATAAAAAAATAATAAAATAATTAGAATAAAAAGATAATATATCTTTTAGAATACAAGTAAAAACTTTCTTTCATAAATTATTTTTGCGTAATTTATTTAAAGAATTTTCGAATTTTCGCACTCATCTTTGCTCACAACGGAAATATAGAACAAAAAATAAAATTTGAAGATATCATATTAAAATATATGTTTTGATAAACATGTACTCGTTTTATGAAAATGTTTACCATGAATCATATATTCATCTTAATATTCGTGGCTTTAAACTCAAAAAATAGTCTTGCACTCATAATTGGAAAATCTTTTCAATTATAAACTATACATATCATAAATTTAAAATGATACTTTTAAAATTTTATATATTTTCTCTTTGATAGGAGATCTATGCCCAAATGATTTCGCAATGTTTATCTACTAAATGAAATGACTAATCGAATCAAAGACGAAACACGATTGATGAAAAGCTCTTTTAAAAATTGAATATTAAGATTAAAAACGTAAGAGAGAGATATAAATTCTAATTCATATTTTAATATTTTAAAATTAAAAATAGAATTAAAAGCAGAGAATCCTTTATTTGCATGGAATATATAACTATTTTAAAAATTATTATGTGTCGAAACTAGAAATCACTTGAAATCTATGAATATCATTTATGTATTTTTGAAAACCGGCTGATTATGAAACTAATAAAATATCTTGCCGATACCAGATAAATTAACACATTTATGAATGCGAATGTAGTAGCATTTATCTGAATTTAATGAAAAAGAACTATTGACTAATTTATACTGTATTCATTAAATTATAAGTTGAATACTTCAATATTTATATTTTTTCCATTCAATTTGTTGCAAGTATATGCATATTCTCTTTGTCTAATTCATTAATGTTTTAATTTCTGAACATTTTCTGAACTTAATTGAAAAAAAATATTTTTCAGTATATAAATTATATCTCCTCTAAATATTGCTGAAAAATTATTATAAAAGAGTTTTTCGAATAAAAAAGCGATTAGAAACCTATTAACTCTAAAGATAGTTTCAAGAAGAAAAGAATGTTAGATAGTTTGGGATAAATATTTTTAAAGCAGCTAAATCTATCTAATAAAAATCGTTAAGATGGAATGTTTCCAAATCATTGGAATCAAGTTTAAAATGTTACCTTAACCGAAATGGATCTTTTTAATGATTAAACTCTCTCAGTGATAACTTAAATACTTAACTTATCTTTAAAGACTGTAAGATACTTTTCTGTTAGCTAGGTGTCAGCGAAAAATAACCAATGAAATTTGGCGGAATTCTACATTATTTGGCGAGTTTTCACTGCTTTCTGACTAACGGAAAAGTACCGATTATAACATTTAATATGAGAGATTTCCATAACCATACTAATAATGGCAGGAAAGAGGTAGATGCATTTAAAATAAAAATGCGAAAAAAATAGTCATACATTTTAATTTCAATAAATAATGAAAATAAGAAATCGTATTTTAAAATAACGTTATTAGGGGAATAAAAAATACATCAAAGGTACATCTCTAGAGAACGTTTAATTAAAATTGCTTCAAATATCAACTAATTCTGCCTGTTTAAGGAAATAAATAATAAACAGCGCAATTAAACATCTTATGCAGTATCAATCTCTATGATAATGAGATCAGATCTCTTAGCATTTTAATATTCCTTTTCTATTTATAGAAAACGAATTGATTGCATAATGGCTTTGAATAAAGTTGCAAAGATTAGCATTTCTTCTAACGACTGTTTGATGATAATTTATATACAAAATGGAAGCTTTAGCATTCGGAAATGAGGAATTTAGGAATATTTGCCGTTGAGAATTCGGAGCGTTCCATTTTTACATTGCTCCACAACCTCAAGAGGATAGAATAAGGTACTTTAAGCTCACTTTAACTTTCAATTACGCTTCCACCATTCGCCCAGTGAGAGGCGTCTTATGAGGAACAAACTTCTCTCAGTTCAGGGTTTTGGTTGCTTTCTTTTCAGCTTTCTTCTTCTTCTTCTTCTGGTAAGTTCGGTGGCATTAATTTCAACTGATGAGAGCTCGGCGCATATCTCTAATCAGATATTAATCGAATTCATCAGTTCTCCAATGAAGACGAGGAATTTTCATCCAAATTGTTTGCCTTAGGGAATCGACTATAAGGGGAATCCAAATTATGCGATGGCGCGAAAATGAATTTAAACTCGTTAAGACGTTAATTGTGGTGGTAATTAAAGCTTAAGAGATATTTGGTAGCCCTTTTTTTTCCCGACCATGCATCTTCAGAGCTAAACTGATTATTTAGAAACTCCTTCACATACATCGAACCAGTCCTTGTGAGGAAATATTTCGAATCATTTCTTAGTTTGGAATATGAATTGGGGGCTCTACAAGGTAAAGATTCATTTATTTGCGAGTGCTTGAAGCAATAATACGAAAAAAGAAAAGTTTGGAATTCTGAAGAATTCTATAAGGCATGGAATTTTTCGGAATGGAGGCATGGAAATTATATGCCAAGATTTCGTAGATTTTTTTTGCTTTTGTGGCAGAACTTATTAACAGATTATATGGATCATCATTTAATCTTCACATTATCTTGAAGTAAAATGCATTTAACAAACGTAACAATCAGATAAATAACAATAATTAATCAAAAAAATTTGTTTGTTATCGAATTTCGTAGAAATAAAAAAAATATCTAAACGTGAAAAACTAACAAAAATAAATCAGTGTCAACTACCATTATCTAATCAATTGGGATTTTTTAAACAAAATAAAAATTCGTATGACAATTCATATATATTAAAAGTATGCCAACGAAAAATATATAATAAGTTTCAAAATATACTTCAGAGATGTAAATTTTTGAGAATTTTACCTTAATTTTTTATAAGTACGAGACTTATAACTTCATTATGAGGTAGATGATAATAATGAGAAAAAATTGCTAAAACAACTAAATAAAGCTACAGAAGCAATTATTAATAATTTTCTAAGTTAAACATTTCACAAGACAAAATAAATACAAACGCAAAAATAAATGATTCTCACTCCCACCTAATAATGAATATCATATATTAATCCCCGAAGAAGGATCATGAAAAATATACTTTGGTATTAATTAGATAGCTTCATTTATTAAACTAAAGGACAAGATAATAGATTTATGAAAACATTACAGTTTATTTTCAAGTTAAAGAAAAGAATATTTTCTTTTGGAGTGCAATTTGAGTTCTTTTAAATTTGTCATTCATGAAAAAAACATAATTAAACAAGTTAAACATTCATGGAATACATTAAATTCCTTTAAATATAACTCAGTTTTTTTATTATCAAAAAAAACTTTTTAAAACATATCGTTCATTAATTTTTTAATAGATCATTGATGAATGTTGATAATCTCATTTTATCAATAAGTACTTTTGCTGCAACTTGAATGTTTTTCAGTAGCATATTTACTGCCGCTTTCAAAGGTATCTAAATTTTATATTTTATTATTTTATATTCAAATTTATTTGTATAATTTTGTTTATGAGGTACCTCTAAGTTTATATAATGCATATAACTACATTCGTATCATCATTTAAATTTTGAATTGATATTACATGACATCTGGATTCCTTTATTGAGTTTTTTTATTCATTTTAAATACTGTTTCGAAAACCGGGTGCTAGTGAAAAATCGCCAAAGAAATACGGTGCAATTCTACATTTGCTTTAAAATCACCGTAGGAAATTTGGCGGAATTCAACATTATTTGGCAATTTTTCGCTGGTGCCTAACTAACAAAAAAAGTACCTCATTTTAATACTCTTTGCAGAATGGAGAATTTTATTTATGCCTGTACAGTTTGATTTTTTTAAACTTATAGTTGATAATATAAAGAATTAAAAAATGGTTGCAGTTTTGTGTGGAAGCTTCCATTATTTATTTTTAAAAAATCCAGCAAAAATGAGAAAGTTTCAAAGTATATTAACTCCTTTATAAACTTTAAACTCGAAGAAATGATCGCTGAAATTAATGAAAAAAATATTTATGACTGAAAGTTTCCATTCTTTTTATTTATCAAAAGAAATACTAGACGAATGAGATAATTACATTCGATAAATTGTAAGCTATTATGTATTCAACTTACGTCATGAATTGCCAATTAACATTCAACACATCGGAGATGAAAATGAATCTTACCTGAAAGAAAGACAGAAAAAGTATTAATTTCACATTGAATTAAAAATTATACATTAAATAAAATCTAAAATGCTTTGAGTAAAGAACATTTTACTAATTTTCAAAGTATTCTAAAAAGAGATTTTGTATCACAGAATTTATTTAATGATTTAATTTGGATATAAACTTATTATTTCTTCAAACGAATAAGCCATAATTAATTTTAAATTCAATTATTCTTATATGGGTAAAATAATTGCTTTTATTGTTTCGTTAAAAATCTAAAATCTTTGAAAAAAGAGAAAATCATCTGGGATTAAAGAATTATTTGATAGAATAAAAATTAGGTTATGTATAATTAAAAATATTTTACAAAGATTTTCTTTGAAACATTTGAATTAAAAATATATAAAATATTGGTTCACTTAAAAAATTTGGAAATCTTATTTGCATTTATTTATAAAATGATTTTGTTTTGCAATTATAAAAAAACATTATTTGGCAGTTATATATATATATATATATATATATTTACTAAGCAATTGTAAAAATATTGGCAATAATATTTCTTTTTATTTTGATATTATAAAACCCAATACTTTGCAAATATAAGATACTTAATTTTGAAAACATAAAATAATTATACCGCTTTCAAATATTATAATTTAATTGAATTAAAAGAAATCGATTGAATTAGATTGAATTAATATGGTAGATTCGTCATTTCAATTTAAGGGATAAAATCAGAAGCTTCTTGGATAAAAACTTTTACAAATATTATTTTTTCAAATGGTTTTGAATAAATGGAAATGATTAAAAATTTAATTACATCTTCTTTTCTAATAAGTAAATCAAATACGTATTAAAATTTGTTAATTATATCAATAGCTTTTTTTATTTACAATATTTTATGTTTATATTTCCGTGCTCTACGAAATCTTTCAATATTTAGAAGAAATAATTTCATTTACGGCAAACTAAAACTAAAAATTTGCTTTAATTTTTATTTCAAATTTCAAAAAATTATATTTTAAAATTAGTTGAAATTTCCTGTTTAAATTATTGTTGCAATATTAGTATTTGAATAATGAAATTCCCTTAAAAAGTTTGTAATATTCTTGGCAAGTGTTTTTATTAACCTTATTAAAATTCCTCTTACCACAATAAGAATAGAATAAAAAATAAATATTAACCATTAGAATGAAAAATAAAAAAATAGAATGCAGTAGCTACTTTATATCAGAATATTTTCATTAATCTTAATTTACGTGATATGAATATATTCACAAAAGATTAGGGAACCAGTCCTTTGGGTAGAAAGGTTTTACACAGTGAAAACTATCATTGAAATTTAGTAAATTTTTAATGGTATATATTTTATAAACTAAATAAATTTCATGAAAGAATTTGGTTTTTGTTATTTATTGTAGAATATTACATGTCATGTGCAAATTAAATTAAGTTACCACATTAAAAAAGTGTAACACTAATTTAATACAAAAGCTTAAATTAAATTTGCAATAACATGAAAACATTATCAGATTATAATTTTGAATATATAAAAGATATTTTTTCTTATATTTTCTTAACATATCAAATGAAATACAAAAATTTTATACAAACTTAAATATTCAAAACGGAAACTCAGTTTTCTGAATTCTTTTAAATTTTATATGCTGAATGCGAATGAATTTTATTTCGATAGAAATGTAATATCAATTTGATTCAAAAACTTCCAGTTGATTTCAAAAAGATATGTTAGTCGAAATTCTTTAAACTGAGATCTAGTATAGAACTATTTCAAAAGTGCAATTTTCAAAATTCCCAAATGGGTAAATATCAAGGACCATAGAGCAAAATGAAGTGAATTCACATAATTTGAAGTAGTATGATAGTTATGAAGGAGCTTCTCGTGCCTTAAATAGACATCGTGTTGAATTTGAAATATTTTCTAAGAAATAAGACTTAAAATATGGATAAAATAAATGCGAAGAATAGAAAACCATTAATTAAATTCCCTAATTAGAGACATTTTCCTCTTCTATTATTAGAAAATGATATAAGAAAAGTATTTTTTACAAAAAGGTTATTAGACCCTATAGCATTGATAATCATATCAATAGGGTTTACAAAATAGAAATACTGATTTTATAAAGTGCTCAATCTCTGTTCAAATAAAGTGTTCAAATTATGTAGAATACTGATTTATAAAGTGTCCATCAATCATTTATAAAACAAAACGCATATCGTTTGAGTACTATCAAGGGCTAAATATTTTGCTTTTATGAATAATTAATTATTGATTTATCTCTAAGTCAGAATAACTACTTTGAAATGAACTACGTTAAGAAAGTAATTGCACGTGGATTTCCGTTTTCGTTGACATTTAATCAATTTGATTAAACCAAACGGTATATATATATATATATATATATATATATATATATATATATACATATGTATCCGTTGTTACATACAAAACCAAATGTTATATACAAAATATTAATACTAAATGCTTATAAACAACTGAATTTATATTAAAATAAAGTGTAAATTAAAGTTTTTAGTAATAAATTAATTTGCATATTACAAATATTAAATTTGCATGTGTATGAATTCCTTGATATTATTTTTTCGTTTCAAAACTAATGAAGATAAACAACATAGTATTATAAAAAATTTCCAAAATTTATGATTTTAATTCATTGTAGGAAAATATAAGAACTTTATTTGTTTTCCGTATAATACAAGGGTAACTGCTTATTGAATTCTTCTTTGAATGAATTTCAGAGAACGCGTTAGAATAAAATCGTAGTTCAATAATGACAAATTTTATTAAATAAAGCTGAATTGAAAAGGGAATTTAAAAACATATTTTTTACATATAATATTCCACACATGTTTATAAAATGCTTTACCTTAAATTTAAAATTTGTAGTATCCAAAACAAATATTCTTTTGCTTTGAGTCTCAATAATTATATATTTTTTCAGTTCGAGTTCAGAAAAACTTAGTAAAAATAAATTGCTGAATATTATTTTGGCACGTTAATTTTGACTATGAAACTCACATCCCTGTAGAGGGTAAAATTTTGAAAACTAACAACAATGTAAAAAACTTATTGAAATTAAGTATTTCATTTTGAAAAAATAAAAACATTAAAATTTTCCATCATATAAATAAAGAAACAACTTTATTTTTGGGAATTCTTTTCATTTTCATAATTTTATTACCTGTGAAGGAAAAAAAGTTATGTGACTTGTGTGTATATATATATATATA